>JACEFZ010010289.1:262500-380315 GCA_014155875.1 Cepaea nemoralis | reverse complement strand
ATTCGCCGATGACCTGGTTTATGAGCACAAATGAACATGCATCAGTGGCCAAAAAATTTGCTACAAAGAGCTGTAAACATTTGCTGCATGGGCGGATAATGGTGTTCAGCATAAACACTGACAAGGCAGACCCTCTATTTACCCTTTTTTCGAAACAAAAGGCGGGATCACCAGATAAATGGAACCCCCCTAAGAAGATAAATAACCAACTACCTTGGATAACATTTAGGCGGCTGACATGGAGAAAGCCAAAAACAAAGAAGTACAACAGCCAAAGGGAAAAATACCACCCTGAGAAAGCTGAGTGGAACTACATGGGGAGCCAGTGGGAAAAAATTTAGCAAAGTTTACCAACAGAGCATACACCACACCGGAAATATGGTCAATGCGTGGTGCTCAGCATAAAAAATACCAAAAGGGCTGGAAAAGGTGAAAAATCAAGCACTTAGAGTCACCACAGGGGGGATGAGATAAACCCCTATAGTTGAAAAGGAGAAGATGGGGAGGACACAAGTGATGAGCGCAAAATACGAAAACGCTAAACAAGCAAAAAATTCCCCAGTTGCCGGGCCACCCTATGAAGAACAATTGGAAACCAGCTATGGGGGGTTTTTAAAAAGAAGTAGTTTTATCCACCGGGCCAAACGACTCTGCAAAAAAAACCCCGATCTCCCCACTTTGGGTTTCCCCCTAACACTATTCCGAGCGAACTCCATGGAAAGATGAGATCTATATTACAAACCCCAAAAAAAAATGAAGAATATTTAACAGGAAGAACGAACAGTGTGCAGCGCAAAACACCCACTCTCAGCTTCCTTGATGAAGAAACCACAGGCCTCTGAATCCGATCTACACAGAGGTTCGAACAAAATGCTGTTCAAAAGGAGGAGCAGGAGTGTAATAAATCCCCAAAAAAAACGGGACACACCAAAGTCCGACAGGAAAGTACTCCCTAACTATGATGCTGAATTTAGGGAACAAAATGAACAGAGAAATTACTAAATACCCGCAAAAGGTACAGAACCTGTGGTGCCCACGACATATGCAAAATCATACTCGAGGCGCTCCTGTCTGGGAAATTGCCAGTACTAAGGACACTATTTTCTGAACTTACCAGTCAGCATAAGGTCACTCTCACGATGTTCTTTATAATAACTGAGTGAGATGGTCGTTGTCTAGGTTACACTGCTCCTTATATGTCATTACAGAGTGTAAGTTGAGCTAGCCTCCTGTCTCATAATACAACTCACCCTCGCAGTGCACATCCACCAGTCATTAAACAAGATTGAGTTGGCGTACATAATCCTTTAATGCAGAAAGAACACGGACAAACGGAACATAATTCTATATCCAGAAACAATATAATCCATAGAATATATATATCCTCCTCACAACTTAACCAGCATACATTACTGCCTTCTCAAGGCCTTATTAATCTCCAATTCACAAGACAGTTATCCAGCTACTATCCACGGCTGGACCTCACACAATACAACCCACTTTGGGTTCAGGCCTCCATTAACTATCCAACCCACTCTGGGGTTTAGGCCTACATTCAAAACTGGGAGAACAACACAGGACGGAGATCTCTATCTAACTCCGCTCCTCTCCATAGACTACCGAACCCTCGGAGTCCAAAACATCAACTGTCCAAAAACGATCCGACCCGCCGTCGGTCTCAGCCCCAACTCCCCTTAAGTCTCCTGACTTCACACAAAGCTAAACTGTCTCTCACCCCATCCACCCTGGGGGTCTGCCTCCACCCTCACCATTATTTCTCATGGCTGGTTGTTTTTCTCGTAGCCCCGCTACAGGTCACTCACCTCAATGTCAATGACCCAGGCATATGTCAGTCACCATACAGTGGATACCATCCCACTGTGGAGTACCCGGGAACGACAGAGCTGATCAATTGGCTAAGGAAGGAGCCAAAGAAGAACAGCCTGCTGTGCCCGTTACATACCACCAAAAGAAAAGAATGATCAAATTAGTCAGAAAGCCACCAAAACCTGCTCATGATGACTACCACATTATGGACAGACCAGAACGAGTCATTATTCTGCGCCTCAGAACAGGACACAATAGATTACGCAACCACATGTATACAAAATTCAAGATTGGTGAAACAGCCATGTGCTCATGTGGATTGGCCTCGCAGACAGCAGAGCACATACTCTAAGACTGTCCAAAATATAACATATCTAGGCAAATCTTCTGGCCTAGAGAGACGACAGTGGAAGATAAACTCTATGGACAACTGTGTGAACTGAAAAAGACAGTTAAATTCATACAAGAGACAACATTGCAGATATAGTCATATTTCAAGCGAATGAAAGAAGAAGAAGAAGCTCCAGCGCTTAAACTTCTTGTGCGCTGATGGGTAGCCAGATCGACCCATAAACCGGTCAGTCGCACTTTAACATTGATTTCTCATTCAGAAAGCGAAATCAAACTAGTTAGTTAGTTAAATATCCTTTACAGGACGTTTGCAGTCAACACTAGCATTTCTTTACTGTTGTTGATGTCGTGGCAAGTTTACGTTCAGTAGTTTGCCATTGCTTTCTGAACGACCGGCACTCATACCATGCAGTAAAAAACCAGCGCAAGGCTTACAGCAAACTACAGAATTTAAAGTTTCCCAGAAAAGCAACCTGCGGCTGAAGTTGATCGCTACGTTTTGCAGAGGATATGCATAATTTTTAATACAAGTATTATAGAAACGGCCGGTCTCCGTGGCGAAGGTCTTACGGAAGCGATTCGTAAGACCGCTTACCCACGTTTGAAACACAGCTGCGATCGATTTGGTAACAGACCGGGTTGCGCTGGCTTTTAACGAGTTAGTATGGGAGCCGATCGTTCAGAAAGCAATGGCAAACTATTGAACGTAAAATTGCCAAGACATCAACTGTCTAAACTGTCATTTACTGCCTATAATACCTTGCGGTATAGAACAGGGGGAGTCTTGAGCCTGGGGAATTAAGGCCGCATGGCTAGTGCAGTCGCCGCGATCTGTGCAGGTTAGCGTTTTCTTTTTGCCCCGGACAGAAAAAACTCCACACTTTACCGAGGATTCAAACCCGGGTCTCCCGAATGAGAGCCCGGTGTTCTAGCCACTCGGCCAGCCGCTCCATCAAGACATCAACAACAGCAGTAAAATGCTAGTGTTGACAGCGATGACCTGTAAAAAAAATAGGATATGCAAAAAACAAGAAAATTATAACAACTGCAATAATGGCATTCTAAACATAAGAATATAACTAACATGCGTTATTCACTGTATCGTTAGAGATAAGCTTATACGAGTATTATAGACACTGTGCAACAATACCATTCTAAGCATTAAACCTAACTTACGTGTGTTATTCACTGCACCGTTTGGGACAAACTGACACCAGTATTATAGAAACTGCAATAAAGGCATTCTTGCTGACTGACTGCCACCTTGCCGTCTTGATAGACGATAGTTTGTAAAATGGAGTAATACCTCTCAATAACACAAAGCTGTGCTGGGGAATGAACAGGCGGACAGATTGGCTGGCTCTGCAAAATTTGGTGGAGTATTGATGCATGACAAGGCAGACGTGGTTGCGGCCTTGTGGGAGCACGTGTACACCTCGGAGGAGCAGATGGAGCACCATGGACTGGTAAGAATGAGACAACGAGGTATGACGAGGGGATCTGGCCGACGCTCGGCGCTCGGAGGAAAGGCGAGACGGACATATAATCAGATTGCTACTGGAACTTTAGTGTTGGAACTCTTCGCTGGCTGCTGAGGATGGGGACGAAGCGCTTATGGGAATTTCCTGAATGCTGTGATGTCGGTTCCTAAATCAATCAATCAATCAAACACAAAGCCTGGGCTGAATTTAGAGATAATGTGTTTTCCATGCGGCACGATCTCTCTCTCTCTCTCTCTCTCTCTCTCTCTCTCTCTCTCTCTCTCTCTCTCTCTCTCTCTCTCTCTCTCTCTCTCTCTCTCTCTCTCTCTCTCTCTCTCTCTCTCTCTCTCTCGGCTAGCTTAGTTTACTCCAGATTAAAAGTATCACCAAAACGTCTGGAACAAGACAAGCTGCAGAAGCTGTCTGATCAGCAAATCAGTACTCTAACTGTCCCCCTAAATGGCATCATAAACATTAGAATATAACTAACATGCCTTATAAACTGCTCCGTTCGGGGACAAATGACACGGGTATCATAGAAACTGCAAGAATGCCATTCTAAACATTAGATTTAACTCACATGTGTTATTCACTGCGCCTAGGTCCCCACCCATTGACACGGGTATCATAGAAACTGCAAGAATGCCATTCTAAACATTAGATTTAACTCACATGTGGAGACGCAGAGGTGTTTCCAGGCATCAGGGCCGGGTTATATACTGGCCAAGACCTATTGACACGTCCTCGTCGAGAGTCCTGGGCAACAGGTCCCTTCGGGGTCTTGGCTAAAGTCAGTAGGATCACCGATTCCTCCGAAGTTGGAGAATGTCTGCCTGTACGGCGAGGAACCACCAGTCTGCACACCAATAAGCCAGACATGGGACAACGGATACTCACGCAAACCTCAGGTCCTGTATGACATCACACTGATGTTGGACAACAGGATGTCTTCATTCGACATACAGGACTTCGGCGTTTGAGCTCAAGCCAAAGAACACAAGCAAGCAAGCAAGCAACTCACATGTGTTATTCACTGCGCCGTTTTGGGACCCATTGACACGAGTATTATAGAAACTGTGCAACAATGTCATTCTAAACATTAAACATACCTCACATGTGTTATTCACTGCGCCGTTTTGGGACCCATTGACACGAATATTATAGACACTGTACAACAAAGGTATTCTAAACACTCGACACTAACACACATGTGTCAGACAAAGTAAGCTCTTGTCACTAGATACATCTATCATGTTCGTATGTCGGTGTATGACAAGGCGAGGCCCCCCCCCCCCCCCCCCCCCCCAAAAAAAAAAACATTATTAGATGCGCGAGAACCATAACAGGCATATCTTGTTTTCCTGTACTTGGGAAATTTTAATATCAGATATTTTAGCTTCATAGTAGCCGGTGCTGTAGCTAAAGGTTTGCAAATGCAGTTCGTAATGCCGCATACCGCGTATGAACCACAGAGATTTGGAAGTAGACCGCCTTGTGTTGGATTTCATACAATGGCATGAGTTCTGGTCGTGTAGAAAGCAATGGACGTAAACTTTCCAAGAAATCAGAAAATGTCGGTGTTGACTGCGACGTCCTATAAAGAATATGCAACCAACTAACAAGCTACGCAGTAGCAGTCGATGTAGCCGAAAGGATAAAAGCATTCTATCTCTTAAATTTCCGGTTCGCTGTCGCCGGGGTAGTGAGATTAACCCCCACATATGTTAATGGGACCTCTATGCTGACTGCTCGTTTAGAAAGCACTGGCAAACTACTGAACGTAAACTTGCCTAGAAAGTCAAGCTGGAGTTGGGGTTGACTGCAACATTCTATAAAAGACATGTGACATGTGTTAAGCTACACAGCGACGTCGGGGAGCCGCGGCAGCGCAGAGGTTAGTACACGTGCCTGGTGATCGTGAGTTCGAATCCCTTCGTGGTCGCATTTTTTCATTGACCTGGTCTCCTAGGCCGCTCCAGGTTAAAATTGGTACCAGGAAAGTACTTCGGAAGTAAATGTGATTATCGTGATATTAACCACACCATTCGTCGAGTTCGATTTCACCATTACCCCTACCCCTGTCAACCTCAAAAAGAAGTTATAGTAGGGTCCATCACCGGCTCAGAATGATAGTCCTGTGACTAGACAGCCACCAAAGCAGCAGCTTATGGTTTTACCCTCAGTCTTATTAATCCGAAGGTAATTGTTGTTCATAAGGGATAATGTTCATCGAGTTTTGATTAGTCTACATGTTAGTTAGTTAGTTAGTCGCAGTTCCAACTTCACAGCAACGGGTCGTCCCCATTATGCTCCGTTCCTGTGCCAGTGAATATCACACAAAATGCTCCCCCACTGCCAATGTGAAAAGTGGAAAAGACAGGAGTCTCGACAAACAACAGCCCGCAGTGATACACTGTGCATAATGCCGCCGCCAGAATGTCAACACACCAGTCCCCCACGAAACACCCAATTCATCTCTGATGGAATCGGCAGTCATTTTCCTATCTGGATGTTTCCTAGATGTTCACCTACACAGTCCACGAACATACAGTTCATCACCGACGGCAGTGGCAGTCAACCAGAAGCCCAGCAGCCACGCATTTCTGCATAAGGCAAAAACCGGTCAACTCTGGGACATAGCCACCTGCCATCGCTCCGAACATGCAGTCACGTTCCAAAAATAAAAACTTGATCAGATTCAAAAGCACTTCACACGAAACCCACAGCTCACAGTGTCGCGCCACGCACTCACTCAGTAGCAGGGCGACGGAACCATCAAGCCTCCTTAGTCGCCTCTTACGACATGCGTGGTAGGCTTCAGTGTTGCTATTCTTTGCTTCCCTTATGGGCCCCAGCAACACACGGGAGGATTAGTCTACATATATTGGGTCAATATCCTATACTAAAAATGCTTCATGGCCTAAGGGTGGATACTTTTCTTATACAGTGCCATCATATGAAGGATATGACACGTTGAGAAAGACAAGAATCGACGTATCATAGGAGTTCCAAACTGCTGTTATTGCCCGGGGCGTTAAGTTGAGGAAGAGCGCGTGGCCTGCGCATTGATCACCTCTGGCAGTTAAATTCCAAAACGTGGCGAAACTGTTTTAACAGGAGAAGCGGCAACGGCGAGTCTCTGGTTCCGTAAAACCAGACTGCAGTACGTACATGCATCACAGACACGTGTGTATATACATAGATACATATCTAAACTCTAGTGAGACTGCAGTCGACTTTAGCAAAAGAAAGGTGCTGAAGACAGAAGAAACCATCCAGGAGGCGCATCACAGCAATCAACATAACAAGCAAGCAGACTAAAGAGAACGAAAGAAGAAGAAGTGATATGCAAAGATTCCTTTACAAGAATGAGCAAAGTCATTAAGAAGAAAAATATGGCGTGCACAAAAGACCTCTCATAGCTAAGATGTGTATGGTCTGGGCCCCTTCATGGATGCGAATAATGGACTATGAGTAATGAAATGATGAGTAAAGTCCGGGAAGGTTAACCTGGTCAACAAATGCCCGCAGAAGTCAGATGTGTCGGCCTAACGGCGCAAGAACGCAGCTCTGCTGTAAACAGGCACAACGCAATCACGTCCGGAAGAAAAAAACTCAGGATGAACGCAGAAGAAGAAGAAGAAGAAGAAGAAGAAGAAGAAGAAGAAGAAGAAGAAGAAGAAGAAGAAGAAGAAGAAGAAGAAGAAGAAGAAGAAGAAGAAGAAGAAGAAGAAGAAATGATGAGTAGACTGGGCAATGGATAATGAAATGATGAGGAAACTGGGCAGCGAGTAATGAAATGATGAGGAAACTAGGCAATGAGTATTGAAATGATGAGAAAACTGGAATTCATGAAGGTGTGGATACAGTTGAAGATGTAGTACAAAGTGAGCAAAACATTGGAACGATGTGTGGTGTATTGGTGCAAAATAAGCCAAGTGTGGTAGGGGTCTTTGGGATCATGTGTATATATATACAAGTCATCATAGGCTGGGGAGAATGGAGTCGCAGAGAGTGACCAGGGGATCTGGCCGACAAGCTGAACTCTGAGGAAAGGTCAGACAGGTTCATAATAAAACGGCAATTGGTACCATTAGAATTGGGACTCTTCCCTGGATGTTGACGGTGAGGACGGGACATGGTTTGGAATGTCCCGAGTGCTGTGATGTTGGTTCTTGACTCGACTCAACTCAGCTCAGCTCAACTCAACTCAGCTCAACTCAACTCATCTCAAAAGATGTATATGGAATGTTTAAACAACATTCAAACTCACAAGCTACTTGAGTTCGCATTTAAACAGAGAGAGAGAGAGAGAGAGAGAGAGAGAGAGAGAGAGAGAGAGAGAGAGAGAGAGAGAGAGAGAGAGAGAGAGAGAGAGAGAGAGAGAGAGAGAGCAACGAATTTTATTTTCAAACTGTTAAAAAGTTTTGTTTGCAAAATCCTTCAGAAAAGATTACGAACTATTATATAACCCCAGCTAAGCGAAAAACAACTTGGATTTAGGAAAAATAAAGGATGCACAGATGCCATTTTTGCTCTTAAACAAATTATAGAAAAATCAATCGAATTCAATTAAACTTAGCTTTTGTCGACCAAGAAAAGGCATTTGATAGAGTAGATAGAAACAAGCTGTGGGAAATCCTTAAACAATATGGAGTGAATACACATCTAACAAACCTATGTAGAAGCTTATACAACAACAGTGAATGCATAGTGATAGCAACTAGAGGACATTCAAAACCCATCATCATAAGATCCGGAGTACGACAAGGTTGTGTCCTGTCCCCTCTTTTGTTTATAAGCTATATAGACAATATATATAAACAAACCAGCCAAACAGAGACCGCAAGAATACCGCATGACGAGAACACAGAAGAAGAACTATCTGCAAATTACACCATTAGAGAACTCCTGTTTACGGACGACCAAGCACTAATAGCAAAATCAGAAGATGAATTATAAGACCAGATGAATAGTCTAAATGAAATGTGTAGGGAAAATGATGTGAAAATTGGCACAAGTAAAACAGAGACAATGACTGTAACTAAAGAAGAAAAAACAAAAACAATTCACCTAAACGAACACCCACTGAAACAAGTAAAGAGTTTAAAGTATCTAGGAAGTATAATATCATCAAATCGCAAATCAGAAGACGAGATCGAAAATAGATGCGGTAAGACAAACCAACTCATTAGGGAAAATAGCACCAATACTGAAGAACAAACATGTATCAATAGTTGCTAATAAAGTACTTTATAACACAATCTTCCTATTAACTCTATGCTACCAATGCCAAAACCTGGAAAATGACAGAAAAAGAGGGAAAAAAAAAAACATCACAGCAACGGAAATGAGATCCTCAGAAGAATACTCAATATATCAAGAAGAGATAAGATCAGAAATGAAGAAATCAGGACTAAAATGGGGGTTATAGCAGCGCTTGATTTTATTAGAAGGCAGCAAGTGAAATTATTTGGCCATGCAAATAGATTACCAACTAACAGTATACCACAACAAGCAATGATGTACAGACCAAATGGAAGCTGAGGAAGAGGCCGACCACGTAAACGGTGGACGGAGGGAATAGCAGAGCCCATGGGAATATCGATACACGAAGCCCGTAAGCGGGCACTCTCCAGCTGTTTATACTTCACTTCGACACCGCAAGGTACAAGATAAATCTGATGAGATGAGATGAGACGAAACTGTTAGGAATTGGATATGCAGTCCCGCCTGACATTCTGCCATTATTATCTCTCTCATTTCATAAATACTAGCATTCATACATCTTTTGTAAGGTTTACACTAAAACACTAAAACATCATCGGCATATGACAATGTCCTGCCAGGTCCAGTGATCTGCTCACTGGTTATTCTCACAGTGTAGGCGTTGAACAGTACCGGAGATAATGGTGATCCCTGTGGTAGGCCAGGATATATTGTTGTTGGTTCCGACGTCCAACTGCCACATCTAAAAACTGCTTTCCTTTGGAAGAGGGCTGCAGCGATCCAACTAAGGAGGAATGGACTTATTTTGAGTTCAAGAAGCTGAAGCATTAAAAAATCCAATGGTACTCTGTTGTACGCGTCCTCAAGATCAATCGCTGCAGCAAAGGTTTCAATGCCTGAGTGGAAACCTTCATAGACATCATGGGCAAAAACTGCTGCTTTGGTCCAGGTTTCTCGTTTTTGACGGTACCCACCCAGGGTAGGTGGGAAAACACCTTGCCTCTCTAGCTGGCTTGATATTTTCCTGGCAATTAACTTCTCCAGCAGCTTGCCGTTCGTATTCTGCATGGTTATAACTCGATATCCCTGAATTTTTGTGTGGTCTTTGCCAGGCTTCGGCAAGGGAATCAGATAGCAGTGTAACCACTCCTCCTTTATGCTAGCACTCCCTATACTGTTGTTGTACATGTTTGCTAGTTCCTCTAGCTCGTTGTCGGTACACCTATTGATGTCGTTGTATCTTATGCCATCTGGCCCTGGAGCGCTGCTTTTTGATCGTCGAAGCACAGTCTTGATTTTTTTCACTGTCACTGTGTCTTCATCCGAAGTTCTGGGCCTTGCACCTGTCTGAGGTGACCTCCTTGGCAAGATTTCGGCCTCTCATGTCTGTCTGGTTGCTCTGTTCTATATATTGTTCAAAGAGGGCTTTGCCCTTGTCCTCGTCAGTCCTCTGCCAGATGAGGCCAGCACCTTGGAAGTCAGAAATGCTCTTATTCTTGACTACCCCGCTCATGCTTTTATGTAGTCGCCAGAACAATTTCAGTGACTTGTCTGTGCTTACTCTTTGACACACCTCTGCCCATTTTTCACTTTTAACCACCTTGACCAGTTTATTGAAATAGCTTACTTTTGAGTGCATCTCTCTTTCTAAGTGCATGCAGGGACTGGGATGGCCAGCTCTGTTCTTCTTGGCATTTTGCCATCTCCTTACAGCACCACGTTTATCCAACCATGCCTTCTCCACCTCAAGATTCCACCACGGTGGCTGCTTCCAGCTTTTTTTCCTGCCCTGAAGCTTTCTGCTCTTGTCACGTCTTATTTTACTCACCACATCTTGTCCTGTACTGTCATACTGGTCATACATTCCCGATGTTTTAGTGTATCGCCAGGGTAAGGATAGAGATCAGTTTGCTGTGGAACTACAAACCGAACTCAATCGCATAAGTACTTGGTGTGTTGAGACTGGGGCAATGGTCAACCCAACAAAGGCAACAGTGACTTGGTTCTCGTTGAATAATCATATTTTCAACACTCCAACACCAACTGTAAATCTGAGTTCAGAGACGGTGGAAAGAACGCAGGGAATGAATTACCTGGGGATACGGTTTGATCGAAGCCTTGCTTATAATGAGCACATAGACCAGGTGATAACAAAGGCCAAGCGGGGGTTGGCTGCGATGCGGGTGAAGGCGGCAGCAAACTGTGAGCAACGCCATCTATGTCTTCTATACGAAGGGCTGGTCATGTCTTTATTGAGTATGCGATGGCAATCCTGACTCTCAGCCATGTGCAGATAGAAAGGATGGAAAGGATACAGAATGAAGCTATGCGCATTATTCTTGGATGTACAAGAGATACAGCATGCAGGGCGATGCGCTACCTTCTTGATTTTCCAACCATTGAAGAGAGAATACAAGTCTGCAGAGCTCGTGCCTACCTCAGAGTTAACGCAAACACACAACATCCACTGCATAGTGAAATTATGAAGGTGAAGGGCAGCAGGTTAAAAAGAGGACGGTCGTGGATGGGTCAAGCCGAAGACATTCTTCAACAGGTGTGTTCACTTGAGGACTTAGAACCTGGCGAGGAGTGGGTACAAGTGCCAACAGATTTCTGCACATCCTTTTCAGTTTGCATCCAACTAGACAGAAAATGCAGACAAGAAAACCAGGCAGCTGTATAGGCGGAAGTACAAGCGTTGATTTTCGAGAATTCACTAGACGATGATGCTGTCATTTACACAGATGGGTCGGTCGTCCGACATGTGAGAAGCTCATGGGCCTTTACGGCTCAGGCCGGAGGGAGAATTGTGAAGGAGGACTCTGGTGCTTTCACTGAAACCACAAGTAGCCTGACTATGGAAGTCATGGCAGTAAGTAAAGCAATAACATGGCTCGAGACACAGACATTCACTAGGGCATGTTTCCTTAGCGACTCAATGAACATGCTCCAGAGGATAGAGATGGGGGGGGGGGGGGGGGGGGATCCGAAGAGAATGGTTGCTGTCTCTGGAGCGGTCTCGGCTGGCAAAGATTAGTTTCATCTTCGTGCCAGGGCATGCGGGAGTACAAGGGAATGAGCGGGCTGACAAGCTCGCAGGTAACGCTACTGTGGAGGGCGGACGCGCCATGGACCAGGCTGACATTCTGAATGCTCTACGAGAAGTAAGACTTTTGCGAGAACCAAGTGATGACTGTGAATCTACAACCATGGTCCAGACTGCGAGAACAGCAAATTAAAAGAGGGGTGGCCAAACAAGAACACTACGCAGGAAGCCAAAGAAGACTGATAAACCAACACAGAACTGGTGTCGTTAGCCGCTACACGCTGCGGGATTTGCTGAGGAGGGGATCCGAGCACTTATGGACTGAATGGTTCGATGTGCAATGAGGATGATCTGTCGACTAACTAACTAACTAACTAACTTGTAAGGTTTATCTTCAACTGCAACAATAACAATAATATATGTACTATAAAAGAGCGAAAAACGTGTGAGAAATGAGCAGAAACTATTGCTATGTGAGAATCAGAACTAATTGTTATTATGGTAACGACAAATAGGGTAAGGGAGATATACTGCAAAATATAGGACAATGTTTAGTGTGCTCTATTGTTATAGAGGCATTTTGTGTCTTCTGACATAGTGTTCCAGCTAGCAATAGTATGTATACGGTTGGTGGTATCTTTGATATGCTGTAGAAGATTGTTTCACAGCTTGGCTGCGGAATACTCGTATGCTAAGCTTGGTTTTTATAAGTCTATCCTGTTTTCCGGTATCCTAGGTAACCGGTCTCTGTGGCTAAGGGCTTGCGAACGCAGTTTGTGAGCCCGTATACCCGGGTTCGAAACACGGCGGTGCTGGTTTTTTTCGAAAAAGGTATAGGAGCCGGTCGTTCAGAAAGCAATGGCAAACTACTGAACGTAAAATTTGCCCGGGAATCACGAACAGCGAAAATGCTGGGGTTGACTGCTACGTCCTGTGAAGGACATGCAACTTAATTATTATTATTATCCTAGGTTTGGGGTTGTATAAATGAGCTACGTATTGCGCTAGGCTTGTTAGTTTACATCTTTCATAGACATGAAGATATGTGGTATATTTAGGAGTTTGCTATATCTTGCTTTATATTTAAACGAACCGTGTTTAATGGTAGTATAGACTATAGTTACTACTCGCTGGTTCTGGCAACTATTCAGGTCGTTGGTATCCCAATTGCCTTTTTTTTCTGTAAATCAAGTGGTTCTCGGGATGGGCTGTCGTTTATGCAGCGCGTCTCTTCGTAGAGTGTTCCAGATTAGCAATGAGCTCTGAACATTTTTTTTTTTCTGACAAGGTTGATAGGAGGATGGTCAAAAATCAAATTTCTCTGAGTTTCCAACCTACTAAATTTATGTATTGCTATTGGTCAAGCGCAGTAAACAGTTCGACCTCCTGCACTCTCCAACCCAATTTTTTTTTCCCCACGTATCCTATTATATTACAGTACGTGCAGCCGCGTTTGCTCACGTGGATAAACGGGATTACGGAGAAAGTCGCTAACACTTAAGCCAGGGAGACCGGCAACCCAGTTTTAGGTGTAGCTATAAGTGCTTAGAGCTGACCCAAGAGTGTTGGCCTGGTGTTCTGGGGAAATATGGGGCAAATCAATCTAGGTACGTTGACCCATGCACTCGGTACTCTTTGTTACAAAAGTATGACTTTTTATTTTTGTAAGCTGACGAAGAATTTATAACCACAATGTCCATTTTATTATTTATGGTCGTGTTCTTGTAAAGTCTGACCATTTCCAGTTTCCGTTTTAGTCGATTTACTTATTTTAAGCGTCAAGACTATTTCTGAAACCAGTTGTGCAGTTCATGTAAAAACTACAGATTAAATGGTTTTTGCCGCATACCAAGAATTCCATAGTGCCATCTACTACAAGATGCCAGACTGATGCAATATGACGCATAGAGAGCAAGGGGACGACCACGTTAAAGATGATGTGATGGTATTAAGAACAACCTTAGAGAAATGAATACAAACTTACACAGCGCTTTGGAAAGAGCGCACGAATGACCCTTAACTCTTCCCTTAACACTTTACTGAGGTAAGTGGAGGAAGAGAAGAAAAGAAGGCTCACTGTATTTTTATACCTTTAATGCAGTTCAATCCATTTAAGTTGTGCACTATCCCACTTTCAAATACAGTATACGAAAAGCTTTTTCTTTATTCACATATCTATTCGACTAACGATAAACAATTGCTCAGATATAATGAGACGTTAGTAATTAGGCGGTACCTATCGGTTTTGTGCAAACAGAAAGAATTCGTGTTAAATTTGAAAATTATCGTGGGGATAACGATGTTCCACATTCGAGCAATACCTGAGACTATTTATTTTAATTGTTTCAGCTTAGCTATTAATCATTTATTCACTTCATATGATAAATAACTCTGCAGAATGCACCTGACAAGATTAAGAAAAGTATGTCAGGCAATAAATGGTGCAACATATTGCTTATGGTTTCTGTGCTTAAATTCACTAAGGGTATACATTGTTTTGAGACAATAAATGTACCATACAAATCGTTGGAATGTGACATACATTTTCCAGATCTCCGTGGAAACGAATAAAGGGCAATACGTTTTAGAAACTGCGTGCAGCAGTGACTTTCCGCTCGCCTGCTCAAATTGTCAGTTAAGCGTGAAATAATTAATGGTCGACTACTGCAGCCTGTCCTTTGTAAGATACCCAGTGGTTTATCTCCCTGTTTGTTTTACTACGATACTCAACCAGAGCTGTATCCCCAAGTGACGCCTTAAAAATGAATGGTTTCTTAGCTCTAAAAGGGTAGCATTTACGGAATAACAATTTCTAATCTTCGCGTTGAATCTTTAATATAATCATCATCATTATCACCATGGTCATCTATTATTAATCCCACGTGGACGTTGCCCATTGATCTACCTAAAGGGTTGGGTTCACAAGCCACAATGAAATAGTTGTTTTCGCATATTCTGTTTTACAGGACATCGCTGTCAACATCAGCATCTTTCAGCTGCTTGTTGATTTCTTGGCAATATTACGCTCAGTAGTTTGTCATTGCTTTCTGAGCGACCGGCTCACATACCCCGTAAGTTACCGACGTGGAGAGAACCACTGCCGATTTTCGCGCACGTCACGTTACTCACGAGAGTACACGGGATTACAGAGAAAGTCGCTAACTCCTTGGCCAACGAGACCGGCGGAAGAAATAGTGTGAGACCTAAAACATTTGGAGAAGAGAATTCAACATAGAAGCTATAGGGTGTATTTTTAATGACTGTGCAGTGTTTTGAAAATATTGCCGGTCCAAGTTTTGTATTCACCCTCTGTAAGGTTCATGCACCATAATAGGTACCTCCTGCAATATTTTCAAACACTGCACAGTCATTAAAAATACGACCTGTATAAACAATTTAATTGATTCAGTGCCGAAGGATAATATATCGCCAAATGTAACCTCCCATTTGGACAGAAGGACGATATACTAGAATCATAGTGGTATTTGTTTTGTTTCGTTGTGTCTTCCGCAATTGTAATGCTCAGTGAACAGAAATGTACAATATAATACTTGTTTATTTGTCCAGGCACCATTTTTGGTCTAAACTTTATCTTTGTTTGGCATTGAATCAGTTACATTCACTAACAGAATACAATGTTTTGAAGAGAATTAAAGACAGAGATTAATTACATGGGAAGGATAGGATTTAAGTTTCTAAATCTCTCTGGAATCAGTATGAAGTCAATTTGATTGCGAATCTTATCCCCATGGCTTTTCCATATATACAATCGTCGAGGACAGCGTTTGAACCATGTGTTACCCATTATCATCTCATGATGCTCTGCCCAGCTATTAATCTGTCATCTCTCCTATTCCTATCACCTAGGCTACAGCCACCAGTCCCGTCATTCACCCTTTCGATGCCTACTTTGGCATTGAAGTCCCCGAGTATCACTGTCATTTAAAAATGTTTAATTGGTCCACGGTCATATCTAATTCAATATAAAATGTATCTATATCTTCTTCTATAATGTCTCCGCGTGTGTTAGGCCTCCAACTATTTTGTTTGCCTCGTAGCCCTAATCCAGATATCTTGTCACATGGATAACATCAGACTGAAGATGTATCACAGAGATAACGAACAGAATGGGACAAGCACAAACTCCATTCTATCAAATGAAGAACGTTTTGAGCAATAAGTCTCTGTCCTTGAAAATTATAAAAAGATTTATTGCATGTTACATAGAACTAGTTTTAATATACCGCTGCGCATCCTGGAAAATTAGTACATAGGCGGGAAAAAATCCATGGAAGCCTGGGAGTTGTGGTTTTATAGAAGAATGCTGAAAATTAATTGGACAGCCAAAATTAGCAACCTGGACATATTGATGAGGCTAAGTCGCAAAGATAAATTATCTGCAGTTCAGAAAGCAGTTGCAAGAGGAGGGGGGGGGGGGGGGGGACATATAATTTTCCCAGAAGACCAAGGAGAGAGATCTGTGGAGAGACATGGCCGTCAGCGCCACCTGACAAGGCTCCTGATAATAGTGCTATTTCCGCAGCAAATATGTATGCTCTAAGTACTCTAACTTTGTCATTAATCACACAGGCAAGTATGTGTGTAGTAATTTCAGGAATCACGCTTCGCCTGGCCGAAAAGTAAATAAAATATCTATACAGTCAGTAAGCTGACGTGGCTACAAACAAAACAACAATCATTAAAACGTACTCATCTGGGAAACCTCCAAAGATAAAAGGGGTTTATTAATGCGGCTGTCTGTTTGTGGCGGTCTAAAGCATTGTGGTTAAATGTGGTTAAATGCAGTAGAGGCTAAATGTGATCACCTTTTGTTGTACAACTCTCTTGACTGTTCAACGCCTACACAGTGAGAATCACCAGTGAGCAGATCACTGGACCTGGCAGGACATTGTCATATGCCGATGATGTTTTAGTGTATCGTCAGGGTAAGGATAGAGAGGAGGTTGCTGTGGAACTACAAACCGAACTCAATCGCATAAGTACTTGGTGTGATGAAGCCGGGGCAATGGTCAACCCAACAAAGGCAACAGTGACTTGGTTCTCGTTGAATAATCATATTGTCAACACTCCAACACCAACTGTAATGCTGTGTTCAGAGACGGTGGAAAGAACGCAGGCAATGAATTACCTGGGGATACGGTTTGATCGAAGCCTTGCTTATAATGTGCACATAGACCAGGTGATAACAAAGGCCAAGCGGGGTTTGGCAGCGATGCGGGTGATGGCGGCAACAAACTGTGAGCAGCGCCATCTATGTCTTCTGTACGAGGGGCTGGTCATGTCTGTTTTGGAGTATGCAATGGCAATCCTGACTCTCAGCCATAAGCAGATAGAAAGGATGGAAAGGATACAGAATGAAGCTATGCGCATTATTCTTGGATGTACAAGAGATACAGCATGCAGGGCGATGCGCTACCTTCTTGATTTTCCAACCATTGAAGAGAGAATGCAAGTTTGCAGGGCACGCGCCTACCTCAGAATTAACGCAAACACACAGCATCCACTGCATAGTGAAATTAGGAAGGTGAAGGGCAGCAGGTTAAAAAGAGGACGGTCGTGGATGGGTCAAGCCGAAGACATTCTTCAACAGGTGTGTTCACTTGAGGACTTAGAACCTGGCGAGGAGTGGGTGCAAGTGCCAACAGACTTCTGCACATCCTTTTCAGTTTGCATCCAACTAGATAGAAAATGCAGACAAGAAAATCCGGCTGCTGTTGAGGCTGAAGTACAAGCGTTGATTTTCGAGAATTCGCTAGACAGTGACGCGGTCATCTACACAGATGGGTCGGTCGTCCGACATGTGAGAAGCTCATGGGCCTTTACAGCTCGGGCCGGAGGGAGAATTGTGAAGGAGGACTCTGGTGCTTTCACTGAAACCACAAGTAGCCTGACTATGGAAGTCATGGCAGTAAGTAAAGCAATAACATGGCTCGAGACACAGACATTCACTAGGGCATGTTTCCTTGGCGACTCAATGAACATGCTCCAGAGGATAGAGGAGGGGTCGATCCGAAGAGAATGGTTGCTGCCTCTGGAGCGGTCTCGGCTGGCAAAGATTAGTTTCATCTTCGTGCCAGGGCATGCGGGAGTACAAGGAAATGAGCGGGCTGACAAGCTCGCAGGTGAGGCTACTGTGGAGGGCGGACGCGCCATGGACCAGGCTGACATTCTGAATGCTCTACGAGAAGTGAGACTTTTGCAAGAACCAAGTGATGACTGTGAATCTACAACAATGGCCAGACTGCGAGAGCAGCAAATTAAAAGAGGGGTGGCCAAACAAGAACACTACGCAGGAAGCCAAAGAAGATTGATAAACCAACACAGAACTGGCGTCGTTAGCCGCTACACGCTGCGGGATTTGCTGAGGAGCACTTATGGACTGAATGGTCCGATGTGCAACGAGGATGATCTGTCGACTAACAAACTAACTAACTAACTCTCTTGACACGGTCTTGACTGTTCAATGTTTGTGTTCGTATGTCTGTGTGTACGCGATCGTGTGTGTAAAGTACTGTAAAGGAAATGTAAATACACCGTGTGCTTCGTCAGAGTGTGACACACATTTTCCAGTTCTCCGTGGAAACGAATAAATAACAATCCTTTTTTTTTTGTTATTTAAACTGCCCGCAACAGAAACGTTTCACTTGCCCGCGCAATATATTAATGAAGCATGAGATAATGGCCGACTAATGCAGTCCGGGTTTTTGCAGGATACCCAGTGATGTATCTCCCCGTTTTTTCTGAATACGACACTCAAACGAAGGTGGACCCCATGTCTCGACTTAAAATCAATGGTTCTTAGTTCCGTGATGTTACACTTTTCGAAAAACAATATCCTGCCTTCGCGTTGAATCTGTAATATAATTATCTTCATTATCACCATCGTCATCTGCTAGTAATCCCACATGAACGTTGCTTTTAGGTCCACTGCATAAAGGACTAGGCCACCAAGAGAAAGAAATAGTGCGAGACCTAATACACACGGAGAAGCGACTTTACCAGTACAGTGCCGAAGGGTAATATATCGTCACATGTGAACTCCCATTTGGACAGAAGGACGATATATCGCCGTACTAGTGTGATCGTGTTATGTGTTTTGTTGCGTGATATCTTACGCAATTTTAATGCTCATTGAATATAAATTTACATTATAATTCTTGTTCATTTGATTATCCATCATTTTTGGTCCAAACTTACTTCTTATTTAGCACAGAATCTATTAAAGGCAGAGATGGACTATATGGGGATTGTCACTTGTTTTCCCGGGAGAGAGTTGGAATCAACAAGCACATCTTCAAACTTATTATCTGTTGGGATTATTGACTGACTTTTGTCTACACCCCTCCCTTCTGTCTTCCCTTCCATATATCTATTTCTTTCACTCTCTCTGTTATTCTCTCAACACATACTCAGACAACAGTTCCTTTCAACAATAAATAAAAGATTTATTAAGAAAAACTATGTCTGGTGTATGTAAGGATATTGTCTATGTAGTTTGTAGTGTATTCTATTGTTGTTGCCAGAATGAACTCTGAATGTCTATCAGCGTGGTTACTTCTCGCCCTTTCATTCTTCAAGATCACAGGACAGCACATCAAACAGGACAGAGCTCACCCGGGATGATCCGTATGCTTGAATCTGATGGTAAATCCGTGATTGAATGCAAAAACTAAAACCGTTCACCCCTGAGTCAAGGTACCGTAATAAAAGTCCCGTAAGTTTATGAATGCCCCTGAATCTGTTTCATGACTGTAAGTATCCATCGTCGAAAAACCACCACATCGTCACAGTTCTTCTATTGGTCTTTTAGTAATAGTACTGTTCTTACTTGTCTATTCTTTCTTCATTTGTACCTATCAGCTGTCTGTAGTTTTAAGTATCCCTGCTTGCCACAGGTTAACCTCTCTTCCCTTTCAGGGCCTTAGTGGTATATTCGGTTGAGCATACCGTGTTCTGTAGTTTACTATGCTTTATCATTTATTCATCTTCAAACATGTCCATGTTTTGTTTTGTTCTAAGTAAGTACTTTAGTTGTTTAATTGGAGTATTCTTCATCTCTTCTCTGATTTCACTAGGAGAGTGGAACCTGTGTGGAAGGATAACAAATACCGTGATAAGCATCTGCCCCTTACTCCTACTTATGCAAGTGTCCTTCTCCAGCCATAATGACAAGGCTTCCGAAGTGAACATCCGCATAAGACATATGAATTCATCAAAGTCTAAACTATCTACTAATAGCAGGTAATGATAAAGGCAATACACGCACATCTATATTCCTATGCTACAACTATACTATACTAATTTAATACCTTATAAAGATCTATGTTCCTGGAATCGAAATAACACTAAGCGAATAACACACTCTTATCCCCTCTTTCTATCTTTAGGGACGTGTATTTCTATTCCCACTCAAGAACATATCTCCTTCAGGTCAGTTTGGAACACACACTAACTTTACACAAAGAATTGACCCTCTTTATATCGGTCATTTATGTCGCATAGTCCTTGACATTGCTGGACCCTCACATCCAGACTGCATTATCATCGTTGAGTGGAAAATTACAGATCTGAATCTTTTCCGTTATTCATACATTCAGACAGCAATCTGCTATCCAATAATACTCTCCGCTTTTGTCGCAAACCAATATTTCCACTCGGCAGTTTACCTGTCGTGTTGGCCTCATTCTGGGTCTTGACCTAGAAACACATGCGCCTGGTCACTCCTTTGTGTTAACCCTTCTCCTACCTGGGTATTTTGATATGTAAGTTATCAAGGAATCATTAAACTGCAGTATTTTCCATGACATAGGCCCCCTCTTAAGAGATTAGACCGCGTCGAATCTTTCTCACTGTAGGTTTGATTCCCATGATCCACAACCCTAGTCTTCTTCCTCCGGAGCTGGATGTCTGGATAAGAAATCTGCTCCTACATTCTCCTTTCCAAAGTATTCCACTGTGAAGTCCCGTTGCAGCAACAACGTCCATCACATCCATCGTGCGTTGAGCTTCTGCGAAGTAGCTATTAACACCACGTGTTGATGATATGATTGGGTCCTCACATGGCTCATCTCATTATCCAGTAGGCGCTCTAATTGACACCCTACTATACTACTAACGACTGAAACTAGTGTTGGCTCCTCGCTCCTGTACGTTCAGTCGACCTACTTTCGACTTGCGTCAGCGACGGCTCACAATACAAACGGATTGTCCCATCCTGATTGTAACACTGCTTCCATGTCCTCTTGGTTTCCCCCGGCTTTGCCTCTGGGGATGTTCCGCCTCGTCCTCGTCGGACCGAGTCGTCTTTCCCAAACCTCCTGGGCTTTTGCTTCCAGGACCATCTTGGGCGATATTGTATCTGGTCAGCCAATATTCGGTTGGAGTCCTGGGTAATTCTCGCTTTTCCCGACGTTACCCACCCCTTCTGAACTTGGTTACCGGTGAAACTTTCACTCTTGTCCTTTCCCTGACTTGTGATTTCCCTCCTCCTGTCGTTGGGTAAATCTGACCTATCACGTACTGTCCCATAGGCCCTCCTATGTTGTACTGGCGATCTCTGGTCTTCGTCTGGACTGGTAACTTTTGTCCCAATGGCTGCCATCACCATAAAGTGCGAAGCTTTGCTCCCGGATCTCTCTTCATATTTCCTAATGAGATGTCTAGGGAGATTTTTCTTCTCTTCCCCGATCCGTATTTTGTAGATGTTCTTGGACACCACCTTTTCCACAGGATAAGGTCCTTTCCATCCTACTTGGAGTATATTGGTCTCTGCTGGACTCCACACTTCCACTTTGTCTTCCACTTTAAGAGCTAGTTTCCTCTTAATTCGCTTGTTGGGTGGTGCTCTCTGGCACTCCGAACAAGACTTCACCCACCGGCGTACATCTCCGGTCATTCCTGGCCAGCAATAATGGCCGGATATTTGCTGCAAGGTCTCTCTGACACCCATATGTCGATTCTCGCCTATGATGTGTCCACTCTGAAGAATATGAGGACGGTAGGTCTCTGGAACCACCCACTGCTCGTGCAGGTTATCTCCCCTCCCAGCTCTCCGATAGAGTAGTTGATTCTTCAGAAAGTACTGTCCCCGTTCTGGTGGCTCAGCACTTCTTTGCAGCTTCCTGTAGCAAGGACGCAACGTAGTATCCTTCCTCTGGGCAGTATGCAATTCTCCTATCCCTGAGTTGTCGCATAGTGTCTCTGCCTCTTTTTCCTTCCCTTGAGATCCACTGACTACTGTTCCCTTGTGGGCTTGCTGTTTGGGCATCCCCAAAAAGACATATTTCGTGCCAATGATCATGGGAAATAAGGAGTCAGATAATACATCAGCAGGAATAATGCCCGTGACGTACCTGGATTTAATCTCCACCTTGGCGATTGGCAGCGTCATGGTAACAGCACTCCTCATTGCCGGCTGTATCTCTATGGTCTCCCCTGTAAGTTGGTCTGGGCTTACCAAGCTGGCGTCCACCACCGCTTCCCCATCCAAACCTGTATCATAGAGACAAGCAACCTGCTGGCCATTGACTTCAATAAGTTCAACCACAGGTGGTCTCTCTTGGTCCTGAGTGTCTTTCATCTCCTTGACCGTTTCCTTGCCTTCCTCTTTGATTCCTCGAGGTTGGTTATGCAATTGGCGTGTTTGGCCTTGCATCTGCAGTCCACCGTATTATGTGTTGTCGACTGGCAGTGTTGTGCACTCTGTTCCTTTCCTAGGTTTCCATGTGTCCTTTTTGTTCCTTTCTCCTTCGCCGACCTCAGCCTTGTCTGTGATCACCGATGTAGGAATCACTTGGCATGCTGCGAAGTAAGAACTTTTAGGTTTCGATCTGCAGTCTTTTGTGTTGTGGGAGGCCGCCCTACAAAATGAACACCACCTTTCAGACCACTGTCGTTTCGCTTGAGAATTCGAGGTGCTCTGGTTTCCTACCTTCACCTTCTCTGAACTCTCCTCTGTGTGCTTTATATAAGGTTCCCCTTTTTCTCCTTCCCAGTTTTTATGTTTCTTTTTCTCTGGTTTCTCCTGTCCTTTGGTTTGTGTACTTAGTTCCTCAGTTTCACCATGTACTTCCACGAATCGTTCCGCCAGCTTATTCACCACATCAATCCGTTCCGCCCCTTGTTCTCCTAAGAAGGTTCTGAGAGGTTTCGACATTTGCTTTCGCATTTGGTCTACCACCATCATCTCTTCGAGACTCTCATAATCCCTCGTGAATTCTGCCAAGTCCATCCATTTCTGGAGATAGGATTTCAGCCTCAGACTGTAGGCGGCGAATAGTTCTCCCGGCTCTCGTCTAGACGATCTAAACTTCTGCCTATACGTTTGTGCGGTTATGTCAAAATGCTTTCATCAAAGCGCTTTTAATTCCTGGTAATTATTTTCCTGTCCTGGTGGTAAGCGTGTGTACACTTCAAATCCTGAACCGATTAAACCCTGGATAGTTTAAGAGCCCATCTGCTCCGATCCAGCCCCATAGCGACTGACATTGCTTCGAAACGAGATGCGTACTGGTCAAAGCGTTCCTTAGACTGATCGTAGACAGCTAAGGGAAACTTCATGGCATGGTAACCATGTCCACTCATATGGGTTGCACCAGGTGACGAAGAATTTCCTTCCACTCCATCTATTTCTCCCTTAGTTTGTGTCTTGAGCTCCAGTTCTCGCATGCGGTATTCATGTTCCCTTATCTTGTGGGCTTCTTCTGCTTCCAACTGGGTCTTTCGCTCCTCCCTTTCCGCTTGACGAAGTTCTCTCTCTCTTTCTTGTATGTAATCCGTTAGCTCGGAACCAGCTAAACCAATTGCCTCCCCGTTGGCCCTCAGTTCGGCTGTAGTTACTTTAGGAGTTGCCATAGTTACAGCAGATAAGTCAGCACGTTGATCAAAGACACCTCAAAGCAGTAAAGAATACTCACTATAAACCGATAATCTACCTAGAACCTATATCATTTATCTATATCTATTACTTATTATAAATCTCCAACACCACACAGTACATCACAACCACTCTCTCATCCACAAGAGGAGATATAGGATAAAGACTTATGTAGACGTGTGACCGTGTGATTAGGTATGTAATGTCTTACCACCTATCCACATTCACTCTGTCTGGAACTTTCTCACTGCAAAGTCACCAGCATTAATGAAATGTTTCTACCATAAATGTAATGGCACCATATATCCAATGGACGTCCTTCCATTAAAAGTCATCAATGTATACTTCTTCTTATTCCAATCAGTATGTCCCAACATGCATGTACTCCGCTATGCCTGTGCCAATATGCAGGTCATATGGGTATAATGTATGTACGTATCCCGCTCGCTCCACCAATTATGTCACTTGTTTTCCCGGGAGAGAGTTGGAATCAACAAGCACATCTTCAAACTTATTATCTGTTGGGATTATTGACTGACTTTTGTCTACACCCCTCCCTTCTGTCTTCCCTTCCATATATCTATTTCTTTCACTCTCTCTGTTATTCTCTCAACACATACTCAGACAACAGTTCCTTTCAACAATAAATAAAAGATTTATTAAGAAAAACTATGTCTGGTGTATGTAAGGATATTGTCTATGTAGTTTGTAGTGTATTCTATTGTTGTTGCCAGAATGAACTCTGAATGTCTATCAGCGTGGTTACTTCTCGCCCTTTCATTCTTCAAGATCACAGGACAGCACATCAAACAGGACAGAGCTCACCCGGGATGATCCGTATGCTTGAATCTGATGGTAAATCCGTGATTGAATGCAAAAAACTAAAACCGTTCACCCCTGAGTCAAGGTACCGTAATAAAAGTCCCGTAAGTTTATGAATGCCCCTGAATCTGTTTCATGACTGTAAGTATCCATCATCGAAAAACCACCACATCGTCACAGTTCTTCTATTGGTCTTTTAGTAATAGTACTGTTCTTACTTGTCTATTCTTTCTTCATTTGTACCTATCAGCTGTCTGTAGTTTTAAGTATCCCTGCTTGCCACAGGTTAACCTCTCTTCCCTTTCAGGGCCTTAGTGGTATAGTTCGGTTGAGCATACCGTGTTCTGTAGTTTACTATGCTTTATCATTTATTCATCTTCAAACATGTCCATGTTTTGTTTTGTTCTAAGTAAGTACTTTAGTTGTTTAATTGGAGTATTCTTCATCTCTTCTCTGATTTCACTAGGAGAGTGGAACCTGTGTGGAAGGATAACAAATACCGTGATAAGCATCTGCCCCTTACTCCTACTTATGCAAGTGTCCTTCTCCAGCCATAATGACAAGGCTTCCGAAGTGAACATCCGCATAAGACATATGAATTCATCAAAGTCTAAACTATCTACTAATAGCAGGTAATGATAAAGGCAATACACGCACATCTATATTCCTATGCTACAACTATACTATACTAATTTAATACCTTATAAAGATCTATGTTCCTGGAATCGAAATAACACTAAGCGAATAACACACTCTTATCCCCTCTTTCTATCTTTAGGGACGTGTATTTCTATTCCCACTCAAGAACATATCTCCTTCAGGTCAGTTTGGAACACACACTAACTTTACACAAAGAATTGACCCTCTTTATATCGGTCATTTATGTCGCATAGTCCTTGACATTGCTGGACCCTCACATCCAGACTGCATTATCATCGTTGAGTGGAAAATTACAGATCTGAATCTTTTCCGTTATTCATACATTCAGACAGCAATCTGCTATCCAATAATACTCTCCGCTTTTGTCGCAAACCAATATTTCCACTCGGCAGTTTACCTGTCGTGTTGGCCTCATTCTGGGTCTTGACCTAGAAACACATGCGCCTGGTCACTCCTTTGTTGTTAACCCTTCTCCTACCTGGGTATTTTGATATGTAAGTTATCAAGGAATCATTAAACTGCAGTATTTTCCATGACAGGGATGACATGGGGGATGCAGCAGAGGACAGCAAAAGATAGCACACCTTGACGTGAGTTTGGTGAGTGCTAGTGCACAGAAGAACAAAGGGTTGGGGAAGGGGAGGGGGTGGTATACGATCTTGACTTTTTGCCAGACATGTCTTCTATACTACGCGTAGTTTGTGTTTGTCTAGTTTGATGATGATGATGATGATGAGTAAAGCAAGTAAATGACCTTTTAACACGTCTAAATACGCATTGCGTATATGATTGTGCTAGTCTCGTGGGTTTAGACCTATTCAATCAATCAGGGCCGTCTCCAAACTGTTAATACTGATTTCATTCTTTTGATAACATTTTTGGTCACTCCTGTTCGCTTTTTTTTTTTTTTTAAATTTCTGTTTCACTTCTGCCATCATATGTTACTACATGTCCAAGATATGAGAAACATGTTACTTGTTCTAGTATCTCCCTGTTTACTGTCATGTTCATTGATGACCTCTCCTTTCTACTGCTAATTATCATAGTTTTCGTGTGTGTGTGTGTGTGTGTGTGTGTGTGTGTGTGTGAGTGTGTGTGTTTGTGCGTCCGTGCGTGAGTGCGTGCGTGTGTGCGTGCGCACGCGCATGTGTGTGTGTGTGTGTGTGTGTGTGTGTGTGTGTTTGTGTGTGTCTGTCTGTGTGTCTGTGTGTCTGTGTGGTTGTAATGTTTTTGGATTTTTTATTATTTATTATTTTTTTTTTTTTGGGGGGGGGGGGGGTGTGGGGGGGCGCTAAGCCACATTCTCCACTATGTCTGTTTACTTGTTCAGCTAATTTGTGGTAACTCTTGCTCGCTTTCTGCTATTAACACTGTAATCGTCAGAATACCTTAAGGTTTATGATGCTTCCATTGATGTTAAGTCCAAGCAGTTCGAATTGTTTTAACATTCTTTTATGTATAAATTGAAGAGGCGTTGGGACAATTGGCATCCCAGCCGTGCACCTCTTTATATATCTGTGGGCGACGAATAATTAGACAATTTAACATTTGATCAATCAATCAATCATGTGCCATGCCGGAAAGCATGGGCGGTCATGACTCGCCATTTCACTCGATCACCAGAGTCGTGGATCAGGTCAGTGTTTCTGTCTCGACTATGCCATGTGGCCAAGCCATCCAGGTATTTACTTCTCGGTCTTCCCTTTGGTCTGTTCCTTTCGATCTTGCCAGTTGTCACCAAGTTCTCCAATCCATTTCTTCTCATAACATGTCCAAACAATTTTGACTGTCTGCGTCTAATTTCTCTAATCAATTTACGATTGTCATTCGTCCCCTGTAGTACTTGGTCATTGGTTTTTCTGTCTGTCCATGGTATTCTTTGCATTTTTCCTCAGAAACCACATTTCTGCAGCCATCAGATGTTTTTCAGCTTGACCGCTCATTGTCAAAGTTTCACATCCATACAAAAGAGCAGGCACTATGCAGCACCTCAACACTCTTTTTCTCGTTTCAATTGATATCTTTTTATTGGTCAGTATGTTCTTAATCTTGCTAAAGGCTACTTTCGCCATGGCAATTCTTGTTCTGATCTCTACAAGGCATCTCCCATCAGATGTTATGACTGTTCCGAGAAAATTCTACCAATTCACTTGTCGAAGAATATTCTTATTTACTTGTATATTTTGATAGAATTTTGATATAACAAACTTGAAAATTGTATAGTAACATTTGATAGGTGATGTGTTCAATTTTCTTTGTTAGTGATTGTGGAATTGTCCATGGCTAGCATCAGTATGTTGTTACAGGAAAGATGCGTGATCTCAACATTTACTTTAACCTGTTTGCTGGTGTTGTGGCAGTAGATTCTTAATGCCGTTTCTGCATTGCCAAGGTCAGTCTGCGTCTAACGTCTTTTGAGCAGTCCCTCATGGTCAGTTGATAATGATGTTCAAATATTTCGACTTTTCCAATGTCTTCATTGTATGTTTTGTTATTGTTTGCACTATTTTGCTTTGGCGCTCAAGCATAGTCCATACACGGATTACACGTGTTATTACTTTTGGCGCACTGGCTGATGTTTGCGTGTGGATTAGCTTTCCCAAAGTCTTCATGACTAAATACACTTCAATGTCAGAAAATTCTACACCAAGTAGATATTTTTAAATGTCTACGGACATTTATAACATCAGATGGAAGATGCACAACAGAGATTAAGACCAGAATGAGGCAAGCAATGTCTGCATTTCAGAAAATGAGGAATAACTTATGCAATAAGTCACTATCATTAAATGTAAGAAGAAGAGTGCTAGGGTGCTATATAGAACCTGTTTTGTTGTATGGCTGGAATCTTGGAATGTAAATGAACAAATTAGGAAGAGATTGAAAGCAACAGATATGTGGTTCATAATACGAATGATGCGAATTCCCTGGACTGCCAACGTAACAAACAACGAATGCCTGAAAGAGGCTAATGAAACTAGAACATTATATACAACAATAAGAAAGAAGGCAAACACTACAGCTTTTTGTTTTTATTTGGTAATGTGATGAGAAGAGAGGCATTGGAGAAGGTCGTGACAACTGGAAAGACCAAGGGGAAGAGAGGCAGAGGCAGGCCAAGAGAAATGATGCTGGCTGGATTGCGACGGTGGCATGAAGGGATATCAACGGCAGAGTTAATCTAGAAAACCAAAGACCGAGATCTGTGGGGAGTCATGAACGCCTACGCCAGTCGGCATGGCACATGATGATGATGATGATGATGATGATGATGATGATGATGATGATGATGATGATGATGATGATGATGATGATGATCGTGTGGCGCTCACAGTGTGTCTAGTGTGTTCTCTAGTCTCTAAATCTAGAAGTAGAAGAAAGATTTAGAGACTAGAGGACATACTAGACACTATAAGCGCCAAACGAATGCATGTGTGAATTTAACATGTAATGAGCCTTCACCGACTTGTTTCAGATATTATTTTCTACTTAGGCGATTCCCATTCCAATATTTTAACCTTCACGAAGCGGTGTACACGTAGCAGAAGTGAAAGTAGGCTCCGATCTGTCCGTGGCCGTGCTTGAGTTTGTACTTGTTGTAGGTCAGTCGAATAAGGTGTGTTTGGCTGTTATCATACAGGACCTGTTCCACAGTTACTGGTTTAAAATACAGACCCGGCTTAAGATACAGACCCGCTTCAAACAATGAAAACGATTGCCACTGAGGTAAGAATGGACACAGTTGAATGAAAGTGTTTGAATTTGTAATATTATAAAGTGTCACAAATTTGGATTTTCCTTATTATCTAGACTCACTATTTTATTTATCATCTAACTCAGTACTACTAGTACTATTACTAATCCATGTCAGTGCAGAGATCCTCTAACGGGGAAAGTGAAAGGATCCTAAGCACGCACTCACCGACTTCGTATACAAGGTATGTCAACGACGAGCCCCAGGGGTCACCCAGAAAAGTACACCCATAAACCGAATGATGTAGGATTGTCGGCCAGAAACGAACATAAATGAGTGAAATAATAGTGAAAATACATGAGCCAAAATACAATCACTTTAGTTTATGTTGTGTGACTCCTGACGAAATGCAGCAAAATATGCCAGGCAATCAATCCCGCAATCAATTGTTTGTGTCTTTGTTACTCAAATTTACTTACTTTGCCATATAGGATAGGCAATATTTACTTATTTTGCCATATAGGCAATATTTACCAACAGCATAAGAATAGAGGTGGAAGCAGTCATAGTGACATTCCGTTGGTTAGAGGAGACCACTGCAACACACATTACTTTCATTACAGACTCCAGGAGTATGCTTAGTAAGGTGAAGAAAGGAATGTTTCATGTGGAATGGCTATCGTCACTTCAGAGGTCACAGATTGTAAGAATTGTATGAATTGTTTGCCCTGCCCATGCGGGAGTGTGGGGGAATGAACAAGTGATAGGCTGGCAGGGAATGTACCTCTTGATGGTCAATTACCTATGGACAAGGGAGAGGTGGGACCAGATGGAGAAGGTGAAGGAACAGATTGAGAATCTGTATGTGGAAAGGATGAGATTGCGAGGGATTGGTAGGGGTTCTGGTAGAATCTCAAAACTGAGAGGGAAGACCAGGAGAACTTTCAATCAGATAGCGGTGGGAACGGTTAGTAGTGTGACTCTTCACCGGCTGTTGAACAAGGGGAAGGAGCACATATGGGAATGTCCACAGTGCAGTGATGTCGGTTCTTAGCTCAACTCAACTCTACTAACTTTGTCATGTAGGCAATATTTACTTACTTTGCCATATAGGCAATATTTACTTACTTTGCCATATAGGCAATATTTATTTAGATTGCACAATATATTGCCTGGCATATTTCGCTGCATTTCATCAGGTACATACTGCAGAAATCACACAACAAAAAGTAAATTAACTAGATAAATCCTTCAAGCTGAAATATACACATGTTCGTGCAGTAATGCCTATTGTTACCACAGTAATATTAAACTGACTATCATGTCTTTCTGTTTACACAAAATGGTCATTTTAAAATTACTGTGGTAGACAATGAAATTACTGAGCGAAAATGAGTATATTTCATCTTGAAGGATATATCTAGTTAATTTACTGTATGTTGTGTAATTTCTGCAGTATCTACCTGACGAGATGCAGCGAAATATGTCAGGCAATACATTGTGCAATCTATTGTTTGTGTCTTTGTTATTCAAATTCACTACGAGAAAACATTGTTTTAATATTTACTTACTTTGCCATGTAGCCAATACTTCAGAGATGAGGATAAGATCCTTTGACTGCCACATACCAAATTTCCCTCTAGAAGTGATAAAGGTGCTTTTACTTGCTTCTTCGCCTGTCCTGTATCTCCCATAGACCCTCGACCAACTCACACCAAACCATCCTATCGTTTGATGTCTCCGGCGGCCCCATCTATGTCTCACTACATATTATTCATCTCTACCTCTAATTCTCTTCTCCCTGTAGCCTTAGGTCTCCATATATTTCTGTTGCCCTATTCTTTCCAGCACTAGCGTTTTTCCTCACTTCTGTCTAGTTCTTTCCCTAAGCTCTGCATCAGTCGTTCTGTCATACCATTTAAGTTCTTATATTATTTGCGGGCACCACTTAATGAATGCTTGTAGTTTATTGGTAGTCATTCTAAAACTGTCATCTAACACAGTTTTTGTATGACAGTTTTAGTCATTCTCCACATTTATGCACAATACAGTAGTAGTAATTTAATGTTAGAGTTAAAAATTCTATGTATGGGACTAGGTTTAATTTCTTTTGAATTCCTTAAATTTCCTAGTTCTATGAAAGTTGCTCTTGCCTTGTTAATTTTATCATCTCTCTGTTTCCCCATCGTGGCCTACATTTCTATCCAAATAGGTGAACAATTCCATCCCATGAGATGAGGTTTCACTATGAAAGATCGGGTTATCATTTGCTTGATTTATTTGTCGTTATGTCTTTCCCCTAAATGTTATGACCTTCCATCAAATGTGTCTAATTTATCATAGCATGATCATGTGGGCAAAAGCCTCATTTCAGAAAATGAAGAGTATCTTATGCAATATGTCACTATCAATGAATGTAAGAAAGAGAGTGCTGAAATGCTGTATAGAACCAGTTTTGCTGTATGGCAGCGAATCGTGGGATGTAAATGAACAAATTAGGAAGAACTTAGAAGCAACAGAGATGTGGTTTTTGAGACGAATGTTGTGAATTCCTTGGACTGCCAGAGTAACTAAGAATGATTGCCTGAAAGAGGCTAATGAAACTAGAACACTATATACAACAATAAGAAAGAGACAAACAGCTTTCTTTGGTCATGTGATGAGAAGAGAGGCATTGGAGAACATCGTGACAATGGGAAAGATCGAAGGGAATAGAGGCAGATGCAGACCAAAAGAAATTATGCTGGACGGCTTGAGATGGTGGCATGGAGGAATATCATCAGCAGAGTTGATCCAGAACACCAAAGACTGAGATATGTGGAGAGCCATGAATGCCTACGCCAGCTGGCATGGCACTTGATGATGATGATGATCATGTGTGTGAGATAGGAAGGAACTGTCATCATCAAATTTCAGATCAATTGGTTGCTCTGTTAGATCCCACTGAATTCCATTTCTGGTGGTGCTTATTGCTTTCAAATCCTGTCAATAGTCAGTGAGAATAATGAATTTGACAAAAGACATTCCTGTCACACTCCTTTTCTTATCTCAAATGTCTCTTTTAGTTTTCCCCCATAAAGAACTCACATTTCATGTTTTATGTTGTTGTTTTTTTTCTATGTTAATTTTGTGGGATTCATAGCACTTCATCAATGTCCATAGGGAATGACTATCAATACTGCCAAAGGCCATTTTATAATCCACAAGTCTGTTATAATGTGGGGTGTTCAATTCAGGGATGTACTCTATTATTATGTGTAATTTAGCTACTTGTCAATGCAGGATATGTTTGGTCAAAAGTCTACCTGGTCGTCCCTTGGTAGTTGTCAGTGGCATCTCTTAATCTTTTCAGAATGATTGTTCATAATATTTTCTCAGGAACTGATTATAACATGATTCCTTTATAATAAACACTCTTTTAGCAGTAAATCAGTTGATGTGTTTATATTGACTTTAAAAGCCTCTGCTGGGATACCACCTGGGCTAGCATGGGGGAAAAAAGAAAATCCTAACCTGCACAGTTCGCGGCAACTGCACTAGCCAAGCGGCCTTAATTCCTCAGGCTCAAAGACCCCTCTGCCATACACAGTAAGGTACTATATTGGCAGTATATGACAGTTGACAGTTTTGACTACAGAATACTGTAATCAGTGTATTTTATATTTTCTTAAATTCCATTTAGTTAATTTTGATTACTTTTTTAATATTTCAGATTGATCAGATAGAACAAGAGATTACAAAATATGAAACTCGTTTGGATGCCATTGAAAGGCTGTGTCGATTAACAAATATGACAGATGAGAAATGGTAAGATGTTGCTCTCTTAATCTCTTGTGTATTTTAAGAATGTTCAGTTGAGTTGAGTTGAGTTAAGAACCGACATCACTGCACTCAGGACATTCCCATACGTGCTCAGTCCCCTCATTCAACAGCCAGCGAAGAATGTTCAGTTCATGTTGGAGTATCAGCATTAACAAAAAAACTAACTTGTGTATCCCTTACGGGACGTTGCAGTCAACACCAGCATTTTCAGCTGCTGTTGATGTACTAGGCAAGTGTTACGTTCAGTAGCTTGCCATTGCTTTCTGAACGACCGGCCTCTATACCTTTTTCGAAAAAACCAGCACCGCTGTTTTTCAAACCCGGGTATACGGGCTCACAAACCGCGTTTGCAAGCCCTTAGCCACAGAGACCGGTGCATATCAGCATTGCATACTAAAACTTGTCATAGATGCTCTGGTCTCCATTGTAATAAATCTATCAGTAATATCAGTAACTAAATATGCTAGTTTGTTGTGGTGTCCAGTCAACAAGGAAACAGGTGAGATATATATGTGTGTGTATGTAGTGTTTTTCTTGTAATTGTATATTTGTTGTTTGTGTGCTGAAGTCTGTGGCCGCAACATCCATTTTGTTACTTGCAGTTGTGTTCTAGTAAAGCTTACTGATTCTACTTCTTATTTTTGTGTGATTCATAACTTGTTGTGAGTCTAATTTATTTCTTAAAGGCTAATTTCTTTATCTTTTAGTTTATTTTATGAATGTATGTTAATATGGCAAGTTCTTTTTCATTCTAAAATGCAGCTGGAAAGTAGTCTAAGGATATGTCAATATGTTAATTCTTCTTCATTTAACAGGTCTTTTACAGAATATTGATCGCATTCACAGTAAGATTGAAAACATACTTACCAATAAAAAGCTATGATTTGCACTGAGAAAAATTTCGTTAAAGTGCTATATAGAACCTATGTTGTTATGTGGATGTGAAACATGGACAATTAACAGACAAGCTGAGAAACATCTAATAGCAGTGGAAATGTTCTTTCCGAGTTAAATGCAAAACAAAAAGTTAGTATCCTTTACAGGATGTAGCAGCTAACCCCAGCATTTTCTGGCTTTTCATGATTCCTGAGCAAGTTTATGTTCAGTAGTTTGCCATTGCTTTCTGAATGATCAGCACCATACCATTTCAGAAAAAACCCAATGCAAGGCGGTCTGCTGCCAAATCGCACCAGCTATGTTTTGAATGTGGTATGCGGAATTACAAACTGTCCGTACTCTCTTCCCCATTGAGCTGGTTTCATACATATAGACACTTCTACAAGAAACAAATTAAAACTAAATTGATTACAGAAATTATTCAGACACTCAAGATTGCTTGAGTTTGTTATGAGGAGATATCAACTAGACTTATAATGACTTTTCATTACTTTTGTCATTTTAGAAACAATATAGTAAAGCTGTGGAAGTGTAAGCAACATTTTAAAAACAAAACAAAATACAGTTACAGAAAACAGAAGATGTTGCAGTGAAGAGCCTTCATTAACAGACAAGAAGAAGAAAACACACATATGAACCTCAGAGATGACACTGCAGTGACTACATTAGGGCTAATAAGCAGAATGGAAGAAAAAACATACAATACTTATGTCATAGGCTCCAGTCTATGAGATAAGTATCACACATTTGTTTTCACAATTTTCGTTCTACTTATTTTGCCTTGATGTAATCACTGCTGTGTCATCTCCACAGTTTATATGCTGTTGTGTTGTGTTCTTCTTGATTGCTGATGATGGTTTGTCACCGCAAAGTTCTCATTTGAGAAACAAATGATTTTTTTTTTATTGTACATTACTTCTAAACAAGTAAGGTTCTGAAATAAATTAATACACCACATATTTGTTTCATAATTTTTTATCATTTGAGAAATTCGTGATTCTGTTAGTGTATATTATTTCTGTTTTTCAAAGAGTTAAGTTTCTGATGGTAAAATAATTAATCACACATTTATCTTTACTTGTGCCAATTGGAACCTCATTATTCTACTATTTTGTTATGTCCATTTTCATCTTCAAAGGAAAACACTGCAAAAAGAAAAGACAACTCTGGAACAACAAATTATTGACAGGCGTAAGTATTACATTTTGGGTATATTTATTGATTTTCATATTTTGGCATTTTTTTTTACCTCGTTCACTTTTTGAACTCAAGCCATACATGTGCTAATACTTCTAGTTCACTGAACTGATTTTTGCATGTAGATTAGACTTCCCTATTACCAGTGCCCTCACCACCAGACAAATTCACTGTGACTTCAGAGGTACTTGTAATTTACATCCCCAAGTCAAGGACAAGAAGTCAACATTTTAGTCCCAACTGACTGGTGTAGGGGTTGAACCTATTACCTCGGCATCAGCACACCGAAGTTTAAGAACGGATGCTCTTATCTATTTGGCCATACTGGCCTCCATATTTTGGCATTCTTCTTCTTCTTCATTCATCCGGAGTTTTTTTCGGACGCGATTGTGTTGTGCCTGTTTACAGCAGAGCTGCATTTTTGCGCCATTAGGCCGACACATCTGACTTCTGCGGGCATTTGTTGACCGGGTTAACTTTCCCGGGGATTTTGGCATTAAAAGTACAAGGGGTATCTTCAGGATGAAAGGAATCATACTCAGATATGCATCGAAGCTACCTGTGTCTTACGAGGACCCATAAGGGAAGCAAAGAAAACTGCCATTACAATGTAAAGTGTAAGGTCTTCGCATATTCCTAGTTCATGACATATGAGGTGGGATGGCCAACTTTCCCATCACCCTTATTTCTCAGGCAATTGTCAGAAAATTTGGAAAATTGTCTGGTGCCCATTTTGATGAGACCAGGTCGATCCCAGAACTGTACTGGTTGGAAAAACAATTCTGCATCTGCTGGGTATGAACCCAGACCACTATTGTGCCAGGCAACTGCACTAACCAATATGCCACTACAGCAAATTTAAGTCAAATACAACATTTAAACAAAGAAGACAAATAATGGATTACACAGATAAAGCCTGGTATTAAACTATGATTTCTTCCTGTCCAATAGGGTGGATAGGCTGTTGAGCTGCTAAGGCCTCTAGGGTATTTTTGCTTCTGGCTACGATTTTGCTTAAACATTTTCCTCATTTTTGACAGTAGTACATGGTTCTATCCCCAGCTACTGAGTTAAGTGTGTGGAGTGACAATAAGCTGTGGATTTCATGTGGAATGCTTTTACATCTGCCCACGGTTGTTTGTATTGTCAATTGCATGTTCAGAAAAATGGCAGACAGCTGGTTGCTAAACTAGCTGGTTTGGCTTATGCTGTAATACGTGTGGAACTGCTGGTTTTATAGTGGCTGTCGCTTCCGTCGACGATGAAGTGTAATTTTAGTGGTAGCGGCCTTATGCATGTATGTTTGTGCATGCTGTTGTTTTGTCGGGACTGCTGTCTATTTTACTTTTCGCATGTGACAGTGAATAGCATTTTGTGTGATAGTCACTGGCACAGGAATGTATCATTATGGGGTGACCCTTTGCCGTGAAGTTGGAACCGCGACTAATGCTAATGAGTAATGTCTGGTATATTTCACTGAGCAGCTAGCTGAGTGGCTAGAATGCTGGATTTTCCTTTGGGAGACCCGGGTTTGAATCCTTGGTAAGGTGTGGATTCTTTTTCTGTCGGGAGCAAAAAAGAAAATTCTAACCTGCACAGTTCACGGCGACTGCACTAGCCAGGTTCAAGACACCCCCCCCCCCCACGCCGTCGCCACACACCGCAAGGTACTACATTGGCAGTAAATGACAGTTTTATAGTCAGGTACAGACAGAGATGAGATGCTGCAAAATAATCCAGGCATTAAATTATGCAATCTCTTCTGTGTGTCTTTGTTTAATTTACAGTGGAAAAACATTGCTTTGCTAAAAAACATAGCTTTTTGAGAGCGAACAGAGACAAAGAAGAAGTCGTGTCGTTTGTCTTGTCTCGAGAGTGAACAGAGACAAGTAAGAAACCTTATCATTTTTGTTGTCACAAGATCAACAAAGACAAAGCAGAAATCTTGTCATTTGTTTGTCTCAAGAGGAACAAAGACAAAGAAGAAACCTTGTCATTTGTCTTGTCTCCAGAGGGAGCAAAGACAAAGAAGAAACATTGTCATTTGTCTTATCACGAGAGCGAGCACAGACAAAGATTAAACCTTGTCATTTGTCTTATCACGAGAGCGAACAAAGGCAAAGAAGAAACCTTGTCATTTGTCTTGTCTCAACAATTATTTTACGTGCACAGCTTGCACACCATCCATCCTGTTTTTCACCATTGTCCTAGAAGGTTGGGTATCCGATATCACTACGCAGGAGATTTGGGGGTGTGTGATGCCCTTAGATACCAGTGGTTCTTGGAAAATTTCCCAGCCCTTTGAAAGAATTGATCCCAGCACCTTCGGAACCTGAATAGGACACCATAACCTCTGTCAGGTCTGACCTCAATACAAAATAAATTACAACAACATAAACAAAACAGAAATGACTCTAAAGTAATTACATTAATATTCTACTTGCTTAGTTTTATTTCACATAATATCATACCTCAATGTAGTTACTTTAGTGTCATTTCTATTGTTGCTGTGGTCTCTTTCTTGTTGTTTGCTGGTGAAAGTTTGTCGCCATAACATCATGTTTTTTTTTAAAACTAATTTTATTTTATTATGTTTTTACCCACATTGTTCTTGCATTTTAAAGTGCTTATACTTATATGGTTATTCTGATATAACTTGAAATAAACTTTTTGTATATTAAACATAGTATCAGGTGGTAAGTACTTCTCTGTTTTCTATCTATTTTACTTATCATCATCATCATCATGAGAATTACCCTAAGCTTGGATGATCATGGCTTTCCATCGAGCACAATCATGAGTTATGGATCAGGTGTGTGTGCTTGTCCAAACTGGCCAGGCCTTCTGGATATTTATCTCTTTATCTGCCTCTTGCTGTTTTTTCCATCAAGTCTCATTTTTCTTATTAAACTGTTTGACTGGCACCTTGCCGTCTTAATGATAGTTTGTCAAATCGAGTTATTCCTCTCCATAGCACAACACCTGGGCTGAGAATGCAGAGACCATGTGTTGCCCATGCAGCATTGATCCCTCTCTCGGCCTGCCTAGTTTACTTCCAGAGGAAAGGTAACACGCAGTATGTCTGGAACAAGACATGCAGCAGAAGCTACCGGATCAGCAAAGTGGTTCTTTAACTATTTGCCTGTCAGAGCTTCCATCCTAGACCATTTTCTGACCAAGGCTTAGGGCCTGGTCTTCCCTGCCATGACATTTAGTCTTTAGGATGCATTTCCTCACACTAGGGCAAGGCTTATACTTTCCCAATTGTGCACCTCCGCCCGAAGCTGTTGGCACAATGTGGGGTGTCGGGTTTGGTAACCACCGCCCAACATTCGGCGCTAACAGAAAGCAGGTAGTACTGTCTACAGTCACACGGTAGTTCATTCATATCTGACTAAGACCGACTATAAACTGTTTATTCTATTGCTTTATTTACAGGTGACAAGCTGAAAGGTCTACGTTGGGAGAACTGGAGGAGTATGCTCGTGTCTGTGATTCTGTTAGGTTTTATGTTTTTAATATTTTATTTTTTCAATTCACCGTCATCTGCAGTGGCCTCAGTTCAAGCAAGCTGACATTCAGGATGATATGGCATTGAAAGGGGTTTGTGATTTATATGCAACGGATGGTCTGTGACTTTTGTAAAATACACTTAAATTAACTTAAGCTACAAATACATGTAACTTCTCACGTATAGTTTATTGACAAGGTATAAGGTTGAATCCCAGCATAGGGCTGGAAATATTTCTAAGAACCACTAATATCTAATTATATGGCAGGTCCCCTGATCTCTTGTGTAATGAGATTTAGTGCCTAGTCTTCTTAGATAAGTTTTAACAGCAAGAGGTCCTGAGTGCACGTTCTGTACATTAAAAATCCCACAACAGTTGGAAATCACAAAGAGTAGGCCATAAGGCAGCTTCTCTAGCAAACTTGTTAGGAAAGAAAAACATACCTACAGATAGATTGAGCCTGTTACCTAGGATGGAATCTGTCTTGAAGAAACAAACTGTACACAGATGCCAACGGTGGATACACTGACCTTTAAGGTGTATAACTACAAATATTCTTTGCCTAAAAAGCATAGACTGCCTGAAAGGCCACCTCTCCTGCCTCCTACATTATCATATTCAAGATTTCTTTAATGACCTGTGCCCCATCATCTTAGTTGTCCCCTGCCACCCTATCCCAGAACCATGCCTTCCAATTACTGCTCTTTCTAAACTAAAGGTTAAAGGTGAGAAGGTCAGCTTCATTGCACAAGGTTTTATCCCATCTGGCTTGGTCTCTCTCCAAGAGAGAGAGTATAGAGAGTATGTATGTATAAGTACTTTTGTTAGTGAGTTTGTAATTGTGATTAAGTATATGTGTATGAGAGGGGGGAGTCTGTATTTGTGTGTTATTGAGTAGATGCATAACTGTGAGAGTTTGTGTAAATGATGTAAGTATATATGTATGTGTTTATACATGTATGTGTGTCTGTGAGTGTGTCTGCCTGCCTGCCTCATAACATGGCAATTTGCACTGTTTATGTATACAACATTCATTTGACAATGTGTTATTTTTTTTCCTATGTGAATGTAGTATGCACAATAGATAATTGATGTATGAAAGATGAGTGATTGTAAGTCTGAATGTAAGATGGGTCTGTGGTTCCAATTTGTAACCCTGCAAAAAAATAAAGTTTGTTTGTTTGTTCATTCCGAAGAATGACAACCAACTGCTGAAAGCATTGCACAAAGCATAAACCTCATTGCTCCAGTGGTGATGTTTGCTTGTCTTAATAGCTAGTCTTCGTCAATATTTGTCTTCATTATGTGTCTTCATAGCCAGTCTTCAATATTTGTCTTCATAGCCAGTCTTCAGTAATTGTCTTCATAGCCAGTCTTTAATATCTGTCTTCATAGCCAGTCTTTAATATTTGTCTTCATAGCCAGTCTTTAATATCTGTCTTCATAGCCAGTCTTCAATATTTGTCTTCATAGCCAGTCTTTAATATCTGTCTTCATAGCCAGTCTTCAATATTTGTCTTCATAGCCAGTCTTTAATATCTGTCTTCATAGCCAGTCTTCAATATTTGTCTTCATAGCCAGTCTTTAATATCTGTCTTAATATTTGTCTTCATAGCCAGTCTTTCAATATTTGTCTTCATAGCCAGTCTTCAATATTTGTCTTCATAGCCAGTCTTCCAGTAATTTGTCTTCATAGCCAGTCTTCAGTAATTGTCTTTCATAGCCAGTCTTCAATATATTGTCTTCATTAGCCAGTCTTCAATATCTGTCTTCATAGCCATTCTTCAGATATATGTCTTCATAGCCAGTCTTCAATATCTGTCTCATAGCCAGTCTTCAGTAATGTCTGTCATAGCCAGTCTTCAAGTATCTTGTCTTTCATAGCCAGTCTTCAAGTAACTGTCTTTCATAGCCAGTCTTCAGATATCTGTCTTCATAGCCAGTCTTCAATATCTGTCTTCATAGCCAGTCTTTCAATACTTTGTCTTCATAGCCAGTCATTCAATATCTGAGTCTTTCATAGCCAGTCTTTACTAATTGTCTTCATAGCCATTCTTCAATATCTTTTCTTCATAGCCTTCTTTTTAATTATCTGTCTTCATAGCCAGTCCTTCAATATCTGTCTTCATTAGCCAGTCTTTTAATATTTGTCTTCATGAGCCAGTCTTACTATCTGTCTTCATAGCCAGTCTTCAATATTTGTCTTCATAGCCAGTCTTTAATATTTGTCTTCATAGCCAGTCTTTAATATCTGTCTTCATAGCCAGTCTTCAATATTTGTCTTCATAGCCAGTCTTTAATATTTGTCTTCATAGCCAGTCTTTAATATTTGTCTTCATAGCCAGTCTTCAGTAATTGTCTTCATAGCCAGTCTTCAGTAATTGTCTTCATAGCCAGTCTTCAATATTTGTCTTCATAGCCAGTCTTCAGTAATTGTCTTCATAGCCAGTCTTCAATATATGTCTTCATAGCCAGTCTTCAGTAATGTCTTCATAGCCAGTCTTCAATATCTGTCTTCATAGCCAGTCTTCAATATCTGTCTTCATAGCCAGTCTTCCAATATCTGTCTTCATAGCCAGTCTTTAATATTTGTCTTCATAGCCAGTCTTCAGTAATGTCTTCATAGCCAGTCTTCAATATCTGTCTTCATAGCCAGTCTTTAATATTTGTCTTCATAGCCAGTCTTCAGTAATGTCTTCATAGCCAGTCTTCAATATCTGTCTTCATAGCCAGTCTTCAATATTTGTCTTCATAGCCAGTCTTCAGTAATTGTCTTCATAGCCAGTCTTCAATATATGTTTTCATAGCCAGTCTTCAATATCTGTCTTCATAGCCAGTCTTCAGTAATGTCTTTATAGCCAGTCTTCAATATCTGTCTTCATAGCCAGTCTTCAGTAATGTCTTCATAGCCAGTCTTCAGTAATTGTCTTCATAGCCAGTCTTCAATATCTGTCTTCATAGCCAGTCTTCAATATCTGTCTTCATAGCCAGTCTTCAATATCTGTCTTCATAGCCAGTCTTCAATATCTGTCTTCATAGCCAAGTCTTTAATATTTGTCTTCATAGCCAGTCTTCAGTATGTCTTCATAGCAGTCTTCAATATCTGTCTTCATAGCCAGTCTTCAATAATGTCTTCATAGCCAGTCTTCAGTATTTGTCTTCATAGCCAGTCTTCAGTAATGTCTTCATAGCCAGTCTTCAATATCTGTCTTCATAGCCAGTCTTCAATAATGTCTTCATAGCCAGTCTTCAGTATTTGTCTTCATAGCCAGTCTTCAGTAATGTCTTCATAGCCAGTCTTCAGTAATGTCTTCATAGCCAGTCTTCAATATCTGTCTTCATAGCCAGTCTTCAATATCTGTCTTCATAGCCAGTCTTCAGTAATGTCTTCATAGCCAGTCTTCAATATCTGTCTTCATAGCCAGTCTTCAGTAATGTCTTCATAGCCAGTCTTCAATAATGTCTTCATAGCCAGTCTTCAATATCTGTCTTCATAGCCAGTCTTCAATATCTGTCTTCATAGCCAGTCTTCAGTAATGTCTTCATAGCCAGTCTTCAATATCTGTCTTCATAGCCAGTCTTCAGTAATTGTCTTCATAGCCAGTCTTTAATATTTGTCTTCATAGCCAGTCTTTTATATTTATCTTATTAGCCACTCTTCTTCAGTATTGAGTTATTTTTGGATAGATCTGTCTGTTCTGCCTACCATCCACTGAATTTGTAATACTCTTCTGCCAAGAATATCTGCAAGAATTCTTTCTATAGGATTTATGACAGGCAATGTCATAAAGCAAATATACCCATGTCCACATAACGACAGATAATAAATAGCATATTCACACCAACCCAATGCTACCATTGTGAAATTTGAACATTATCCAAATCACACTTATGCGAAATCAATACTTGTGAGATGAGATGCTTGAGAACTACCAACTTAACTATCCGAGACTGAATAAGAAATTACATTATCAGACAGACAGTGGGACTGTGTGCCATATATTTATAGTGCCAGAAAATCAAATGGTTAGAATGAAAATCATCTCGTTAGAATGCAACACCATCAACCACCAGCACTTGCGCTACATCAAAGAAGATTATTTTATTTGGAAAACACTCGAGAAGCAAATGTATTGATCACAATCACACGGAATGACACTCTCCAATGCCACCCATCATGCACTGCGACGTCAACTATTCCCACGACGCTGGGTGGAAAAATTGGAAGATATAATGATGAATGACATGGATCCACAGTAGCATAGTGACTAGCAAGCTCCCCTGAGACACAGTGGTCATGTTTTTGAATCCCAAACGAGGTGAATGTTTTAAAATTTACCTGGGATGCCAGATTTACCCAGTCTGAAATGTTGACCCAGTCTAAATGTTGACACAGTCTAAATGTTGACCCAGTCTGAAATGTTGACCCAGTCTAAATTTTGACCCAGTCTGAAATGTTGACCCAGTTTGAAATGTTGACCCAGTTTGAAATGTTGACCCTGTCTGAAATGGATACCAGAAAATGTTGAAAGTGTAGGAGGGCAGCATCATATTGACCACCTCACCCATTGAGTGCCAACTGATCTGTGAAACATAGGGCTGGCTCTATATACCCAGTGTGCCTCAAGGCAAGTAACAGGGTCCTTGACTGACTTATATTCCACTATAGACCAGCAGGGGCACACTACAGCAGTAAATTGAGGGAACACAGTTAATCCTTATAGCTGAAATATACAACACTCAGTCCAGTGTTTCAGTGTGCTTATTACCATGGTAGTTAAACTGGCAGTCATGTCTTTTTCTTTACATAATAGAGGGTTACACATGTATATCACAGCTGCCTCTGCAGATTTCAACAATTCACTGATTTTTTTGTGTGTGGTCCAATGGTTTATTTTTGGAAATCTGTACAGTTTTAAAGATTAAGATATTTTTCTTTTTGCTCATTTGCACTTTTGGCCTCCACGTAATGACGACGAAGAGAGAGAGAGAGAGAGATCCAATGAACCAATCTTTAATGTTTCTGTTGATTAATCCTGGCTTCCATCATGTTGATTTATGTTTAAATATTTATGTTGTTGAAAATATGAATAAATCTCAACGGTAATGTTATCGACTGTTTACATTTTCATGTCTTGTAATGAATGGGTGAGTCCTCAATGCATTAAAAGCTTTGTCAAAGGCATCATCATCATGTGCCATGTCAACAAGCATGGGCGGTCATGTTTCACCATCTCACACGATCACCACAGTCATGGATCAACTCAGTGTTCTTGTCTCGATCATGCCATGTGGCCAAATTATCCAGATATTTGCTTCTTTGCCTGTCCTGTGATCGTTTCCCCTCAGTCTTGCCAGCTGTCACCAAGTCCTTTACCTTATTTCGTGTCATAACGTGTCCAAAATCTCTTGACTGTCTACATCTACATCTAATTTCTCTAATTAGTTTATGGTTTTCATTTCTTTCTTCTAGGACTTGCTCAATGATTTTTCTGTCTGTCCGTGGTAATCTTTGCAGTTTCCTCAGAAAAAACAAATTCCACTGCCATTAGATGTTTTCAGCTTGTCTGCTCATTGTCTATGCTTCACATCCATACAAAAGTACAGGTTCTGCGTAGCACTTCAACGCTCTTTTTTTCTCGTTGCATTTGACATCTTTTTATTGGCCAGCAAATTGTCAATCTTGCAAAAAAGAAGGGGGGGTGGGGGGGGGGGGGGGGGTGTGGTTGTTTTGTTTTTTTGGTAAATATAAGTATGGATAATTAGTTATGTAGAAAGAAACGTAGCTTAAGAAATTGATTGGTAGGCAGACAAATGGTGAGATACGTAAGTAGGTAAATAGATCGATAGATATTCAGGTAGGTAGAGAAACAGAAAGAGAAATACACGGTCAGATAGACAGACAAATGTATAGATATTTAGATAGGTTGAAGGACAAAATAAAGCAGTTAGTTAGATAAGACAGACAGATACGTAAGTAAATATATGTTTAGGTAAGCAGTAAAAATGGGAAATGCTGGCTAGATATATATGTACAAAGATAGACAGACAGTGGCTAGGTGGATTCTTCTTTCGTTCGCTTGAAATATGTCTATAACTACAATGTTGTCTCTTATATAAATTTAACTGTCTTTTTTTTAAAGTTCTGTTTGGTATGGCCAGACGCTCAATATTCAGTTCACCTGGCTCCACGGGAACATCTGACAAGGACATCCACTCGTTTTGGTTGGCTCTTTCGAGGCACAGGGCCCGGCACTGCACCAACCTGGGGGTCCAAAGCAGGGCGAGCACCATAACGCTTTGTAGTCATTGGTATATCTCATTGCGTAATTGCGTGGCATCCCGATTTCTGTGGTGCGCCTCCTGGCTGGTTGCCTTCGTCTTCAGCACCTTTCCTTTACTAGAGCAGACTGTGGCCTTACTCAAGTTTAGATGTGTAGGTACGCACACTTGTGTCTGCGCATGCATGTACGTGCATACACATGAGCATTCTGGTTATTTTTCGGCGCCAGAGACTCACCGCCGTCCCTTCTCCTGTTAGTTAAAACAGGTCCGCCATGAGTTGAACTTTTGCTGTAGAGGTGGAAAATGCACGAGCCATGGGGTATTTGTGCAAGATTTGGTGCTCACCCCAACTCTGCGCCCCCGGCTACATAACAGCAACATTTGAAACCTGCTAAATAGAAGAAAGATATGTAAGTAGGTGGAGAGATGGATGGTCAGATAGCTAAATAAATAGCTAGGCAGATATACGGTTTGACAGTGGGTAGATAAATTGATGGATATATCTTTAGGTGGGTAGAAAGACCGATAGGTAGGGAAATAAGCAGATAGACGGTTAGATAGATTTTAATTCAAAAGGACGTCCCATGTCAGATCTTGTCGTAGGGATATGACGTATGAGGCATTCATTCGCTTATTCTAGGCCATGACATAATGAAATGGGGCTGCCATGTCCTTGCTTCGACAGATACCAAACAGAAATAGATGATCAAATCTACCAGTGTTGGTAGCACTATAATAGCGTCAATTCAGGCGCATAACGGCGCTCACACTAGGGGGCGCCCATCAGCCACAAATTACTGCATGACACTAATATGATGCACGCTGGTTACATTGTGGCAATCTGTCAGATGACGTCAAATTTATAGCGGACGGGAAAATGCGAAACAAACATGGTAAATCGTATTCCTGCAGATTTATAACGACGTGACACTCACATCCTTTCTTCTCCTTTCCTCTTTCTCCCTTGTAGAGGAATAGCCCCTCAACCAACTCACTCTAAACTCTCCTGTCCTTAGTTACCCCATGCAGCTCAGCTCTCTATATTGTTCATTGCCTGTTTCTACTTCTCTTCTCCATCTAGTTTTTTTAATCTTTTTCTTTAGTCTTGTAGATTCCAGACAAAGGCCTTTCAAGCTATAATAATTAATATTCTCCTGTTTTCCAAATGTACATCCTATCCAGCGCCAGGGTCATTTCTTCACTTCTTAATTCGCTGGTAGAGTGTATTTTTAATGACTGTGCAGTGTTTGAAAATATTGGCGGTCCAAGTTGTGTATTCACCTTCTGTAAAGTTCATGCAACATAATAGGTAAATAGCCGACCTCCGTGGCCAAAGGCTTGCGAACGCGGTTCGTGAGCCGCTTACCAGGCGTTCGAAACGCAGCCGCGACCAATTTGTGCAGCAGACCGTGTCGCGTTGTGTTATAATGTGTTGGTATGGGAGCCGGTCGCTCAGAAATCAATGGCAAACTACTGAACGTAAAATTTGCCTAGTACATCAACAGTGGCTGAAAGTGCTGGTGTTGACTGCAAGGGATATATATGCAACATTAAAAAATAAATAGGTAAATACAAAACTTGGACCGGCAATATTTTCAAACTTCCCACTTCTGACACCACTTTTATCCTAGCCTGTCATCAAGCGATGCTACAGGCATTCAGGGATAAACTTCTCTCGCACCACACAAAAAGATTTGTCAGTCGTACGAGAGGAATTGATTACACATTTTATTGCCACTGGCTCTTACAATACATAAATGCACAAAACTGTCTCTAATGAATCACACATGAATACACAGAACTTCCTATCACTAGTCGTCCCTAGCCCTACTGCTAAATCTATCTATTCACTTAAAGAAAGACGCATCGACTCTAAGCGATGTGTCCGCTACGAAGTCCGTCCCCTGTCTGACAATTCTCCGCGTCCTCATTACACAGCACGCGGAGGGACCTCATGCGCACTTCGGCTTTTGCGTGCTATATCATTCAACACGCTTAGAGTAGTAAGCCTACTCTTGAGTTCTATTCTGAGTTCTTGGTGTCTATCACGTTGAGGTGATTACACCGCGACCAGAGTGCTTACCCTCTGGTTGACACTCACGTGTCTCATGAGAGAACTGTTAATAGTTCTCCTCCCTATCTACTCCCTACACCGACCCTGCCCTCTTGTTGGGGCACTGGGTTACCTCTAATCTACTTGAGGTAGACCACTCATTCAGGGTGGTCTTCCCTCCTATGTATTCTAGTCTTTGACAACTGCAGTCATTAAAATTACACCCTGTATTTGTCTACTTCTCCCCGTGAGCTCTACATTGGTGATTGTTTCATACCATTTGTATTCCTTCTATTTTGCTCAGACCCAAATTAGTACATGTTTGTAGCTTATTTGTAATCGTTTTAGCTGTTCCACGTATTTCTGACCCATACATATGTACCGGTTTGATTTTGTAATTGAATATTCTAAGTTTTGTGCTATGTGAGTGCTATTAAAGCTTCTCCAGCCTTCTGTATTCTTACCCCGATATCTTTATATGTTGCACCCACTTTATATTGCTACAAAAATAGGTGAGTTACATAGATAAGAGGATTAATAAACCAACACAGGGCTGGTGTCGTTAGCCGCTAAACGATGCGGGATTTACTGAGGAGGGGATCCGAGTACTTTGGGACTGAATGGTTCGATGTGCAATGAGGATGGTCTGCCAACTAACTAACTAACTATAGGTGAATGATTCCGTCTCCTGAAGATAGGTTTCCACCAAGAGAGTCCAGGTTATCATTTGCTTGATGTATTCTCAATACCCTTTTCTTTTACTCCATGAATGTTTAAACTTTAAACCTAATTGCTGTGACACCCCATCGAACGTTGTAGTTTGTCTGCGTCTGATTTCGTGTGTGAGACAGGAGAGCAGTGTCGACAGTGAAATCCAGATCATGGAGATACTTTGTCAAGGAAGTCAATTAAATTCCATATCCAAAAGTGCTTGTCTTCATAATCCAGTCCATAGTTATAAGAATAGTAAAGGTGACAAAGAGCATCCGTCTAATTCACAAACCAAACATTATAAATATTATTACTTCAGTTATAACAAAGTTATAATTAAAACGTTTGAGAGAAACATATTCCTGCTACATGGTATACAGGAAAGAAATTAGACCGTTATAAGCTTCCCTTCTGGCGCTCGTGGCGTAGCCGTGTTCTTTGTTAGGAGGAGCAAGTAAACTGGCGCCATGACACATGTCACATGGCGCCCAGTATAATTTGTATCGCACGTGTGAACTAGGCGCCACTTTTCAAAATGGCTTCTGCGTATTCTTGTTTTTAGTTCGTCGTGTAAAGCACGTTCGCTGCAACGTGTCCGTTTACACAGAAGCTGTGATATTTGTGCCATTCGGTCGACACATCCGACTTCAACACAACATTACTAGGTTGCCATCTTAATTCAATATAAAAGTAAATTAACCCTTTACGCGCACTGAGGCGAATTGGGTATATGTTGCAAGCCTCATATTTTTTAATCAATCAACACTCGAGAGATGGTGTGACCACTATTTTGCCGGGCGCCTTTACTTCCTAAACATTTCCTGGTTCCTATTTTAGACTAGGTCAACCATTTTTTTTCTTAAATCCGCCTCAGGTCGAATTCACACCGATGACACAGGCGTGCTAGCTGCAGTTCTGCCGAGGCTCCCAAGTATTGAATCAAGGAACAAATGTGCATCGTTATGTGCCCCGCCAACAGGCGTAGGCGATCATGTCTCTCCACAGAGCTCGGTCCCTGATGTTCTGGATCAACTCTGCTGATGATGTTCTTCCATGCCACCGTCCCAATCCACCCAGCATCATTTCTCTTGGTAGGCCTCTGCTTCTTTCCCATTGATCTTTCCAGTTTTCATGATGTTCTCCGGTGCCTTTCTTTCCATCACATGACCAAAGAAAACTATTTGTCTCTTTCTTATTGCTGGATATAATGTTCTAGTCTCATTAGCCTCTTTCAGGTAATCGTTGTTAGTTACTTTGGCAGTTCAAAGAATTCACAAAATTAGTCTCAGGAATCACATCTCTGTTGCTTTTAAGTTCTTGCTAATTTGGTTCTAAGATTCACTGCCGTTCAATAAAACAGGTTCTATATAGCATTTCAGCACTCTCCTTCTTACATTCAATGATAGTGTCTTATTGCATCAGTATGGGTTGGCGCTCACATATTAATTATTATTGAATCCAAAAAAACAATGTATATGAGAAATATACTTATCTCGTGGCATGACACGGAAGCAAGTGAACACACGAAATGATACATGCTGTTGAAGATCGCAAAATATGGAGAAACATGATCGCCTATGCGATTTGGCAAGGCACCTGTGAATATATCGATAGTAAAGTCTGACAGATGGATAAGTAAGTGGGTAGTTAGTTATATAATTAGTCAATATATCGATAGTTCAAACTGACAGATAAGTATGTGGGTAGTTAGTTATATAATTACTGAATATACTGATAGCTCAAACTGACAGATAGATAAGTAAATGAGCATTTGGTTATAAAATTAGTGCATATATCCATAGTTCAGACTGACAGAAAGATAAGTAATTGAGTAGTTATATAATTAGCATGATGTTTGTAGAAATAAACATGCCCCCCACTCCCCCCCCCCCCCAAAAAAAAAGTCGCATACATCACCAGACGTCAGTAGAGCTCTCGTGGCGTGCAAAGAATGGGTCATCAAAAAACGAAAAGTAGAATCGTGATTCACAAAGAATGAAAAAAAAGAAACGATAAGTACAATCGTGATGTACAAAGAAAACAAGATCCACCATAAACTCGAAGGAAAACTAAATGAATATTTTTATGGACCTAAACGAGTGCAAGACAAGAAAAAGAAAAGAAGAAAACAAAACACCACTCCGAGTTTGTTGACAAAGATTTGAAAGTTGCCACATCCTGGGGTTAAATCGTGCCATGTTTTACAGGAAATGTCAGAATGGCATGTTATGACTGCCTGCGTGTCTTCTTACATCAGTGTGAAAGAAGACCTATGTTCAAATCACTCGTTACAAATATCAGATCATTACTTTCATTGATAAGAATGGCGATATAACATTCGCCGAAAAAGAGAGGAGGATAAGAATATAGGGGAAGCAAAGCAATCTCAAACATTTATTCGTTCATTTTGCAGCTAGGGGAAAAAAACCGTATGTCATATATGTAAAGACTAAAGTTCAGTCACAACAAACAATTAAAAAGTAGCCAAGGTGGTATGATTATTTCAGTCGCCGGGTCGGGAGAAAGACAACTTGAACTGGTTCAGTGGCAGACAAATAGTAGGTTTGGACTAAACTTGGTACGTAATCAAATGAACAAGTATTATAATGTAAAGGAGGTCAGCATGGCCGAATGGATAAGAATGCATGTTTTTAACTTAAGCATCCGGTGTGCTGATGCGAAGGTTAGGGGTTCAACCCCTACATCGGACAGTTGGACTACAATGTTGACTTCTGGTCCTTGGCTTGAAGTCGGAGTGGGTTCGCCAGATGGCGAGGGACTCTGGTAATCGGGAAAGCTAATCCACACGTAAAATTCAGACTCTACTAGAAGTAGTGTGTGTGGACTATGCTTGAGTTCTAAGCGAGCGAGCGCAAAAACAAAATGTAAATTTCTATGCACTGAGCATTGAAATTGTGGAAGATGCCACACAGCGAAACAAATAAGACAACCCTATTATGCCAATATATCATCCTTCTGTTCAAATGGGAGGTCATATTTAGCGATATATTATCCGTCGGCACTGAATCAGTTAATGCATTTTTGTTCTAAATGGAGAGTGCACTGGACTGATTTTGCGTGTGGATTAGCTTTCCTTATTACAAGCGTCCTTCGCCATCCGTCCACTTCTGGGGTACTTAAGTTCCCAAGTCAAGGACGAGTAGTCAACATTTTAGTCTAGCTAACCGATGTAGGGTTGAACCAGGCTGCAGCACACTGGAAGTGTGAGAGTCAGTGCTTTCACCTATTCGGCCAAGGTGACCTCCTTTATAATGGAATGCGTACCTCACGTTGAGCCAGCCAGCTCTGGGATGGTTTTACGGAACCCTGGACAAGACTTCCAAGTCGTACGCCATGGGTAAAATGACCTCATAGGCCTCAATACAACTGGCAGCAGTTCTTGGCATTGGTGACCCATAGAGATGCAGCGATCAGAAACCACGAAGTGGAACAGTCTCTGGCACTCGTTAGCACACTCATAAATCATGGGTAAGGTGAGTCAACTTGGCGAAGTGGTTAGACTGCCTGCCTCGCGCTCTGAAGGTCGTGGGTTATCTTCTGGACTGTCATTAACCAGTGTAAATTTCACGGAGACTCCTGAAGGGTCGTCGCGGAAGTTGTGGAATCCGAGCTCTTTGCGACGCTATCAGCAGGCTGCCAAACGAGACCGAGCCACATGGAATAAAACCTGGTGCAATGAAATTGATCATCTTGCCTCTAAACCCCACTGTAAAAAAAAAAAAAAAACTGTCATTTACTGCCAGTATAGTACCTTGCGGTGTATGGAAGAGGGGTCTTTGAGATTGAGGAATTAAGGCCGCCTGGCTAGTGCAGTCGCCGCGAACTGTGCAGGTTAGGATTTTCTTTTTGCCCCCGACAGAAAAAAATCCTGGTCTCCCGAATGAGAGTCCGGCGGTATAGCCACTCAGCCAGCCGCTCCTCACACCACTGTAAATCATGTGTAAATAATGTTCTTCGAAGATATTCTCTACAAACTTGACTAGTGAGAGCTAATGTTCACCGTGTTTAAATCATTTTCATCGAAGATATTCTCTACTAACTTGACGAGTGTTAATGTTCACCGTGTGTAAATGATGTTCATAGAAGATATTCTCTACTAACTCGACAAGTGAGTGCTAATGTCCACCGAGTGTAGTTCCTACTAAATAATAATTAAGTTGAAACATCCTTCTAAAGATAATTCTACCGAATAACCACCCGGCTCATATGTCCTTCTAGTGATTTTTTAAGTTGCATGTCCTTCACAGGACGTAGCAGTCAAACCCAGCATTTTCGCTGTTCATGATTCCTGGGCAAATTTTACGTTCAGTAGTTTGCCATTGCTTTCCTGAACGACCGGCTCCTGTACCTTTTTCGAAAAAACCAGCACCACTGTGTTTCGAACCCTGGTATACGGGCTCACAAACCGCTTTCGCAAGCCCTTAGCCACAGAGACCGATGTTCTAGTGAAAGTCCTACGATAATCCTACTGAATACGCTTAGATGTCAACAACATGCCGTATAGTGAATGGAATATCAGTGTTATGAGAGAAGCCGTTGCTTCACCTGAAAGTTTCTCAACCTCTACCGTGCGGTGGATATTTTCAGTATAATGCAAGTCTTCGAAATGCCGCCCCTCACACGTTGTTTTCTTTTAAAATGTTGCTCTCCTGTGGAGCCGTCTCCGTGGCGAAGGTGTTACGAGCGCAGTTCGTAAATCCGCATACCCGCGTTCGAACACAGTTGCGTTGTTTTATTTTTAATGAAATGGTACGGGTACCGGTCGCTCAGAAAGCAATGGCAAACTACTGAGCGTAAACTTGCCCAGGAATCACGAATAGCCAAAACAAAACAAAAATGCTGGGGTTGACAACTACGTCCGTAAAGGATATGCAAGTAGCTGTTTTAAATTTATGAAGCCCCTTTACGGTGCCGCCTGATGCGGCCGCCGCTTTGTATCATAGCACGGCACGGCACTGCTAATACTCGAAGAACGGATCCCAATTGTTTCTAATCTGCTACAATGCCCTAACTGTCTGCCTGTCGGAGCTTCGATCCTAGATCAGTTGCCGACCAAGGCTTCGGGCCTAGTCTGCCCGGCCATGACATTTAGTCTTTAGGTTGCATTTTATCGAACCTACATAAGGCTTGTACCCGCCAATTTGCGTCTTTCCACTTGATAATATGCATTTTTTTTTTAATATCATATTTACAAGACATTGCAGTCAACACCAGCATTTTTCAGTTCAAAGCGACTGCATAAGAATTAATTAGAAGACAGACACCGGAGAACACCAAAGCGACTAAAATTATGATCCGCGATAGCAGAGGCAGTCAGATCGGGAGTGATTATCCTGGATGCTCTAAGACAGTAGCATGGCGGAATATCATCAATAGACTTTATCTAGAACACCCAAGAAAAAAGGTCTGTGAAGAAATATGGACACCTACATCACATGGTCTGGCATAGGGGTTAACGTCTTTCTCCGTAATCCAGTATATTCTCGTGAATAACGTAACCTGTGCGAGAATCGATAGCGGTTCTCACCGCGTTGGTAACTTTCGGGGTATGTGAGCTAGTCGTTCAGAAATCAATGGCAAACTACTGAACGTAAAACTAGCTAATACATCAACAACAGCTGACAAATAATGCTGGTGTTGACTACAACGTCCTGTAAGGGATGTGGAAAAAAAAAAACACCACATGGTAAGGTGCATGATAGTGATGATGATTAAGAATAGAGACAAGAGGAAATAGTGTTGTCGCTAAATATTATCGTCCATCAATCAACGCATAATTGAACACTGAAATTTCTCTACATGAAATGTTTAAATGCATTATTTTATAAATAGTTTCATTCATAATGTTATAAAAATATGTTTCTTCGTATACGTTTAAGTATTTACGCATGTAAATGCATTTTATAAATGGACCATAAAAGCACAAATTCCATTACTTCCGGCTGGAAGTGGGGGAGTGTCTGCTAGTCAACAAGAACAGAACAGAAACCATTTCATCAACATTCCGTTCACACTTTATTGTTGTGTACAGTAATTACAACCCAGGGACCAGAATGGTAAGGACAGTAATGTTGTCTATTTGTTGTAGTTTTAGAAGGTTCTAGTATTTGCAGAAAGCGGTTATCTTGTTGTAAGACCTAAAAATGGATCATATATATTGACTTCCTCATTTGATTTGTTGATGGAGTCAGTGAAGTTGAGTAGTCAAATCAGTTGAGTTGAGTCACGTCACAAATCGGCGAATAATGTTTAGTGACTTATTTCACTAATCCGCTAGGGTAGCAGAGACCAACCAATCCATCAATCACATGCCATCTCCACATTGAAGGTCGGCTGTATTAATTAAGTCTTTAACAATAACACCTTAGCTTATCATTTATGTCACCAGACACTCTCCTGCCGGCCGGTTTTAACCCGGCTCCCGTGTCTAACCAGCCTAAATTGGATACCAGGAAATTATTGGGAGATCATTGGCACCTTGCCGTCTTGACAGACGATAGTTTGTGCTCTAAAAAGGCATAATAACTTTTAACTATGGCGGTAGCGAGTGTGACTGATAAGGCCAATTTGCGCTGTAAATGTCCGTTCACAGTGGGTGCATGTGAACACGTGGTCATTTCCACCATCATGCACCATCTTACGTCTCAAACGCTTGGTGTGTGACTTTTCTGCAATAATTTTCTCCTTTGACTTTATTCCATTTCTGATATTTGCCCTCCATGCAACACGTTCAGCGGCGACTTGCTCCCAATGTGCATTATCAATGCCTGTATCAATCATGTCCCGCTTACACACATCTTTGTATCGTAGTAGAGGCCGACCCTGAGATCTCTTACCCATCTGTAATTCACCAAAAAAGATATCCTTTGGTATTCTACCATCATCCATCCTCCTAACATGTCCTATCCATCTAAGTCTACGAAGACTGAGCATGGAATAAACTGTCACACAACCTGATCTTTCCAATACTTCAGTATTTGTGATTTTGTCTTGCCACTTAATACCAAGAATTCTTCGCAGACACCGCATATGAAAGCTGTTTAAATTGTTCTCTTGGTGTGAGTAAGTTGTCCAGGTTTCACTGCCATAGAGAAGAGTACTAAGGACACAGGCTTGATAGACAAGGACTTTTGTTTTGGCAGTAAGCTTCCTGTTCTCCCAGACTCTTTTTCTTAACCTGTTCATTGTTGTTGCTGCCTTACCAATCCGGATGTTGATTTCCTGATCTAGGGATAATTTGCTATTTACTACTGATCCTAGATATGTAAAATGGTCTACTATCTCTAGTTCGGCGTCGTCAATAAAGATTGATGGTACCCCATGTGCACCTTGTGACATAATCTGTGTCTTCTTTTTGCTAATTGTTAAACCAAATTCAGAACAAGCATTGGAGAATGCAGATAGTAGACATTGCAATTCTTCCTCAGAGTGGGTCGTAACTGCAGCATCATCTGCAAAAAGCAACTCTCTGATCAGTACCCTCCTAATTTTGGTCTTAGCCTTCAATCTCTGAGCATTGTAGAGGCCGCCATCTGAGCGTGAGTGAATGTATATACCACCATCCTGATCACGAAATGCATATTTCAGTAGAAGTGAAAAGTATATTCCAAAGAGGGTGGGAGCTAGTACACAACCTTGCTTAACTCCACTCTTGATTTCAAATTCTTCAGAAGTTGCACCATCAAACTTGATTATACCCTTCATGCCTGTGTGGAACGATTCCACAATGGACAGAAGAGTTGGTGGGCAGCCAATCTTCTTTAGTGCCTTGAACAGACCCTCACGACTGACCAAATCAAATGCCTTTGTGAGGTCGATGAAGGCAATAAACAGTGGTTGATTCTGTTCACGGCATTTTTCTTGCATTTGTCGCAATGAGAATATCATATCAGTGGTAGACCGGTTCTGTCGAAAGCCACACTGTGATTCGGGGTAGACTTGATCTCCTAGGACTTGAAGTCTGCGCAGAACAATCCTGGCAAATACTTTCCCAACAATACACAGAAGTGAGATACCCCTATAGTTGTTACAGTCGCTCCGATCACCCTTGTTCTTGTACAGCGTTATGATGTTTGAATCTTTGAAATCCTGTGGGACTTGTCCTTCACGCCAGCATAGCTCTATTAGCTGGTGGATCTGTAGAGTGAGTGTGTCTTGCCCACTCCTGATAACCTCTATTGGAATCCCATCCTTACCTGGAGCCTTGCCAGTTGCAAGTTCATTTATAGCACACTTAACTTCTGTTATGGTGGGAAGTGTGTCCAGGTGGTCAAGAGTTGGCAGGGCCTCTATGGCGTTGAGGGCATCATCCGCTAGTTTGGTCTCACTTGAGTAAAGCTCCAAATAGTGCTCTACCCATCTGTCCATCTGCTGTTTCTTATCAGTGATGACTTCTCCAGTCAAGGTTTTCAGCGGTGCACTTCTTTTGATCACTGGACCACAGGCTTTCTTTATTCCTTCATACATGCTTCTTATGTCTCCCTTATCACTTGCGATTTGAATGGACTCACATAACTTGATCCAATAATCATTTGCACACTGCCTGGCAGCCTTTTGCACATCCTTCCTAGCTTGCCTTAGCTCACTCAGAGTGTTACGCGTTGGTCTTTCCTTGTTTCTTAAGAGAGCTTTCTTCTTCTTATCAATCAAGGGCTGCAGAGTCTCGCTGTTGGCCGCAAACCAGTCCTGCCTCTTATGATCCACAGTGCCGTAAACCCCTACGGCAGTTTTATAAAGAGTTTCCTTAATTTGACCCCACTTTTCATTTACTGTACAATTTTCTGGTGTATCAGTGAAAGCGTCTTCAAGTTGCTGTTGAAACTGAAAGCACTTTTCAGGATCATGAGTGTTAATAATATTAATCCTGGGGCTAGATTTGTGTTTAGCTGTGTAGATTCTCTTTGGTCTCAGTCTAACTCTTGCAACAACCAAAGAATGATCTGTATCACAGTCAGCACTGTGGTAACTACGAGTCAATGATATATGGTTCAGATGTTGTCTCCGTGTGATGATGAAGTCCAGCTGGTGCCAATGGCCGGATCTTGGATGTTTCCATGTGACCTTATGCATCTCTTTTGTTTTAAAAAAAGAGTTTGTAATACATAGGTCATTACTGGTGCAATGCTCCAGCAGCCTTTGCCCATTTTCATTCATGCGACCGATGTTGTATTTTCCAAGGGACACTGGCCATGAACTCGAGTCCTTGCCCACACGAGCATTGAAATCACCGAGCATATAAATGTAGTCAGATTTTGGAACTGCCTTGATCACGGAGTCTAACTCCTCATAGAACAAATCCTTCACATCATCAGAGGAATCGAGTGTCGGTGCATATGCAGTAATAATGGTGGCAAACCCACAAGAGGTTGCCAAGCGCAGGGATAATAGTCTTTCATTTCCTCCTGCTGGAATTTCAATCATTCCAAGTAGCGAATTCTTCACTGCAAAGCCCACACCGTGTTGCCTTTTTTCTGCCTGCCCTCTACCCTTCCAGAAAAAGGTGTAGTTGTTTTCCCTGAGTGACCCTTCCTCAGCGAGGCGAGTCTCCTGCAGGCCAGCAATATCAATGTTAAGACAATTGAGTTCGGCATCAATCACAGTCGTTTTTCTCACATCATCAATATTGGTCAAGTCAGTGGAAAATCCTGGACACATGGTTCTCACGTTCCAGGTTGCAAGCCGTAGCTTGAGGTTTCTATTTTTATTTTTGTTTGTACCTGGTGCATTGGTTTTACAGCCTGCGATTCAGATTTTGTCCTAGCCCCAAGCACCCATTGAAGCAGGCAGGCTGTGGCGGATCAGCACCCAATTGGCTGGGGGCTGCCCAGCTTGAGGCGGGCGGTAGCTGATCAGTGACACCTATAGGTGTCTCCCACCGTCAGAGGCAACGCGTGGCGCCCCATGTCTACGCCAACTGACAAGGACTTATAACCCGTAACAGTTGCCTCTCGCTTTGATTCCGAGACCAGTTAAGACCAGGGATGGAGTTATTGCCTCTCCATAGCACAAAGCCTGGGCTAAAATATAGAGATCATGTGTTGCCCATGCAGCATGATCCCTCTCTCGGCCTGCCTAGTTCACTCCAGAGGAAAGGCAACACCCCTACATCTGGAACAAGACAAGCTGCAGAAGCTGCCGGATCAGCAAAGCAATGCTCTAACTGTCCGCCTGTCGGAGCTTCGATCCTAGACCAGTCGCCAACCAAGGCTTAGGGCCTGGTCTGCCCTGCCATGACAATTTTGTCTTTAGCTTGCATTTCCTCGCACCAGGGTAAGGCTTGTACCCTCCCAATTGCGCTCTTCCGCCCGAAGCCGTTGGCACAATGTGGGGTGTCGGGTTTGGTAAGCGCCGCCCAACGTTCGGCGCTAACAGAAACCAGGTAGTACCGTCTACTGTTATACGGAAGCTCAGTCATATCTGACTAAGACCTGACTGATTATTGGGAGATAAAGGTAGCATATATAGACAATATTTAACAATTGGGTTTTTACTTATGAAACCATCACCGTTAATCGTTAGATATAGCTTGACAAGACGAATCCAACAGTATCTCAGTGAGGACTGTGCATCAATTCTAAGCGGAGTTATTAATATTTCTGTGTCTTGATCTACAACAAGGAAGTGCAAAGTAATCTGAATAAAATTAGCACAGCTGATCACGGCCCAATAAAGGAGCTAAGAACATTACATTTTTCTTTCTATTACTGTGGCTTGTTTATTTAATTATACAAGTACACAGATAAATTACTGTTACAAAATGAAACTTGTATTCTGTTTAATTTTAGTAGTTAAATTGCCAGTTCTAATTACTTAAAGTAAATACGCATTCGCTATTGCATGGGCAGCCCCATTTTGAGTTTTGCGATATGGATGTCTATCTCACGGTTTTGCTGAACATTGTTGTTCCTGAATGAGATTGAAAGTGTGCATTGTTGAAACTCTTCACATATATGTAAAATTGAATGGAGAATTCAAAAATGCAACAAAAAGTCAAGGTTGGTTTAACATACAGGAGTTATAAGAAAAGTTAGCTTACCCTTCGTGAATAAACTTAAATAAATTCAAGAGAAGAAAGTTCTAAGCGACAGTCGCTTGCAGCCTAGCAGACAGACCACAGTAGCTAAAAAATCTCCCAGGGAAAAAGGCTCCCACTTTTCCCAACCTCCATACTCACAAAGGTCAGTAACTGACATTGCTAGTATAGGCTTTACTTTTAATTGTTACTTTCTGTCCTTCATCTACGCAGTGCATTCTTGTAAGCTTCTTACTGTCACCTTTTGTTGTTTTCCACCTACCTGTAACTTTCTTGTTCTCTTGCATGTTTCCCATCCCTTTTCTCTCCTTTAAGAAAATCATGGTTTGTAAAGGCTTTACTGTAAAGCATAAATGTTTCAGAAATATTACTTACCACCATATAAAACGAATTTCAGAAGGGCAAGAGGTACATAATCTTAATTAAGGAGGGAAAAACAATATCAAGTAATCGGTTCTTGTATTAGCGTGACCTTGAAATAATCTTAATTCTCTCTCCCCTCCCCCCACCCCTGAAACCCTAAAATTCTCTAGACCATGATAGCCCATCTGTTCTGCATTATTCACATGCTCCCAGAGGGCCTTCACCACGTATGCCTTATCATGCATCAAATCACCCTGTAATGATGCGGCACCAGCCAATCTGTCTGCCTGTTCTATTCCATTCACACCAGAGTGTCCTGGAGAAAAGATCCAGCGAATTCTCACAACCTGCCACCTCTGAATTGATGCATGCCATTCAGCACGAACCATGCCAGTAGTTAACCTTGTCAGCATGCCTTGTGAATGATCATGAATGTTTTCATCGAGCCATGGCTAAGAGCCTGTTATATGATGATGACATCCTTTCATTAATCAAGTCCCATGGGATCATGGGATCATCTTAAACGACTTCCCGTATCTGCCATGGGCTTATATATCACCAAATTGTTGTCATTGTGTATAATACAACATGTCTGCTACTATATTAATAACTTTCATAACTATGACACACCCATACATCCCATTTTTCACTATCCATTTTTTGTTTTATCCAAACCTACTTTTTGCTTGGCAGTGAATCATTTAATAAGGAGCTGTCTTTTTACATGGCCGAAGTGCCTTACTTGTCTGAACTTGATCTCATTCAGTAAAAATAAAAATAGACACATCTGTAACAGGAACTGTTTGTGGGATGTGAAGTGTTAGGAGCATCACATGTTATAGACCTGTGAAGTGTTAGAAGCATCACATGTTATAGACCTGTGAAGTGTTAGGAGCATCACATGTTATAGATCTGTGAAGTGTTAGAAGCATCACATGTTATAGACCTGTGAAGTGTTAGAAGCATCACATGTTATAGATCTGTGAAGTGTTAGAAGCATCACATGTTATAGACCTGTGAAGTGTTAGGAGCATCACATGTTATAGACCTGTGAAGTGTTAGAAGCATCACATGTTATAGACCTGTGAAGTGTTAGAAGCATCACATGTTATAGACCTGTGAAGTGTTAGGAGCATCACATGTTATAGACCTGTGAAGTGTTAGAAGCATCACATGTTATAGACCTGTGAAGTGTTAGAAGCATCACATGTTATAGACCTGTGAAGTGTTAGGAGCATCACATGTTATAGACCTGTGAAGTGTTAGAAGCATCACATGTTATAGACCTGTGAAGTGTTAGGAGCATCACATGTTATAGACCTGTGAAGTGTTAGAAGCATCACATGTTATAGACCTGTGAAGTGTTAGGGGCATCACATGTTATAGACCTGTGAAGTGTTAGGAGCATCAAATGTTATAGACCTGTGAAGTGTTAGGAGCATCACATGTTATAGACCTGTGAAGTGTTAGGAGCATCAAATGTTATAGACCTGTGAAGTGTTAGAAGCATCAAATGTTATAGACCTGTGAAGTGTTAGGAGCATCAAATGTTATAGACCTGTGAAGTGTTAGGAGCATCACATGTTATAGACCTGTGAAGTGTTAGGAGCATCAAATGTTATAGACCTGTGAAGTGTTAGGAGCATCAAATGTTATAGACCTGTGAAGTGTTAGAAGCATCACATGTTATAGACCTGTGAAGTGTTAGGAGCATCACATGTTATAGACCTGTGAAGTATTAGAAGCATCACATGTTATAGACCTGTGAAGTGTTAGGAGCATCACATGTTATAGACCTGTGAAGTGTTAGGAGCATCAAATGTTATAAATCTGTGAAGTGTTAGGAGCATCACATGTTATAGACCTGTGAAGTGTTAGAAGCATCACATGTTATAAATCTGTGAAGTGTTAGGAGCATCAAATGTTATAGACCTGTGAAGTGTTAGGAGCATCACATGTTATAGACCTGTGAAGTGTTAGGAGCATCACATGTTATAGACCTGTGAAGTGTTAGAAGCATCACATGTTATAGACCTGTGAAGTGTTAGGAGCATCACATGTTATAGACCTGTGAAGTGTTAGGAGCATCAAATGTTATTGACCTGAGTCCTGAGAATATGTCGTGGGAAGTAAAACTGGCCAGCATGTCCTAACCACATGGCCCACCATCTATACAAGATTTGGTTTAGCACCATATACCCAATGTACCTTGAAGCATGTAAAAAGGTACTTTACTTTACTTACCACTGATACTAGAGTTTATAGTCTCATGCTAGAGTTCATGAATACACACAATTATTTATGATATATGAATGAGTAGCGGCTAGCCGAATGGTTAGAATGCCGGGTTCGAATCCTTGGTAAGGTGTGGAATTTTTTTCTGTCAGGGGCACAAAATTACCCTAACCTGCACAGTTTGCAGCAACTGCACAGTTTGCAGCAACTGCACTTGCCAGATGGACTTAATTCCTCAGGCTCAAGACCCCCTGTCCTACACTGTACGGTACAATAGGTAGTAGTTTTTTCTTTCAGATATATGAATATACACATTCTTGCACTCATGCAGAGAGAGAGAGAGAGAGAGAGAGAGAGAGAGAGAACATGAGCGAAAAGGTCACACACACATGCATGTATGCAGATGCATGCATATACACATACACACCGAGAAAAAAGAGAGAGAGAGAGTATAATTATTATATTTGCCAATTTTGTTTCTGCAGTCAGCAAATGTTAGTGTTTGTGAGATGTCAAAGGAAGTCATAGATGTACTCAAGAAGTTCAAGCTGAGGAAAGAGAAGAACATTGCTGCGATAGTGTGTACGTATTTATGCTACTTTCTTCCATTCAGTCTGCAGTTACTGTTTCTAAAGCTGTGACACTGTGTACATACATATTCATGCTTGTTTCTTACATTCAGTTTGTAGTTACCAACTGTTTCTAAAGCTTCGATAGTGTGTACATATTCATACTTCTTTCTTCCATTCAGTTTGTAGTTTACCAACTGTTTCTAACTCAGGTGTTACCCTTCAGACCAAATGAATTTCCTGATTTCCTGTACTTTGTACTTGATACTAAAATGAAAATCCCTTGGTAGCTAGACATTGAAAAGAGCATTACATGTATGAAATATTAGGCTTTTACATATTCTAGTCCATGACTAGATCATGACCAAAGACCATGGTCTCTTTCTCGTGGTTGTATATAATGTTCTACTTTAATTAGACCTATTCCAGGCTGTCATTGTTAGTTACCCTAACCATCTACGCTATTCACAACACTCCTCAGAAATCACATCTCTGTTGCTTCCAAGCTGTATATAATTTGTTTGTTCACTTTCCATGATTCACTACCATACCGCAGAACATTTGAGTACTTAAAAAAGTCTTAAAAGTCGAGATAATTGATTTCATTGCTCCAGGTTTTATCTCATATGGTTCGGTCTCTTTCCGCAGGGTGGCCTACAAAAAACGTCGCACATAGCACAAACTCTGTAACTCCAGCAACAACCCCCAGGAGTTTCTGAGAAAAATGCACTCGTGAACCGAAAGACTTAGCCTGGGATTGAACCCACCACCTTCATGGCACGAGGCAGACAGCTTGACCACTTCACCGCGGAGACTCCTGGGGGTATATTCCATTTGGAGCCATTTTGACAAGAGTGACAAACTGGGACCTGTGTGTAAACTGCACAAGTAAAAAAAAATCCCTCTGCTGTTGAAAGTTGAACTGAGCAGATGAATAGTCCACTGCCCAGGGTAATTTTCAAACGAGAAAATCACAAGTAGCAGTCTTCAGACTCTGCACAGGACACAGCAGGCTGAAGTGATACTTGTCCCATGAACAAAGATAGGGAACTACGGTAGCATGGTGACTAGATGCTCTTATGCCATGACGGTGGTCTAGGGTTCGATATGTATCAGGGTAGTTTCAAATTTTACACAATTGAACTGGGCTCCTAGGTCTACCCGGCCTAAAATAGGTACCAACAAGTATCTTGGGAAGTAAAGGAAGCCAGAGTGATACCTGCCACATCAGTCACTGAGTGCAGTTTGGTCTGGAAAAATGTTGGTCTGGCTCTATGTGCCCAGTGTTCCTTAAGCATGCAAACAAGATCTTTAGTTTACTTACTTAAATTAAAGATTCTCATACATCAGATGTCATGCCGATAAGCATGGGTGGTCATGATTCACCATCTCACTTGATCACCAGAGTCGTGGATCAGGTCAGTGTTCTTATCTCAACCATACCATGGGGCCAAGGTATCATGATATTCACTTCTCTGCCTTCCCCTTGTTCTCTTCCGCTCGATCTTGCCAGTTGTCACCAAGTTCTCCCATTTATTTCTTCTCATAACATGACCAGGAAATTTTCGACTGTCTACATCTAATTTCTCTAATCAGTATACTATTTTCATTTGTTTCTTGTAGGTCTTGGTCATTGGTTTTTCTGTCTGTCCATGGTATTCATTGCATTTTCCTCAGAAACCACATTTCCTCAGCCATCAGATGTTTTTCAGCTTGTCTGCTCATTGTCCACACTTCACATCCATACAAAAGTACAGATTCTATGTAGCACCTCTTCACTCTTTCTCTCACTGCAAATGACATTTCTTTATTGGTCAATATATTTTTCATCTTGCAAAAGGCTACTGATTAATGCAACTGACTGTGGAGTTGGTCAAATGTTGACTAACCATTTATTGCAAGCATGACCAAGATAATGCAGTACAGAGACAATTATTTTGGCCCACACCCGCCCCATTTGAAAACAAACTCTGTGAAGATGTCAACAACCTCAGGGTGACTGCTGCTTTCTAAGTATATTCAAGTTAATATGAGAAGATGTATGGAGAAGAAGAAACAGAAGAAAAACATAGCGATGACATTAGGAAACTTGTGGTGTAAAGGGTTCATTGTGATATCCTGCGACATGCAATTAACTACAAAAGAATATTCATAGAATAGATGATTGTGGTGTACAGGCATTGATATTGCTTGCACCTTGGGCGCAAGTCACTGCTGATCATGTTGCATGGAGGGCAAAGATCAGAAATATAATAAAGACAAAGGAGACAATGATTGCTGATAGGTCACACACAGAGTGTTTGAAATATAAGATGGTGTGTGATGGATGGAAATGACCATGTGTTCACATGCATCCATTGTGGACTAGTCTGATCAGTCACATTCGCTACCGCCATGATTTGTAGTTATTATGCCTTTTTGAAGCACAATGTAACAACTATCGTCTGTCAAGACGGCAAGGTGCCAGTGAGTGAGGGGTATACACACATTTGAATCCCTACCAGTAATACTGAGTTTGTGCACTGCACTGAGATTCTCCATGCGTGATCTATGGGAATAGACTGTAGCACTTATAGAGATATCTTTGTGCAATGAAAATAAAAAGGTTTAAAAAGAGGGTTTAAAGGTTAAGGGATCAACTTCATTGCAGCGGGTTTATCCCCTATGGCTTAGTCTATTTTGGCAGAGCTGCCTGCTGTAAGCATTGCACAGAGCATGGACACCATAGCTCTAGCAATGACACCCAAGAACCTAAAATAAAACTGCACTTGTGAACTGACTGACAGTCCAGAAATGAGTCCCATGACCTTCAGAATTTGCGGTAGTTGGCTTAACCACTTCGTCATGGTGACCCCGGTGCAATGAAAATAATCTTTTACAAACTATTATCAACAAGGGTTTGGATCTTTTTTACAGTGAAGATTGAGAAAGCGTCACTGAAGATTGTCGTTGATGAGCAGTTTGAGGTAAAGACAGTCATTCATTATCATTTCATTTTATTCAAACTTCTCCAGAGAAATGTGACTGATCATATATTTCTCTGAAGTAGGATTGTCTAAAGGTTGATCACATTTCTCTTGATTAAGATGGTACAAAGAATATACAAAAATTGTATATTATCTGGAGTAGGATGATACAAAGTTTAATCATATTTCTCTAGAGTATGATGGTACACAGGTTGATCATATTTCTGCAGTAGGATGATATAAAGGTTGATAATGTATCTCTGGAGAAGAATGGTGCACAGTTTAATTATATTTGTTTTGATTAGGATGGCACAAAGTGTAATCATATTTCTTTGGAGTAAGATCGTATAAAGGTTGTTCATATTTATATGACAATTGAATTGTACAAAAGTTGACCATATTTCTCTGGATTAGAGTTGTACAAAGGTTTCTCATATTTTTCTGGATTAGAGTTGTACAAATGTTTATCATATTTCTCTAGATTAGAGGTGTACAAAAGTAGGTCATATTTCTCTGGGTTAGAGCTGTACAAAAGTTGATCACATTTCTCTGGATTAGAGTTGTGCAAAAGTAAATCATATTTCTCTGAATTAGAGTTGTACAATTGTTGATCATATTTCTCTGGATTAGTATGGTATAAAGTTGGATATTTCTCTACAGTACAACTCATGTTAGATAAGTGCCTTTTTAATATTTTAATATGTGATTGTATTAATGCCTTTTTATCTTTGTTATGAAGGGGCTTCAATATTGTTATTGAGGATGACGTTATAAGGACAGTTTATAGATGACCGCCCTACTTTTGACATGCACCAAAGAGGAGCAGCGATCTGTTATTCGTTTTTTGATCAGTGAAGGGGTGCATTCTGTCATTCCAGCAAGTATAAAGGTGGAGTAGGAAGCTTCGACCCGCAATCACATCAAAACAACGTGGACTTCTGGATAAAGGTGTCCTTTTGCAGCATGACAATCCTTGACCCCCATACTGCCCGTGCAAAGGTGGAAATCATTGAAGACCTCCACTTTCAGTGTGTACCACATCCCCCGTACTCATCAGACCTAGCCCCAAGTGATTTCCACCTGTTTGGACATCTCAAAGAGTCATTGGTTTTCATTTGAAGCCTCCTCCTAAATACTATAAGATTAACATTTTGGGATCATGTGAAACAAGGTGGAACTGAAAAGTCCTTCCATTAGAACCTACATGTGAAAATGAAATAGAGGCAGACCTATAAGCACACGCAGACAAGAATGAGAGACAAAGATGAATAATATGGGGAGGACATGAAGAAAGCTGCAGGAGATAGCAAAAGATACAGTGGATTGGCATGAGTTGGTTGATGACGTATGCTCCAAGAGGAGATCCAGGACAGCAGAAGTGGAAATGTCTGGAATGGGGAAGTCACATGTTCAGGAGCTTCAAGCCAGTCTTCAGATTGAATACCTTGACGTGTATTTTTTATATTTCCTGCCCAGAACAAACAAGTGTGTGGGGCAATGAACAAGTTGATAGATTAGCTGCTGCTGTCCCCCTCTATGTGGAGAGCTACTTTAAGATATAGGTTATGTGGTGAAGTCTTTCAAGATTGGGAGGAGAATACAAATGAATTGACGAAGTCTGGAAAGCCTGGCTCAGAAGGAAGTGAGTAGAGGTTCTTGATGATGTTGAAAATATCCAGGAAAACCGGGTGGAATTTTAACCGAATTGCTCTTGAAATAATCAGCAGGGAACTCTTCAGTGGCTTTTGATGACGGAGACAGACCATATGTGGAAATGTTCTAAGTGTAGTCATGTTGATTTATTCACTAATTGCTTTCTTTTTGGGAGCTGCAGAAATGTAATGGCTAAATCTTTCCTGTCGGCTTGATAGCCATAGGTTCAAACCCACATTAGAGTGGATTTTTAAAACTTACCCGAGCTTACAGGTCGTCCCAGCTTAAAGTGGGTACTAGAAAATGTCTTGGGAAGTAAAGGTGACCATAGTGGCATTGACTATATCAGCCACCAAGTGTGGGTTGTCCCAGGACAATCTAGATCTAGCACCAAGTGTGGGTTGTCTCAGGACAATATAGATCTAGTACCAAGTGTGGGTTGTCTCAGGACAATATAGATCTAGCACCAAGTGTGGGTTGTCTCAGGACAATATAGATCTAGCACCAAGTGTGGGTTGTCTCAAGATAATATAGATCTAGCACCAAGTGTGGGTTGTCTCAGGACAATATAGATGTAGCACCAAGTGTGGGTTGTCTCAGGACAATATAGATCTAGCATCAAGTGTGGGTTGTCCTGGGATAATATAGATGTAGCACCAAGTGTGGGTTGTCTCAGGACAATATAGATTAGCACCAAGTGTGGGTTGTCCCAGGACAATATAGATCTAGCACCAAGTGTGGGTTGTCTCAGGACAATATAGATCTAGCACCAAGTGTAGGTTGTCTCAGGACAATATAGATCTAGCACCAAGTGTGGGTTGTCTCAGGACAATATAGATCTAGCACCAAGTGTGGGTTGTCTCAGGACAATATAGATGTAGCACCAAGTGTGGGTTGTCTCAGGACAATATAGATCTAGCATCAAGTGTGGGTTGTCCGCGGATAATATAGATCGTAGCACCAAGTGTGGGTTGTCTCAGGACAATATAGATGCTAGCACCAAGTGTGGGTGTCCCAGGACAATAAGATCTAGCACCAAGTGTGGGTTGTCTCAGGACAATATAGATCTAGCCACCAAGTGTTGGGTTGTCTCAGGACATATATAGATCTAGCACCAAGTGTGGGTTGTATCAGGAACAATTATAGATCTAGCACCAAGTGTGGGTTGTCTCAGGGAATATAGATCTAGCACCTAGTGTGGGTTGTCTAAGAACAATATAGATCTAGTACCAAGTGTGGTTGTCTCAGGACAATAAGATCCTAGCACCAAGTGTGGGTTGTTCAGGTCACATATAGATCTAGCACCAAGTGTGGGTTGTCTCAGGACAATATAGATCTAGCACCAAGTGTGGGTTGTCTCAGGACAATATAGATCTAGCACCAAGTGTGGGTTTGTCCAGGACAACTATAGGATCTAGCATCAAGTTGGTTGTCCCAGGACAATATAGATCTAGCAATCAGTGTGGGTTGTCCCAGGACAATATAGATCTAGCACCAAGTGTGGGTTGTCCCAGGACAATATAGATAGCACCAAGTGTGGGTTGTCCCAGGACAAATAGATCTAGCATCAAGTGTGGGTTGTCCCGGAATATAGATCTAGCACAAGTGTGGGTTGTCCCAGGAAAATAGACACTGGGGTTGTCCCAGGAAAATCTAGACACAAGTGTGGTTGTCCCAGGACAATATAGATCTGCCAAGTGTGGGTTGTCCCAGGACAATATAGTCTAGACAAGTGTGGGTTGTCCCAGGACAATATAGATCTAGCACCAAGTGTGGGTTGTCCCAGGACAATATAGATCTAGCACCAAGTGTGGGTTGTCCCAGGCAATATAGATCTAGCACAAGTGTGGGTTGTCCCAGGACAAATTAGGGGGTTCCCGGACAATATAGATCTACAAATGTGGGTTGTCCCAGGACAATATAGATCATAAGTTGGTGTCCCAGGACAATATAGATCTAGCACCAAGTTGGGTTGTCCCAGGACAATATAGATCTAGCACCAAGTGTGGTGTTGGGTATCAGGACAATAAGATCTGCACCAAGTGTGGGTTGTCCCGGACAAATAGATCTAGCCAAGTGTGGGTTGTCCAGGACAATAAGTCTAGCTCATGGGGCTTCCAGGACATATAGATCTAGCACCAAGTGTGGGTTGTCCGGACAATATAGATCTAGCACAAGTGTGGGTTGTCCTGGACAATATAGATCTAGCACAAGTGTGGGTTTCGGCAATATAGATCTAGCACAAGTGTGGGTTTCCAGGACAATATAGATCTAGCACCAAGTGTGGGTTGTCCAGGACAATAAGATCTAGCACCAAGTGTGGGTTGTCCAGGACAATATAGATCTAGCACAAGTGTGGGTTTCTCCGGCAATAGATCTAGCACCAAGTGTGGGTTGTCTCAGGACAATATAGATCTAGCACCAAGTGTGGGTTGTCCTGGGACAATATAGATCTAGCACCAAGTGTGGGTTGTCCTGGGACAATATAGATCTAGCACCAAGTGTGGGTTGTCCTGGGACAATATAGATCTAGCACCAAGTGTGGGTTGTCCTGGGACAATATAGATCTAGCACCAAGTGTGGGTTGTCCCAGGACAATATAGATCTAGCACCAAGTGTGGGTTGTCCTGGGACAATATAGATCTAGCATCAAGCGTGGGTTGTCCTGGGACAATATAGATCTAGCATCAAGTGTGGGTTGTCCTGGGACAATATAGATCTAGCACCAAGTGTGGATTGTCCCAGGACAAGATAGATCTAGCACAATGCACCCAAGGCTCCTTACGCTGTATAAAAAATCTCTTTACTTTTTTCTTTAATTGACACTGAGAAAGTTAAGGTCTTTGAATAACGAAGACACAAACCATATATAGTACGATTTATTGTCTGGCACATTTCGCTGCATCTCGTCGAGTACTTACTGCAGGTGTCACACAACATAGAGTAAAATAATTACAATGATCGTTCAAGCTGAAATATACACATATTCACACAGTAATATCAGTTGTTTACCATGGTAATTTTAAACTGACTATCATGTCTTTCTGTTTGCGCAAAATTGGCTTGTGCAGGTGGATCATTATCGCTTCTGCAAACTTTAACAAACGACTATTTTGTGTATGAAACAACACACGAAAAGCGCTGTCCCTTTCAATGACATGACCGGTTTCCAAGACATGATGTGCAATGGACGATGCCGGAAGTTTATAATTGTGGTGTGTCACACTTCCCATGATCCCATTGCTTGTGTGTAGTTTCTTGTCAACCCAGTTTGGTACGTGTTCAAAAATCCTGGTGTGTAACTGCCTCTCTGTTCAGCCAATGTAGGTAGACTCGCGCCTGCATGTGAATTGGTAAATACAATTAGATGTGGCATACAGAGGGGTAGATTCTTTTATTGCTGGGGTGGGAATAGGTGTGGTTATGTACCTAATAACTGGAGTTGCAGCACAGAATGTTCGGCCAACTGCCAACTGTTGTGTGACATCTGCAGTAATTATAGGTTGTGTCTTCGTTATTCAAATTCACTGCGGGAAAACATTGTTTTGATTTTCTGTAAAGTTAAGGTCATTGTATTGCACCTGAAGGGATTTAGGGATATATAGCCATTAAAAGCATCAACTGAACTCAGTGGCCAGAAACTACGAAGTGGAAATGCCTCTGCCACTCATCAGTCCACCACCAAATCATAGGTAAATGAAGCCCATCAAAGATGTGCTCTAGTAATTTTTACAATTGGATGTTAACTTCCATAGAGTGTAATTCCCATAAAATGAAAGTTAACATGTGGGTGGGGTAACCAAGGAAAGTCTTGGGAAGTAAAAACAGCCAGTGTGATACCGACCACATCACCCACCTAGTACAAATGTGGGTGTAGCACCACATGCCCGAAGTGACTTAGGTGTGTAAAGGGACCTTTAGTTTACTGAAACTAAAAGAGGAGTGGCTGGCTGAGTAGCTAGAATACTGGGTTCTCCTTTTGGAGACCCAGGTTCGGAGCCTTGGTTAGGTGACTGGAGTGACATTGACTATATCACCAAGCGTGGATTACCCTGCAACAATATAAATCTTGCACCATTTGCCAAATGCTCCTTAAATAGTGTTTAAAAAAAAGCCCTTTACTTTTGTCTTTAATTGTTGTTTAAATGTGTTTATGCTAGGATATTGCCATCGCTGACCTGCAGGATGAACTTCCACCACAACAGCCCAGATATGTTGTTCTCAGTTACGTACACAAGCATGATGATGGTCGAGTGTCCTACCCACTTATCTTCATATATGTTTCTCCACAAGGTTAGAGGCTGGTGTTTGATTATTTTTTTTTAACATGTCAGGGTTTTATTTTAGTTTCAGAGACGTTAATGTTTAATTATATCTTATAGTTATGTCAAAACAAGATAAGGTCACATATGAGAGATCTAATGTCTTATTATATCTTATGATTATGTCAACAAATATAAAACTATATATAAAACTTTGGTATACGAAAATTAGTAATCTAAATGTTTTAAAATAGTCTAAAACACAGACATCTTAACAGGTCAGAAAAAGGCAATAATTTTTTGACACATCATGAGAAGATAAAAAGTGGAACATCATGTAACAGCTGGAAAGATTTATGAGAAGAGCGACAGAGGAAGACAACAAGAGAACGTTTCTGACAGCCTTTTGTCATAGTGTGGATAGGTGTCAGCGCATGATTTGATACATACTAAATTACGTAACTGCTGCTCTATTATTTGACTGCTAAATTTCATGATTGCTTAATCATATAACTGCTGAATCATATGATTGCTAAATTATTTGATTGCTAAATTACATGATTGCTACTAAATTACATGACTGCTAATTACATGAATACTAAATTACATTACTGCTTTATTACTTAGCTGCTACATTACATGACTCTTCTACTATTTCAGCTACAGTAACCATACCTATCACTTTTACATTCACACATTTATGATACAGTCCTACTATTTCAGCTACAGTAACCATACCTATCACTTTTACATTCACACATTTATGATACAGTCCTATTTCAGCTACAGTAACCATACCTATCACTTTTACATTCACACATTTATGATACAGTCCTACTATTTCAGCTACAGTAACCATACCTATCACTTTTACGTTCACACATTTATGATACAGTCCTACTATTTCAGCTACAGTAACCATACCTATCACTTTTACATTCACACATTTATGATACAGTCCTACTATTTCAGCAACAGTAACCATACCTATTACTTTTACGTTCACACATGTATGATACAGTCCTACTATTTCAGCTACAGTAACCATACCTATCACTTTTACGTTCACACATTTATGATACAGTCCTACTATTTCAGCTACAGTAACCATACCTATCACTTTTACATTCACACATTTATGATACAGTCCTACTATTTCAGCTACAGTAACCATACCTATCACTTTTACATTCACACATTTATGATACAGTCCTACTATTTCAGTAACAGTAACCATACCTATCACTTTTACGTTCACACATTTATGATACAGTCCTACTATTTCAGCTACAGTAGCCATACCTTTCACTTTTACATTCACACATTTATGATACAGTCCTACTATTTCAGTAACAGTAACCATACCTATCACTTTTACATTCACACATTTATGATACAGTCCTACTATTTCAGCTACAGTAGCCATACCTATCACTTTTACATTCACACATTTATGATACAGTCCTACTATTTCAGCTACAGTAACCATACCTATCACTTTTACATTCACACATTTATGATACAGTCCTACTATTTCAGTAACAGTAACCATACCTATCACTTTTACATTCACACATTTATGATACAGTCCTACTATTTCAGCTACAGTAGCCATACCTATCACTTTTACATTCACACATTTATGATACAGTCCTACTATTTCAGCTACAGTAGCCATACCTATCACTTTTACGTTCACACATTCAGGATGCAGTTCTACTATTTCAACAACAGTAAACATACCTATCACTTTTACATTTACACATCTAGGATGCAGTCCAGAACAGCAGATGATGTATGCCGGGTCCAAAACACAAGCTGTCAAAGACGCAGAGTTTACAAAGGTCTGTATTTAACATCTATTTATGTAATACCCAAATAGCATTATTAGCTAGTATCATGGTGAATGCTGGTCTCCGTGGGGAAGGGCTTACGGATGCGGTTCATAATCACATATACCTGCATTCAAAACACAGCTGCCCGTGATTTGGCAGCAGACCTCGTTGCGTTGGTTTTGCGTTGGTATCAGTGCCTGTCTTTCAGAAAGAAATGGCAAACTACTGAATGTAAACTAGCCAAGAGATCACAACAGCATATATAAAGGATATGAAACAAAAACATTGTGGTGAATAGTTCACTGGCATACTTACAAATTAGCTTGGAGAGGGTTAAATCTTCTCATTCCTGGCAGTGGTTAATTGAACTCACTGGTTTAAAAAATCAAAATCATCATCATCATGTGCTGCACCAATAAGCATGGGCGTCATGTTTAGTCATCTCACATATTTACCAGAGTTGTGCATTAGCTCCATGTTTTTGTCTTGACCATGCCATGTGGCCAAGCCATCCAGGTATATACTTCTCTGCCTTTCTCTTGTTATTTTCCCCTCAATCTTGCCAATTGTCATCAAGTTCTCTAGTTTATATTTTTTTTTTCATAACGTGTTCAAACAATGTTGACTGACTATGTATAATTTCTCTAATCAGTTTACGATTTTCATTTGTTTCTTGTAAGACTTGTTCACTGGTTTTTCTGTCTGTCCATGGTATTCTTGTTTCTAACATGCTGATGCTTACAATGAATAATTCCTTGGGTTTCACTGTTTCTGTCAGAGGTACTATTAACTTTATTTCTTTTCTGTCCCTGGGTTGTTGGAAGTTGAAAACTGCAGGCCAGATTGGCCGCTGCCCACGCTGACCTTCACATTAGAAAACCTGCCGAGGTTAGCATGGCCAAATGGATAATAGTGTTCATTCTTAAACATCTGGTGTGCTGATGCCGAGGTGGCGGGTTCGACCCCTACACCGGTCAGTTGGACTGGCGTACACACATTTGGATCCTTGCCAGTGCTGTAGAATTTAGAATTTGTGCGTTGTGCTGAGTGCCTCCTTGTGTGATCTATGGGAGGAGACAGAAGTAGTTACTGAGAAACCATCACAGTGAAAGTAGTTCTAGCCCAACTGTGATCTCCTCCTTGTGTGATCTATGGGAGGAGACAGTACTTACGAAGAAACCGTCACAGTAAAAGTGATTATAGCCCAACTGTGATCTCCTCCTTGTGTGATCTATGGGAGGAGACAGAAGTACTTACTGAGAAACCATCACAGTCAAAGTAGTTCTAGCCCAACTGTGATCTCCTCCTTGTGTGATCTATGGGAGGAGACAGTACTTACGAAGAAACCGTCACAGTGAAAGTGATTATAGCCCAACTGTGATCTCCTCCTTGTGTGATCTATGGGAGGAGACAGAAGTAGTTACTGAGAAACCATCACAGTGAAAGTAGTTCTAGCCCAACTGTGATCTCCTCCTTGTGTGATCTATGGGAGGAGACAGTACTTATGAAGAAACCGTCACAGTAAAAGTGATTATAGCCCAACTGTGATCTCCTCCTTGTGTGATCTATGGGAGTGAGACCAGAAGTAGTTACTGAGAAACCATCACAGTGAAGTAGTTCTAGCCCAACTGTGATCTCCTCCTTGTGTGATCTATGGGAGGAGACAGAAGTATTTACTGAGAAACCATCACAGTGAAAGTAGTTCTAGCCCAACTGTGATCTCCTCCTTGTGTGATCTATGGGAGGAGACAGTACTTATGAAGAAACCGTCACAGTAAAAGTGATTATAGCCCAACTGTGATCTGCTCCTTGTGTGATCTATGGGAGGAGACAGAAGTATTTACTGAGAAACCATCACAGTGAAAGTAGTTCTAGCCCAACTGTGATCTCCTCCCTTGTGTGATCTATGGGAGGAGACAGAAGTATTTACTGAGAAACCATCACAGTGAAAGTAGTTCTAGCCCAACTGTGATCTCCTCCTTGTGTGATTCTATGGGAGGAGACAGTACTTATGAAGAAACCGTCACAGTAAAAGGTGATTATAGCCCAACTGTGATCTGCTCCTTGTGTGATCTATGGGAGGAGACAGAAGTATTTACTGAGAAACCATCACAGTGAAAGTAGTTCTAGCCCAACTGTGATCTGCTCCTTGTGTGATCTATGGGAGGAGACAGAAGTATTTACTGAGAAACCATCACAGTGAAAGTAGTTCTAGCCCAACTGTGATCTCCTCCTTGTGTGATCTATGGGAGGAGACAGTACTTATGAAGAAACCGTCACAGTGAAAGTGATTATAGCCCAACTGTGATCTCCTCCTTGTGTGATCTATGGGAGGAGACAGAAGTACTTACTGAGAAACCGTCACAGTCAAAGTAGTTCTAGCCCAACTGTGATCTCCTCCTTGTGTGATCTATGGGAGGAGACAGAAGTATTTACTGAGAAACCATCACAGTGAAAGTAGTTCTAGCCCAACTGTGATCTCCTCCTTGTGTGATCTATGGGAGGAGACAGAAGTATTTACTGAGAAACCATCACAGTGAAAGTAGTTCTAGCCCAACTGTGATCTCCTCCTTGTGTGATCTATGGGAGGAGACAGAAGTATTTACTGAGAAACCATCACAGTGAAAGTAGTTCTAGCCCAACTGTGATCTCCTCCTTGTGTGATCTATGGGAGGAGACAGTACTTATGAAGAAACCGTCACAGTGAAAGTGATTATAGCCCAACTGTGATCTCCTCCTTGTGTGATCTATGGGAGGAGACAGAAGTACTTACTGAGAAACCATCACAGTCAAAGTAGTTCTAGCCCAACTGTGATCTCCTCCTTGTGTGATCTATGGGAGGAGACAGAAGTATTTACGGAGAAACCGTCAAAATTTTGAGTTAAAGATCTACCCAAAGTATTTCAGGATCCTTGCCGGTGCTACGGAGTTCGTGAACTGAGCTGAGATTCACCGGACTCAGGCTTGAGTTAGGAGTAGAACGGAGCACTTATGAGTTACACCCGTGTGCCGTGATGTTGATTAGTCGACTAAACTAAACTTAGTACCAGAATATTGTTTGTATGGGAATTGTGCTGCAGGACTCTCTTTCCCCTCTCTAAGCTCAGAAACCCAATGGGTGTGCACGAACTTCAAGTCTGTGGAGGTATACGAGAATGTAACTAGGTCATGTTTCACTCACTGGCTCCTTGCGGTCTTGACGGACGATAGTTTGTTATACTGTGCTTCTGACAAGGCATAACAACTACAACCCATGGTGGTAGCAAATGTTATACCTCTCCATAGTACAAAGCCTGGACTGAATTTAGAGACCATGTGTTGCACATGCAGCATGATCCCTCTCTCGACCTGTCTAGTTTACTCCAGAGGAAAGGTAACACCAATACAGCTGGAACAAGACCAGCTGTAGAAGCTGCTGGATCAGCAAAGCAATGCTTTAACTATTGTATGACTGTAGGCGGTACTACCTGCTTTCTGTTAGTGCTGAATGTTGGACAGCGCTCACCAAACCCAACACCCCATACTGTGCCAACGGCTTCGGGCTGAAGAGCACAATTTGAAGGGTACAAGCCTTATCCTGGTGCGAGGAAATGCAACCTGAAGACAAAATGTCATGGCAGGGCAGACCAGGCCCTAAGCCTTGGTCAGCAACTGGTCTAGGATGGACATATGCATGGTCAGCTCAGTCATATCTGACTAAGACATGAAATAAATATGACACAAATGCATGCTAAAGTCAGGCACACTGAACTCTTGACTAGGCATGATGCACTCCCTTCAAGAGGAATCAAGACAAATTTTCTGACCCGCCCAGCCTGGCATTCCTGACCCGCCCAGCCTGGCATTCCTGACCCGCCCAGCCTGGCATTCCTGACCCGCCCAGCCTGGCATTCCTGACCCGCCCAGCCTGGCATTCCTGACCCGCCCAGCCTGGCATTCCTGACCCGCCCAGCCTGGCATTCCTGACCCGCCCAGCCTGGCATTCCTGACCCGCCCAGCCTGGCATTCCTGACCCGCCCAGCCTGGCATTCCTGACCCGCCCAGCCTGGCATTCCTGACCCGCCCAGCCTGGCATTCCTGACCCGCCCAGCCTGGCATTCCTGACCCGCCCAGCCTGGCATTCCTGACCCGCCCAGCCTGGCATTCCTGACCCGCCCAGCCTGGCATTCCTGACCCGCCCAGCCTGGCATTCCTGACCCGCCCAGCCTGGCATTCCTGACCCGCCCAGCCTGGCATTCCTGACCCGCCCAGCCTGGCATTCCTGACCCGCCCAGCCTGGCATTCCTGACCCGCCCAGCCTGGCATTCCTGACCCGCCCAGCCTGGCATTCCTGACCCGCCCAGCCTGGCATTCCTGACCCGCCCAGCCTGGCATTCCTGACCCGCCCAGCCTGGCATTCCTGACCCGCCCAGCCTGGCATTCCTGACCCGCCCAGCCTGGCATTCCTGACCCGCCCAGCCTGGCATTCCTGACCCGCCCAGCCTGGCATTCCTGACCCGCCCAGCCTGGCATTCCTGACCCGCCCAGCCTGGCATTCCTGACCCGCCCAGCCTGGCATTCCTGACCCGCCCAGCCTGGCATTCCTGACCCGCCCAGCCTGGCATTCCTGACCCGCCCAGCCTGGCATTCCTGACCCGCCCAGCCTGGCATTCCTGACCCGCCCAGCCTGGCATTCCTGACCCGCCCAGCCTGGCATTCCTGACCCGCCCAGCCTGGCATTCCTGACCCGCCCAGCCTGGCACACAATATAAGGTGAGATGACATCATAAAACAGTGACCTAATTTCTTTCCAGGTATTAGAGCTCAGAAGCCTAGAAGAACTCACAGAGGAGAATATACTGGAAAAGCTGAGACAGTTCTAATAGATCTCAGGATGCTTTAGCTAGCTGTGTAAACAAGAGTACAGTGCTGTGGGCATGGCCAGAAGCTGCTTGTGGCATTGTGAGATGGTCACAGCAAACTGTGCTTGGTGCTTTATTTCAAGCCTTATTACTGTACTTCGGTTGTATACATTAAAAACTTGTGTACAGTACACACTCATGTATAATGCACATGCTTGCTTTTTTGGCTAACATTTTCTGGTAAAATAAAAGTTTGCACTGTAATTTTTGGAGATTTTATTTGATGAAACATTTGTTAAATCTGATACATAAGAAGTTAGAAATACCTGACACATAAGAAGTCAGAAAAAATCGGACACATAAGAAATTAGAAATACCTGACATAAGCTTTAAGCCCTGCTGGGGTATAAAATTACCTGGCATAACATTACATGGCATTGGGTGGAAAGATAAGAGTTCAAACATACTCAGTTGACATACTCAGTTTTGATCTGATTGTGACAAACACTTCACAGGCTTTCTGATGTGGGTTACTTACGATATCCGTTTGCTCTGAACTTAAGCATAGGCCACAGACTTGTGACTACTACTACACATAGTTCCTACCACTAGTGTGTTCACAGGCTGATTTTGCCTAGAGGTTAGCTTTCCCTATTACCAGTGTCCTTTGTCATCTAGCAAACACTGTTCAACTTCTGAGGTACTTGTAATTTATGTCCTGTAGTCAAGGACGAGGTGTCATCATTTCAGTATAACTAACTGGCATATGGAACAAACCCACAGCACCGAGCTCAGAAGAAGAAGTTTAAGTGTGTTAAACTTTTCAGCCATGCTAACCTCCACTTTCAGTATCCAAAATTATGTATGTATTTAGTACTTGTGTATAATACATGCTTTACCAGGAAGATATGGGTAAAGATTGTGTGTGTAATGTAGAGATGTTACAGTATGACTGTCCTGATGTATGTTGTCATTAGACACGATTAGAAATTATATTGTTTGGATACTGTCAGAATGTGTACTTGATAGTGCATTAATTTATATTGTCCGTCACGAGCCAGATTTGTGTTCTGCATTGTTCAAATTTGTATTTCTGGTTGCTGTCTGACTGTACACTCATTGAGAATGCCCACTTGTTTAAATCTGTGTTCAGCACTGTTCAAATTTGTATTGTTTGTTACTGTCCTAATGTATACTCATTGATAATGCCTAATTATTTTTAAATCTGCGTTCAGCACTGTTCAAATTTGTATTGTTAGTTCTGTCTGAATTGACAGTATGTCCACTTATGTCTAAATTTCAATTTGGCACTGCTCAAGTTTCTATTGCTAGTTACTGTCTGAATGAATGTATACTCATCGACAGTATGTCTATTTATGTTCCCAATCATTCTTCAAATTTGTGTTCAGAACTGTTAAAATTTCTGTTCCTAGTTAACTGTCTAGATATTTAGTCAAAGACAATTTGTGTTGTCAGTCACTGTCCCGATTAGTCTTCAGTACTGCTCGTGTTTCTAATGTTAGGCAATATGTTAATTTATTATCACAGGTAGTGTGTCAATTTATGTTGTCAGTCATTGTCCAAATTTGTCTTTAGCACAGTTCAAGTTTCTAATGTTAGGTAATGTGTGAACATTTTATCACAGGCAGCATGTCAATTTATATTGTCAGTTATTGTCCAAATTTGTCTTCAGCACTGTTCAAGTTTCTAATGTTAGGTAATGTGTCAATTTATGTTGTCTATAACTGTCCAAATGTGTCTTTGACACTGATCAAGCATCTATTGCTATTATGTTGTTTGCTATTTTTTAAATTGTTTTACGAGATGTCAGAGTGTTGTTGTTCCACTGGTATATGTTCACTGTTTAAATTACTATTCTCTTGTTTTCCTAAAAGTCCATCATGTTGGCATAACAATTAAGATATGCTGACAATGCCATGAGTATTGTTGGACGAGGATTCAATGCCCACTCTGGTTGTTCACTGTGGGATGGAGAGATTGACCCCCTATTCCTGTATCAGGCCTACAAATTGTGATGGTCCTTAGACTTACCCACAGGATCTTCCTTCTAAGGGTCTTGTTTCTTCTTAAAGCCTTTATTATGTGGCTCTGATTGTCATATATGTCTGCTGTCACATTTTCATCAATTACATTACTACTCTGTTCTTCTTCTTCTTCTTATAGTCCGCCTTGTTTAATGTGAGTTACCACTAATTTCCACAGCCTCCTGTCTCACATACTTCCAATGATTTCTTACACAGGTGTTCCTCTATGTAATGGTGTCTGGAGATCTAGCCGCTTCTCTCTTTAGGTCATCCCCCAGGTATCTCTTGACCACCAGCTGTCACAATGTGCTCCAGTTTTCTCCTCTGTCAAAAGAAAGTGGATTCTCTCACCATACTGGGCATCCAGTACCCTTTACGAGTTGATTTCTTTCCATCCATCCATCCATCATGTGCCATGCTGATAAGCATGGGCGGTCATGTTTTGCCATCTCACTCGATCACCAGAGTTGTGGATCAGCTCCAAGCTCCTGTCTTGACCATGCCACGTGGCCAAGCCATCCAGGTATTTACTTCTTAGTCTTCTCCTTGGTCTCTTCCGTTCGATCTTGCCAGTTGTCACCAAGTTCTCCCATTCATTTCTTCTCATAACATGCCCAAAAAATTTTGACTGTCTATGTCTAATGTCCCTAATACGTTTACGATCTTCATTAGTTTCTTGAATGACCTGGTTTTTCTGTCTGTCCATGATATTCTTACTCTTTTGCACTCAGTCTGCTGATGGTCTGGAGTCACCTGGTGCACACGACTACCCCTACCGGGTGAGGCTGCACTTATGGAGCACCCATTTACACCGTTTCTCTGATTATCGATGATATTGCAGTACATGATATTCTTGGCATCTGTAAAGAAGGTAGTTTGCCATTGCTTTCCTTCCTAGAAGTGACCATACTGGTTGATGACTGTAGCCATTGTCTCCCCAAAAAAAAAAAAAAGATCCTCTGCCTACTGTCATGAAGCTGGAGACCATAACCTACAACTATCTGTTGGCTACTCTTCAACTTTATCCACCACCTGCACCCATGGCTTCACGTAACCCTAAACGGGATTCTTTCAGCACTTGTATGCCGGCTGTGTGGGGAAGGGGTGCGGATACAATTTGTATCCCACATACCGTGTTCGAAACACAGTAGCGGGTGATTTGCCACAGACTGTCTTGTGTAAGTTTCCATACAAAGGTATGAATCGTTTCACAAAGCAATGGTAAACTACTGAACATAAACATGGCAAGAAATCACAAACGGCAAAAAAAAATACTGGGGTTGACTATGACGTTCTGTAAAGGATTTGCAACTGACTTTTTAAAACTGTAATAACGCAATGATATCGACAAATCAGATACATATTTGTACAGCAGTGGAAAAGAAATTTAATCAATCTGGGGTGTGTGATCTGTTAACACACGCATGCTGGAGGCTAGTTAATTTATAAATGCAACATTTGAATAATGACACACATCAAATTCAAACAACACACTTTGCTTGTATCATTCATCCAAATTACCAAATCACATACTGTTACATTCACAATATTCGATGCTTGTCCTCCCAAACAAAACGATTCCGCATTCTTACAAATTTGAAAGAAGAAGACACACCTTGACACATTTTTCTAAATGCGCTATCCTGCCCTTTCCGCACACCTGACTGATCGGGTCTTCGGCTTGTGCTATCCCAGACCTGCCTCTCTTCAACTTATGTCCTTTGGCATCACTTAAAGCTTTGTACCAAATTACTCCATATAAACATCACTATTTGATCATATATTATGTGATCCCACACAAATAGTCACTGCTTGCATTGTTACATAAAATTCACTAGCTCTTTTTACATAAAATCACTAGCTCTTTACACATAAAAAATCACCAGTTGCTCTCATTGATATTAGGAGCGTTCATTTGAAATACTTTCGTGCCGCACTGCGCATAATTGTGAATGTTGAACATGATGTCATAGTCATGTGATAAGTACTGACCAATGAATAAAAGGGCACGTGCTTATCGTCCCATGATGCACAGGTTCTGTTTCTGACCATTGAGAAAATGGCCGGGTTGGTCCAAAATCCGTCCAAAGCTCAAAGAGCGGTGATTCAGTTTCTTTCATTTGAAGGGTGTCGACCAGTGGACATACATCGAAGAATGCAGGCAGCGTACGGTAACAAACGTGTGTCGAAGACAACAGTGACAGACTGGGCACGAATGTTTTGGAAAGGACGCCAGTTCACGATAGATCTTCGACGGCCAGGTCAAGCATTTTGTTGCAACAGAAAAAACCATCGCCAAAATTGATGCAGCAGTACAGATGAACCGTTGTCGAAGCATACGTTTGCTAGTGAAAGAATTTGATGTGTCAAATGGGACAATTCAAAAGGTCATTCGTAAGAAACTGCAATATTGGAAGGTGTGTTCACAATGGGTATCATGGAAGTTGACCAACCACTAAAAAGAGGAACGCATGGGATGGTGTTTGAACCACTTGCTGCGTTATAGAGTGGAGGATGATGCATGTCTCTTCCGCATAGTGGCAGGCGATGAATCAAGGTGTCACCACTTTGAGCCAAGCAGCAAAAGAGAGAGCATGCAATGAAGCATGCTGGATCACCAAAAACCAAAAAATTCAAGTTACAGGTTTCCGCTGGTAAGGTTATGCTGAGCGCATTTTTTTTACCATGAAGGGCGATTGTTGGCTGACTTTAAAGAACCTGGTGTCAACATCAACTCTACCCACTACTTGGAAACACTAGACAAGCTGCAAAAAGCCATCAAGAATAAACGACCCAGCATGCTTTCTTGCAGTGTGATTTTGTTGCACAATAATACTCGTCGGCATGTTGCAAAGATTGTGCAGGAAGCATTAGCTTAGAAGAAGTGGGAAATTCTGCAACATACAGCCTATAGTCCTGATTTGTCACCATGTTTTTTTGGGGTTTTATTTGTGCGCTCGCTCGCTTTGAACTCAAGTGTAGTCCATTCACACTATTTTTATAGTAGTGCTGGACTGAATTTTGCGTGTGGGTTAGCTTTCCCTAGTAATAGTGTCCCTCGCCATCAGGTGAACCCATTTCGACTTCAGAGGTGCTTGTAATTTACGTCCCCAAGTCAAGGACGACAGGTCAACAATTTGGTCCAGCTGTCCGGTGTAGGGGATGAACCGCTAACCTCTGCAACAGCACACTGTATGTTTAAGAACACCGTTCTTATCCATTCGGCCATGCGGACCTGCTGTCACCATGTGATTTTCATTTGTTCTGACCTCTAAAAAAAAGCTCTCAAGTGGCAACGATTTCACACAGATGCAGATGTAATGAACGCGGTAAACACTTGGTTCAGTGAGCAACCACAATCCTTTTCTTGCAGACGACATTCGCCGCCTACCTAAGCAATGGTATGCTTGCCTGAATGCCTATGGCGACTTCTTCTGACCAACCCATGGTGCATAATTCATTCAAAATGAATGCTTTGTTTAATTCTACCACACCTGTTAATGTTTCTTTCATGCTTTTGTAATAAAACCATTGGAACGGGTTTCAAATGAACGACCCTTATACATAAAAATAAATGGTTGCTCTCATATGCTACATGCAGATAACTAGCTGCTCATATTGTACAACAGATACTTCCTTACAGTGTTACACACAGTGGCATGTGTTTGTTGTCTGTACTTTTCCTCCATATGAATTATTAAGAGTAAAAATATAAAGTTAAATAGGCCAACTTTATAAAAACACAACCACAGGTGGCAAAATGGATGTTGTGCTAGAAAGCTTGTGTCAACACACAAACATTAAAAATAACAAAATTACATGGATACAACTACATTTACAAAATATTAATCATGTCTCGCGACTGAGATCCTGGCTTATAGGTTTCCAAGGGCATACAAAATAGCAGCTTCGATTGTTCATAAACTCTCAAACAAATTACTAGTCACTCAAAAACAAAGAACAATAACTCCCATGGCAGGAACTTGTTGTGGGTATGTGACCTTGACCTTTTGCTGGGCCTGAGTACATGGAGAGATAGGTGGTTAGTCTCTCCCAACAAAGTCAATGACGAGAGCTGGCATCGAACATATACCTGACCGTGCTCATGTCACTGTGATCGTACCATCCTAACTGTTACACCAACATTCTCACAATTAATTTCTCACAGAAGTAATAAAGATTGCTGGGTACTCATTCTACTCTGTGCAAATTACCAGATGAAGAGAAAATTACCACATGAATAAACTTCCCAGTAAATACTACTAGTTATTCACCTCCTATATTTCTTCTTCTAAGTTCATCTGGAATGTTTTTTGGGACGTAATTGTGTTGTGCCTGTTTACAGCAGAGCTGCAATATTTGCACCTTTCGGCTGACACATCCAACTTTTTGAGGCATTTGTTGACCAGGTTAAATTTCCCGGGTGCCTAATATACAAATTCTGTTGCTGCTCAGACTATTAAAACAAGCAATAAAAAAACTGCTGGTTGCTCATATCCTGCAGGTGGGCAACATACATGTGGAGATCATATTCACAAATCATTATATATAGTATCCTGAGATCTGTGATTTGACAATATATTATTTTAGAATACCATGGACAGACTGAAAAACCAATGAGCATGTCCAAAATGAAACATGTGGCCAAGCCATCCAGATATTTACTTCTCTGCCTTTCCCTTGTTCTTTTCCCTTCAATCTTACCAGTTGTCACCAAGTTCTCAAGTTTATTTCTTCTCATAACGTGCCCAAAATATCTTGACTATGTCTAATTTTTCTAATTAGTTAACAGTTGTCATTGTTAACTACTTAGAAAAATTAGACGCAGATAGTCAAGATTTTTTGGGCACATTATGAGAAGAAATAAACTTGAGAACTTGGTGACAACTGGTAAGATTGAAGGGAAAAGAACAAGGGAAAGGCAGAGAAGTAAATATCTGGATGGCTTGGCCACATGGCATGGTCGAGATAAGAACACAGAGCTGATTCACAGCTCTGGTGATTGTGTGAGATGGAAAAACATGACCGCTCATGCTTATCGGCATGGCACATGATGATGATAATCCTGCAATCTGTTATTTTTGTTTGTTGCATTCACTTAGTGGTCCATAAATTGTACATTCCACTTGTGTTTCTCTAGACCTGTTTGGCTAACTGGTTAAATTAGATGAGTGACATAAGATCAATCTTACAAAATAATGTCATTACCAAGCACACATAGGCTGAAACAGTGGGCATGATAACAGAGAAATGGCGACGCTGGACAAATAGAAGGATAACAACAGCAGTCTGTCAGAGAGTAGCACCATCTGAGCGAGAGACAAAGTGTTGGAAATCCATTGTATCCAACCTTCATTGTGGAGACGGGGTACTTGATTGATGGGACACTTGATTAATGGGGCACTTGATTGATTGAACACAGAGGTGGCATTGATGACAAATGTAGAAGCCGTTAGCTTCCTTGAAGTTTTGAAAAACATTAACTGGAAGTGATTTAGAAGTTAGATATTGTTTCCAGTTTTAGAGAATATAATTCACAGCAAACAAAGAACATTTGTAATATAGCACACCTAGCAATATATCACATTTTTAACAAACTAAACAGCAGTTAAAACAAATATTTGATACTTTAAAACACCTGAACATATTTTCTTAAAACATTTTAGTTTCTGTGTAACAAACACACACAAAATTATCAAGACATTTTGTATAAATTATTTACCATTCTATTCTAATGGCACCACACATCATTTTCACAAAAACTATCCTTTTCTAATGACACCATACATCATTTTCACAAAAACTATTCTTTTCTAATGACACCACACATCATTTTTACAAAAAGTATTCTTTTCTCATGACACCACACATCATTTTCACAAAAACTATTCTTTTCTAATGACACCACACATCATTTTCACAAAAATTCTTTTCTAATGATACTACATCATTTTCACAAAAACTATTCTAATGACACCTCACACCATTTTCACAAAAACTATTCTTTTCTAATGACACCACTCATCATTTCCATAAAAACAAAAGCATAGCCCCCCCCCCCCCTCACACCACACCCTGTATTCATTTATTGATGGTAGGTTGGCTTGTGTACCTACAATTGTCTATGGGATGAGGTAGGCAATCTTACACCAACTCTCCTGAGTCACCTCTTATGGCAGATTACAGTTGTGCTATTCTCAGCTTCTCATGCAGGCCCTGGTTAACAACAGGTGATGACCAAGTTGTACATATAAACAATATGACACTGGTAGAGATTGGTCAAGAACTGACAACACTCAGGACATTCCCATACGTGCTCCGCCCTCAACTTTAACAACCAGCAACAAGTCCCAATACTAATGCTACCAGTAGCAGTCTGATTACGTGTCCGTTTGGTCTTTCCTCTGAGTCCTCAGTATCCTCTGGTCACTCCCTGCAGCACCATTCTCTCCAGACCTTGATGATCTATTTTTCTTTCGCTACTATACATACAACCCCAAAGGCCCCCCCCCCCTTCCCATGTCTGCCTTATTATGCACCAATACTACTTCTTCTGCGTTCATCTGGAGTTTTTTTCGGACGTGATTGCGTTGTGCCTGTTTACAGCATAGCTGCGTTCTTGTGCCGTTAGGCCGACACATCCGACTTCTGCGGGCATTTGTTGACCGGGTTAACCTTCCCGGGGATGCACCAATACCATACCAAGAGGTGCAGACCCAGCCAATCTGTCCACCTGTTCATTTCCCACCACACCAGCAGGTCCTAGGGGGGGGGGGGGGGGGGGGGGGGGGGGGGGGGGATGGGATCCAACAGATGCTCTCTATTTTTTATTGGATGTGGGTTTGATGCCAGGTCTCATCGCTTGCCAAAGTGTGGAAAGATTAGTCACCTATTGCTCCCTGCTCTCAGACCTACAACATGTGATGGCGCTATCATACCACAGACCCATAGCAGCAAACTGCTTCCAGACAACTTATTATTATTATCATTATTAAGGAACCCAAGGAAGCTACCATCATCATCAACATTATGTGCCAAATCAATAAATATGGGTAGCCATGGTTTACCATCTCACAGTATCACCAGAGTCGTGAATCAGGTCTGTGTTCTTGTCCCGATGATGCCAGGTAGGTACTATCACTTTGTCTTCCTCTTCCTCTTTCCCAAATAAGTCTGCCAGTTGTCACTAAGTTTTAAGTTTATTTCTCTTCACCACAAGCCCAACAAATCTAGACTGTCTTAATGTCTGATTTCTCGAATCAGTTTAGTTTTCATTTGTTTCTTGAAGGACTGTCTGATTAATTTTTCTGTCCCCAATATTCTTTGCATTTCCTCAGAAAGCACATTTTCATTGCCATAAAATGTTTCTCACCTTGCCGGCTTATTATTCATGTGTCACAAGAATCCAACAGTTCTATACAGCACTTCAACTCTCTTTTTCTCACTGCAACTGACAGCTTGCTACTTGTAAGTATGTTTCCCATCTGGCAAAATGCTACTTTTGCCATAGCAATTCTTGTTCTAATCTCTGCAAGGCATCTATCATCAGCTATTATGACTGTTCAATCAATCATCTATCCCTTCAACAGGGTTAAGTGGAGCAATGGTTCTAAGTACAAAAATAAGAAAAATATTGTAATAGAAATAAACAGAATTATCATTGTGCACGGAAATAAACACACAAACTAATGAACATATCTCAAGAAGTACTAGCACTGCCAAGGCTAACACTTATGACTGCCCACTCTCCATCTATCATCCAATTTGCATCTTTTGCAGCTACTTCACTCGCCTGACCTGGACTTCAAACCCACAACCACATCACACTTAAGAGTACGGAGAACACAAAGTGGTGCCGGATTAAAGCCTCGGAGACTCTGAGTGAAATCTGTTGTGGTGTCCCACTTTAAGTCACCAACAAGCTTCCGGTAATTAAGATCACCTTTGAAGAATATAAAGCTAGCCTGTGAAAGTTGCGCATACAAGCTCGGGCGATGTTCCTGCATCTGGCTGTAGTCATAAGGCAAGGTCCAATAATCGTGAACCTCCAGGACCCACTTCTTGTCCTGGAGATACCTCTTCCACTTCTGACACAGCTGGCTGATGGCCAGATGGTTCATCTTGCACATTTCTGTCAGTGTCCAGTGAAAATCCTCTGGGGTGACGTCGGACACAAACCACGGCATAGTCTTGGGATAAAAGCGTATTTCTGAAGCCAGGCCAGAGGTGATCAACAAGTCAGCAAAGCAGAGGTCTGTAACTAGTTCGAATCCTGCATTGTCTAGAACAATATCCACCCGACCTGTATGTGAGAGATAGAGAGGACACAAATTATTACAGAAAAAGCACAGTTCAAACATATAAATTACAAGCAAAACGTAAATTATCCATTACACGCCTCGAGGTGTACTGGGCGTATGTCGCCAGCCCCCAAATTTGTATAGATATATCAGCACCTGGGGGCGGTGATATGGTCAATATCACACTGGTTGCCTTTACTTCTCAAGATATTTTAAGCTCGGTTGACCTGAAAGTCCAGTCAATTTTAAAAAACATGCCAACCACTGAGTTACTGCAGCTCCTAGTTCAAACATCAATTTTGAAGATGGAAGTTCAGAATGCTCTTAACCATATGAAAACTGGCAAGACCCGGGTCCAGACAACATAACAATAGAAATGTCCCATGCAGAACATTTCCCCCACAAGAGTCTTTCAAACTCCTCTCTATCATACATCAGATGTCCTACCACTGTTGCTGTCATGGTAAATTATCTATTACATCTTAAATCATTTAGAACATGGTCTTCCTGCTCTTTGTTTTTCCAGTAAGCCTTCTTCCATAATTATCTTTTACAGACACTGATGTCTCCTAGCATGCCCAAAATATTTCATTTCTCTCAATTTCATGTGATATTTTTTTTTTTGCCCTCTCGCTTTGAACTCAAGTGTAGTTCATGCAAGTGCTACTACTCTTGCAAGTGGATTAGCTTTAGTGTTCCCACTATTACCAGTAGTCCCTCGTCATCAGGCGAAACCCACTCTGACTTCAGAGGTACTTGTAATCTACATCCCCAAGTCAGGGACAAGAAGCCAACATTTAATCCAACTGACTGGCGTAGAGGTTGAACCCGCTACCTCAGCATCACTAGATGTTTAAGAACGAGCGCTTTTATTCATTTGGCCATGCTGACCTAACCTTCATTTGTATTAATAACCAATGTTCTTCAACAGTTGTTCTCATTGATAAAAATATGTATTTAAGAAGAACTCACAAACCTCCTTGTCCATTTCGCTGTTGTTTGGTGTTATTGAGAGACTGGAATGCTTTTAAAGAGTCATCAATTAGAATGTAAGGCTTCAGTCTGGTTAGCTGCTCCAGCGGACAGTTGACCTGGCTGTTCTCACTGCCAGCAGATATGGACAGGTCACACTTGTTGCCCCACAAAGATATCTGGAAGAGATCACATAATAAAAAAGTCATCTGGAAGAGATCACCTGACAAAGGAGACATTTGGAAGAGATGACATAATAAATAAGACATCTGGAAGAGATCACACAATAAAGGAGTCATCTAAAAGAGATCACGCAACAAAAAAGACACCCGGAAGAGATCACAGGATAAAAGAAGACATCTTAAGAGTGAAAAGAAGGTAAAGGCAAGTCCCAAAGAGGATAATGTTGTGGGATGTGAAGTAATAGAACTTCAGCTTGGAAGAGAACTAGACAAATACCTGTGAATCAAGAGTTGAGAAAAAGACACTGGCAATTGGATAGGATACACATTGAGAAAACTACAGAATAGTTTATCTAAAAAGTCCTTTTTCTGGATCATATAAGGCAAATGAAATAAAGGGAGGCTGCAAACAAGGTGAAAATATTGGACAATATACATCCATCCATCATGTGCCATGCCGGTAAGCGTGGGCGGTCATGTTTTGCCATCTCACTCGATCACCAGAGTCGTGGATCAGCTCAGTGTTTCTGTCTCGACCAGTCCACACAACGTGATTTTCTTGGCATCTATAAAGAAGGTAGTTTGCCATTGCTTTCCTTCCCAGCAGTGACCGTACTGGTCAGTGACCGTAGCCATTGTCTCTTTTTAAAAAAAGAGATCATCTGCCTACCGTCGTGAAGGTGGAGACCATAACCTACAACTATCTGTCGGCTGCTCTCGATCTTCATCCACCACCTGCACGCATGGCTTCACGTAACCTTGATCGGGGCGCTAAACGGGTACTCCACCTTGCCCAAGGGTGTCCCGTAGGCTAGCGGAGGGAAGGAGGCGCCTTACTTCTCCTTTGATAGGGGATACCCCTACCCCGCTACCCTTTTGGACAATATACAAGGAATATTTTCAAAATATTTATATCAATAATTAAGCTATGGTTGGGCTAGTGTAGTTGGTAGGGGATACACTAATGTCATGAGAAAGTTTAGATGAGAATTCAACGTCTAAGTGTCTTCCTCTAACAGATGAAAAGACTGGCCACCTATTCTAGTGTGCATTCAGGCATCACAGAGAAATAGCCAGCTCCTGCTTTGGCCCTATCACATCACAGAGAAATAGCAGGCTCCTGCTTTGGCCCTATCACATCACAGAGAAATAACAGGCTCCTGCTTTGGCACTATCAATTCACAAAGCTATTGCAGGCCCCTCCTACAAGGCATGTTTGTTGTGTTTCAATTCAGCTATCACAGTGAAAAGTAACGGCAATCCCAGGGTAGAATATGTTGTAAGGGTGTTCGTTGTTAGACATCTGTATCGGTGGCATGATCACATTCACATTAGAATGGTTGTTTAAAGGTCAACTGAGCCATACTGCGCTGAATTGTGGAGACCATGTGTTGCCCATGCAGCATGATCTCTCTCTCTCGACCTGCCTAGTTTACTCCAGAGGAAAGGTAACACCAATTCATCTGGAACAAGATAAGCTACAAATGCTGTCGGATCAGTAAAGCAATGCTCTCTGTCTGCCTTCCATAGCTTCAATCCTAGACCAACTGCCAACCAAGGCTTAGTGCCTGGGTAACTATCATTAGCAAAAGGAAATACCTGTAAAAACTCCGAGAAGTATCGCAGGAGCTCAGTCTCCGAAGCACCCTCTGTAAGAGCATGATTGGCTTCTAGCAAGTACATCGTAAGAGTTGATATCGGCTTAAAAGAATTTGAAAATGCAGTCTGCTTCTGATCGGCAAAAGCATCAAGGTTCTTTAGAAGATTGCTACATCAATGGAGAGAAATAAATATTGCTAATTGTAAACAATTTAGAAACAGATGAAATGAAAACCTGGTGGAAAAAAGAAGTGCTAAAATACAGTATATCTAATTGACTGAATTTGACTTTCATACAGTCAAGGAATGAAATATTTCTGTCCACACATCTAGCCAGCTATTTGGTTCAGTAGTCATACAGTCAAGGAATGAAATATTTCTGTCCACACATCTAGCCAGCTATTTGGTTCAGTAGTCATACAGTCAAGGAATGAAATATTTCTGTCCACACATCTAGCCAGCTATTTGGTTCAGTAGTTTGCCACTGCTTTCTGAATCACTCATATCATTGTATCAAAACTAACGCAGGCGGTCGGCTGCCAAATTTCCCCGCTGCTGTGTTTCAAACGCGGTATGCAGAATTACAAATTGAGCTGGCTAGATTGCTGCGACTGAAATCCGTCAATCGATGTGGCTCCGATGATCAGGTCTTCTCGATCTGGCATGGCACACTGGGCGCCTGAAGTCCAGCGAGCAATGATGAAATTAATTTATTTGGTTGTTTCAGGATTTGAGGTTTGAAGACTGAGGTGAAGACTGAGGACAATCCACTACTGGAAATGCTGATTGCATTCCGGCACAAACCTTGGGCCTTGTCAGCATCTAATTGGAAGCACTAGACTCGAGTTTTGCTCTCATTTGAACTCGTCAGTCGTGCATATCCCTGACTGGACCCGGGATCAAACTCTAGGTCACTGGCATATGAGGTGGGTGTGTAACCAGTAGACCACATGGTTCATGTTAGATGCGACCAAATTATCATACTAGAATATCACATCACTCATTATAGGCTATAGCTCAAAGTTTGTCCAATCGCCGCAACTGACATTCGTCAATCGATGAGGCCCTGAATGATCAGGTCAAAGTAAATAAAGTAGACCAAACAAAAACAACAAAGTAGACAACAACAAAAAAGTAGCCAAAAAACAAAGAAGACAAAAACACGGTAGACAAAAACACAGTAGACTAAAACAAACCAAAATACAGTAGACAAAAACACAGTAGACAAAAAAAAAAGTAAACAAAAACCAAAGTAGACAAAAATGAAAGTAGACAAAAACAAAGTAGACAAAAACAAAGTAGACCACACAAAACAAACAAACAATGTAAACAACAAAAAAAAGTAAACAAAAAAACAAAGCAGGCAAAAACAAAGTAGACAAAAGACAAAATAGACACAAAAAAGTAGACAAAAATAATAAAGTACACTGAAGGAAACTCCCTTACCTCATCTGAGAGGCTTCAATGACTCTGCGGTACAGGTAGCACTCCATCCACAGCCAAGCACTATCAAACCATTTCATCTCGTCACCTTTATCTTGCTGCCTCTGAAGCGCTGTGTTCCATTCTAATGCGTCAGGAAGGGAATCTCTCAGTGGTGCGGCCGGTTTGTTGGTCATAACCTCATAGCGCAGCTGAGACAGGGACCCAATGATGGATTTTAATTCCTCTCGTCCGGCCTAAGGGGAGATAGCAAACAGGTAACTTAACCCATGCCAGTGGATACAGTGACTGGTGTTGTGTCCAGCATGAATAATGAAGACCACTCATAATTCAATGAGTACAAAGGTGGTTGATGACGCTGAAATGAGCCTGAATATTTATGAGCAGTGTGAACATTTGATGGTAGTCACTACTAAGGGCAGGATGTGCCACAATGAGCCACTGTATCTCTGGAGACCCATTAAAGCATGTATGCCTGTGCATGCTGTTGGTTTGTTGGGATTGCTGTCTGTTCCACTTTTCACATGGGACAGTTATTGGCATTTTCTATGATATTCACTAGCACAGGAATGGAGCATTATGGGGTGACATTTAGTCGTGAAGATGAAACCACGACTAACGACTAATTAACTGTCAGTTCAGCTCAGCCCTCTGATGGCCATTGATCCATGATGTACATGGATGTGACAGAAATCATCCAAGAGGATCTATAAAACTAGTGAAGAGCCAGGTGTTTCCCTCTGTGCCCTTTCAGCTGACACATCTAACTCCTTCAGGCATTTGTTGACAGTTCTAGCCTTCCTGGTGTTTTGTAGGATGTTTTATGGTCTCAAATTTGTGATCCCATCCATATTCCTCTATCCACAGTAATGCCTACAACTGACCTGCCGAGAACAGCTGCAAGCATTCCAGTTGGCACTCAAGGGACAGCAGGGGCAAACCATGCGCATGCCTCACCATCCAAGAAGGCAGAGTTGACATGTGATGCTCTGGTACTGGAATCACCCATGGAATCAACATAGTCTGCAAAGCTTCACTTCCATATACTGAACCTTAAGTTCACCACAAGATACACATTCAGAGACTAGAGAGCCACATTCTGCAGATCTTAGACTTTGATGTACAACACACAATGGGAGGTCGTTTCAGACTTTCCGCCTAATGAGTTTATTAGCCCAGCAGGAAACCAGTTGGTGGCAAGTTTTATCAAGTGTATACCTCAGGACATATAGTTTAGCTAATCAGTATGCGCACATTTGGTTTAGCTGATCAGGAGCATGCAGGACATTTGGTTTAGCTAATCAGGAACATACAGGACATTTGGTTTAGCTAATCAGGTACATACAGGACATTTGGTTTAGCTAATCAGGAACATATAGGACATTTGGTTTAGCTAACCAGGAACATACAGGACCGTTCCTGCAATTTGAAAAACTGGCATATGAAGCAAGGTTTATCTCCATAGCACTTAAATTCCGTTTTGTAGACAAGTGATGGAAGTTTAAACCAAGTTGTCATTTACTAGGATTCTTGTTTGGCAAACACCTGAACCAGTAATTTAGTAGGAGTCACAATTGGTGGACATCAGAACCCTTTTGTCAAGTTAGTAAAGCATACCTTTGATGGCCATCACTTACCCTATAATTTGAAGGTGTGCCGATGAGTTCCAGAATGATTTCTGATAACTCCATATCTAAGGGCCACCAACTTCGAGATCACCTGCCAGTTCAGTTTAGGCCAATCATGGTGATTTATCCACAGGTATTAAAAGGACGAATGGCAGAAGTCTTAGGATGGGGCTCCATAAAACCAGCACAAAGCTCACTGATGCATGAGGTCTGGTACAGGGTATCACTTTATACGCATCACAACGGCTTTAATTTTCTCCCCATGCTTGTGACCGAAGTCACCAATCAATAAAATAATCCTACCAGTCTTTCTCCTGTCAAAATAACTCTGGCTGCTGTATCATCATCATCATCATGTGCCATGCCGATAAGCATTGGCAGTCATGTTTCGCCATCTCACTTCATCTCACTTGATCACCAGAGTCGTGGATCAGCTAATTGTTATTGTCTCGACCATGCCATCCACGTACAAGCCATCCAGATATTTACTTCTCTGCCTTCCCCTTGTTCTATTCTCCTCAATCTTGCCAGTTGTCACCAAATTCTCTAGTTTATTTCTTCTCATAACATGCCCAAACAATTTTGACTGTCTACGTCTAATTTCTCTAATCAGTTTACGGTTTTCATCTTCTTTTTGTAAGACTTGCTCATTGGTTTTTCTGTCTGTCTATGGTATTCTTTCCATTTTCCTCAGTAACCAGATTTCCATTGCAACAGATGTTTTCAGCTTATCTACTCTAATGTCTATGTTTCACATCCATATAAAAGTACAGGTTCTATGTAGCACTGCAACACACTTTATGTTGTTGCAATTGACACCTTTTTATTGGTCAGTATGTTTTCCATCTTGCAAAACGCTACCTTTGCCATAGCGATTCTTAGTCTAATCTCTTCAAGACACCTCCCATCAGATGTTATACTGTTCCAAGATAGTTATACCGATTCACTTGTTTAAGAATATTCATTTTTTTTCTCTCTAAATGTTGCATATCCCTTACAGGACGTTGCAGTCAGCACCAGCATCTTTCAGCTTGCTGTTGATGTACTAGGCAAGATTACATTCAGTAGTTTGCCACTGCTTTCTGAGCAACTGGCTCACATACCCCCATAAGTTAGAATTGCGGCACGAACCACTGCCGATTCTCGCTCAGCTGGGTTACTCACGATAATATACGGGATTACGGAGAAAGACGTTAACTCCTAGGCCAGGGATACTGGCTATTCATGTTTACCCATATATTACAAACTAATCAATACATTGATGTATTCTCTTATTGAAGCACTCACTTCTCCTGTATCATCCACAAGCTTGTCCCTGTTCCTACTCAGGTGATCAACAAGTTTCGAAAGAATCACTGGCACTCTGTCTTTCATACTCGGATATGCAAATGAGCTGTTCAAAAAAAAAAAGAAGGTAATACACAAGAAATAAACAAGTAGCAGTAGTAGTAATCTCACATATATACCCTTAGCATGGAAAGTCAGTATGGTCGATAAGAGAGCTCACTCTTAAATTTCTGGTGTGCTAATGGCAAGACAGCGGGTTCAATCCCTACACCGGTCAGTTGGACTAAAATGTTGAATTCTCATCCTTGACTTGGGACGTAATTTACAGGTATCTCAGAAGTCAGAGTAAGTGAATTTGCCTGATAGCAAGGTACACTGGTAATAGTGACAGCTAGCCCACATGCAAAAAAATCAGTCTAGTGTTAACTACACTCAAGTTAAAAGCGAGTGAAAGAAAAAGAAAAGCCTTTTAGGACATACTTCAGGTGCATAATTCAGGCAATAAATAGGACATACTTCAGGTGCATATTTCAGGCAATAGGACATACTTCAGGTGCATATTTCATGCAATAGGACATACTTCAGGTGCATAATTCAGGCAATTCTTCTTCTTTGTTTGTCTTTCGAGGGAGGTGGGTCACATCTAGATATGCATCTTAAGGTCAGTGTGTCTGGCTTTGGCATACATCTGTGTATGAAGTTTACTTCATCTAGTCAGATTCAATTCAAGGTAACGGACTATATCAACCCATGGGTAGAATATCTTCCGTAACAATTCTGCCAAGGCTGCAGCCTTATGGCCTATTCTTTGAGATTTCTTACTGCTGTGGGATATAGAGCATGCACAATTTGCACATGGGACCTCCTGTTTTTTCACCCTTTTCTGAGGAGACTAGATATTGCCTAGGATATCAAGGGGGACGTGTGATGTATTTAGACACCAATAGTATTTGGAAAGATTCCCGGCCCCATGCTGAGACTGAACGTGACACCTTCTGTGCCTGAGATGGACCCGGAAACCTCTCAGCCATGACCCCTTCATTTCAAAGTCCTGCTGTCAACTCTTCACTTTACTGCCACAACTAGTGAGGACCTGCAATTTGGTCAGAGGGGCAACAGACTGTCCAGAACCAGCTGCTAACAGAAGATGGGATTCTGTCATCATCATTATAGCTGCAATGACCCGTTGGTTATGAATTATGTATGCATTTACTTATTCCTTTGTGGGTGGCAGGATAGAGGCATTCCCTTATCAAAGGAAAAATAAGATGTCTCCTTCCCTCCGCTAGCCTACAGGACACTCATTGACAAGATAGAGTACCCATTTAGTGTTCACTACTGCACCCGCCATCAAGCCGAACTAAAACAATTACTAATAAACTACATAGATTCATTAACTGGTGCTGGCACAGAACAGGAGCACTAAAGTGGCATGACAGAATCACCAATGTGAGGCTCAAGGAGAGAACCAGACAGATACCAGCGGACATAGAGTTGATTAAAAGACACAGGTGCTGATGCTTCATAGGCTACAGTAAGACATCTGACTGTGTTCAACATCAGTAACTGCGGTACAACATGCGTCATATGGGGATTCCAGCATCTAATTCAGTCATTATATCATGATCATTAAACAGCTGTTAGAGTAGCCAGTGAAACATCAGTAACTGCGGTACAACATGCGTGATATGGGGATTCCAGCATCTAATTCAGTCATTATATCATGATCAACAAGCACTGTCAGAGTATCCAGTGAAGCATCAGTAAATGCGGAACATGCATGATATGGGATTTACAGTTCACTTATTTCACTTAATTGAATAATTACACCATGATCAACAAGAAGCTGTCAGGGTAGCCAGTGAAACATCAAACTGGTTTGAAGTGCAGAAGGCAGTAAGAAGGGGCTGCATTCTTTCTCCACACCTATTTAACATACATACAGAAGATGTAATGAGAAATGTAAAACAAATGATGAGGCATAGATTATTTTGATCCATTCATAATTGGTGGAAATCCAATTTCAGAACTTATGCAGATATGCAGACAACACAGATCTCCTCTCAAATAGTGCTGAAGGATGAGAAGAGTGGATTCTGTCTGTCAAGAGCCACAGAGAAAGTCAAAATCTGTTTCTGAACTTTATGTCACAAACTGTGAATATATTGGCTCCATTATCTACAGCAGTGGGAACCGTTCACAAGAAGTCAAACACAGGCTGGCCATAGAGTTGAGTGGAGTTGAGTTGAGCTAAGAACCAACATCACTGCACTCAGTACATTCCCTTATGTGCTCCGTCCCCTTGTTCAACAGCCAGCGAAGAGTTATACTACTACCGCTATCTGATTGAAAGTTCTCCTTGTTTTCCCTCTCAGTTTTGAGATTCTTCCAGAACCCCTGTTGATCCCCAGCAATATCATTCTTTTCACATACAGGTTCTCAATCTGCCCCCCCCCCTTTTCTCTACCTGGTCCTATAGGCCATAGCGAATGCAGAGATGTGGATTTACAGACAAATAGGTCATATTTCATGGAAACAAAAACAATCAAATGCAGAGGTCCTAGAAAAACTGGGAATGAAGAGAGAGTTGATAAAAGAAATAAAGAGGAGACAAGTGAAATATTATGGCCACGTTAAAAGACATGATACTCTTATAACAACCATACTGGAAGGCAAGGTTGAGGGCAAGCGAGCAAGAGGTAGACAACGATACAAGTAGGAGGATAACATCAAAAGAGGACGAGCATCAGCCTGACAGAATGTACAGTCAGGGCGAGAGACAGACAGTGTTGGAGATCCATTGCAGCCAACTTCATTGCGGAGACGGCACCTGATTGATTGATTGAGAGATTAAACGGTATTTAGAGTTTGCACATCAAAGACAAACTGCTCATAAACAGTACTGTATCTCAGAAACTAAAATCCCGGGGCCATGATAAATGTCAGGTTTGGTTGGAGAGAACAGTGATGGAAGGCTGGTGTCTGGTAGAAGGGATCCACCAGTGCGGAGATGGACCTGGGCCATTGCAGACACCTGACCTTAGGAAGTCTTAGGCTTGAGGTATCTGCAATGTTGTTTTGTGTTTATTTAATTATTTATTACTTTATTTGTTGACTGACTGCTGATTTGTTGATTTGCTGACTGCCTGCTGTTTTTGACTGGCTCTTGATTTACTGAATGACTGCTGATGTTGTTGACTGACTGCTAATTAGTGCTAATGATGTAAACAAGTGCGTGTGACCCTGGTTGACAGTCACTGGTCACTGCACTGTCCGTCCAGTCAGCTGAGCTCTTTCTTGAGTGAACGAGTCGCAGTCGGTGTTCATCAGTTCAGAATTAGAAGAGAAACAAATTAAATTAATTCGAAATGTTACTACGCAAAACTCAAACAACTAGTGGAGCAGTAAATACATGCAGTTATCTTTGTTAAACGTTAAAACAATTTACTTTGGATCCTTGGCAGACAGCGGCGGCGGATAGCTGCTGGCACTCATCTTTGTCTGGCCGTGGTCGTCCACAGTACAGTTACCTTGTGATGTCGTCCGACCCTCTACTTTCACTTCTGCTACGTCCCGTTTCCGGCGAGTGTTCCGTATTTAGAAACATGATATGAGCAAGGCTGGGAGCCTGGTCGGGACAAGGACACAGTGCGGATCCACGACACCGGTGATCGTGTCAATCAATCAGTGCCGTCTCCACAATGAAGGTTGGCTGCGATGGATCTCCAATACTATATGTCTCGTGCCCTGCCTGTACATTCCGTCAGATTGACGTTCGTCCATCTCTTGATGTTAATTGTTATCTTCCCACTTGTGTGATCGTGTAAGGTGGCGAAATATGACCGCCCACGATTACCGGCATGGCATAATGAACTTATGTTAAATAATAACTTGATGAAGAAGTAAGCTTTGGAGATGTGGTCTTATAGAAGAATGCTGAAATTCATTGGACAGCTAAAATTAGCAATCTGGATATTTTGAGGGAAGCTAAGTCGCAAACCCAAACGTAATAGTACTAATACAAACATCAGGAAGAAAATAGTCATCATTTTTTTTTAGCTACATAACGAGAAGACAAAAACTACAACATGTTGTGACAACTGGAAATATGTGTGGAAAGAGAGGTGGGGTGAGGGGGGAGGGGGGGGGCAGCGAAAGAAAATTCCTGACAGTCTTATGTCATGGCGTGGAAGGGGGTCAATACACGAATTGATCCACGCCGTCGGGTATCGCAATTTATGGAGAAACATAGTAGCCCACTCCAGCCGGCAAGACACGTGATGATGAAGTAGCTTTACAGAACAGTTATGGAAATCAAAGGACCTACGACAATTAGCTTATATATATGTGTGTGTGTATATATATATATATATAAACTCGGCGAAGACACTACAGTGATTACATTAGGGCACAATAGCTGACTGAGAAGAATGGATAGATGAAACAAATGAAAACGACATGATCACAATATGTGCTACTTATCTCAGAATCCAAGGCTGTGAAAATGAGCTGAAGGCTAATTGCCGCAATGTCCTTTTATCCTTTTCGGCATTGACCTTCCTGATCAGGCTTCACCCTCAGTTTATGTAATCGGGCTAGCACTGGACGAAAGTAACTACAGTTTCTAAGGTTAGAGTAAGATTAAGGTTAGGTTTCAGGGTTGGGTTAGGGTTTAGGTTTAGTGTGTATGGTTAGGATTAGTTTTTAGGGTTAGGGTTGCGCTAGGGTTGAGTTGGGGATAGAGTTAAGGTTTAGATTTTGGGTTTAAAGTTGGGGTTAGGGTTACGGTTTAATGTTTGGATTAGGGTTAGAATTAGGGGGTAGAGTTGGGTTAGGGTGGCTGAGAGGTTACGGTCTCCGCCTCAGGCTAAAAAATACTGGGTTGGATTCTTATATATGGGAATGTGTCAAAGAACCCTTGACATGTATAGATAAAACACAACTGCCATTGATCCACTGCGTAGTGAGATCTGATACCTGGACTTCTCGGATAAGGGCAACAAAATATAACATCCCATGCGCAAGTTGTGCATGTTGCGAATCCCATGGCAGCTGGAAATCGCAAGGGGTTGGCTTAAACCCGCAGTCCTGGCAAATTCTTAGGAAAGGTAATCTTACCCGTGGGTAGATAGCGCTATGATGGATTTTGTCTACAGGAAGTAAGTCTTAAAACAAATGCAATGCACACCGAAGCCAGTCACAATGGTCCCTGACATGCAAAACTGGGTATGACGCGCTCCCCTCAGAAGAGGAACAAAGAAGAGGAAGATTTCTTATTTTTATATCAACAAACGTTTTCTTCCTTTTCTTCTGTTGTCCTACTGTTTTTGCAGTGAAGCGACGTAGAAAGGATGCAAATGTAATTTTATGTTGTTGTGTTGTTGTTGTTGTTGTTGTTGTTGTGTGTGTGTGTTTTAAAGTTATATTTGATTTTTTCAATGTCTCGTTTACCACATCTAGCCATTTCTTCCTGGATAGTCCTTTCGTCTTGTATTCCTATGTGCTAATTTAGAACACTCTAGCGGCTGGTTGATCGTGTTGCATTCTAGTGTAATATCCTAACATTTAATTCTTTGGTGTTCTCGAAAGTCAGAAATAATTGTTGTCCTACACTTGGGACTCTCCGTGGTGAAGTGGTAAAGCCGTTTGACTCGTCGTTTGAAGCGACGTAGAAAGGATGCAAATGTAATTTTATGTTGTTGTTGTTGTTGTTGTTGTTGTTGTTGTTGTTGTTGTGTGTGTTTTAATGTTATATTTGATTTTTTCAATGTCTCGTTTACCACATCTAGCCATTTCTTCCTGGATAGTCCTTTCGTCTTGTATTCCTATGTGCTAATTTAGAACACTCTAGCGGCTGGTTGATCGTGTTGCATTCTAGTGTAATATCCTAACATTTAATTCTTTGGTGTTCTCGAAAGTCAGAAATAATTGTTGTCCTACACTTGGGACTCTCCGTGGTGAAGTGGTAAAGCCGTTTGACTCGTCGTTTGAAGCGACGTAGAAAGGATGCAAATGTAATTTTATGTTGTTGTTGTTGTTGTTGTTGTTGTTGTTGTTGTTGTTGTTGTTGTGTGTGTTTTAATGTTATATTTGATTTTTTCAATGTCTCGTTTACCACATCTAGCCATTTCTTCCTGGATAGTCCTTTCGTCTTGTATTCCTATGTGCTAATTTAGAACACTCTAGCGGCTGGTTGATCGTGTTGCATTCTAGTGTAATATCCTAACATTTAATTCTTTGGTGTTCTCGAAAGTCAGAAATAATTGTTGTCCTACACTTGGGACTCTCCGTGGTGAAGTGGTAAAGCCGTTTGACTCGGGCTCCAAAGGTTGTGGGTTCGATTCCGGGCCGCGTCCTTCGGTTTCATGAGTGAAATTTTTCGGAGACTCCTGTGGGTGTTCGCTAGAGCTACGCAGTTCGTGCTTTGTGTGACGCTTTCCGCGCTGCGGAAAGAGACCGAGCCTTATGGGATAAAACCCGGTGCAATGAAGTCGACCATGTCGACTTTTCAGCGACTTTTAGTCCTACACTTGTTCTTGATTTCTCATTTCCCTTTATCTCTGTTTTGTTTTCCAGTTGCGTTTCTTACGCATCTCTTCTTACATGATGTGATATCGCGTCTGTGTTTCTAAAACTGTTCCATATCGCTATTGGCAACACAGCGTTCGCGCGAATAAATTGTAAGTCAATTTCTTTCAACCCGAACTCCCTGGTCGAGGTGTTAGAAGCTTTCTCCGTAACCCAGAATACACTCGTTGTTGACGTGAGCGCACGAGAACTGGAAGCGGTTCGAGTTGCGCCAGTGACTTATGATTATGAGAGTATGGAGCCGGTCGCTCAGAAAGTCGTGGCGTGCTGATGAGCGTAAAATCTAGTCTAGGAATCAACATACAGCTGAAAGATGCTAGTAGTGTTGACCGCAATATCCTGAAACAGGATGGAAACGCGGGGAAAAAAAAAATTCTTTCAAGACGTCCACGTGAATATATCAAAAGAATGCAGGAGTCAACAAGTCTTGATCTTTTTAACATCATAGAGTTTGTCTTCAAATGTGCGAGTGTAAGCCAATAATTTTCTTTATCGTGTATGTGTTTGACACGTAATAATCATTATCGTTATCATCTTCCCATGTAAGGTTTCCTCATACCTGTAAGCTTTATGACAACTGGAAAGATTGAAGGAAGGAGAGATAAAGGGGGAAAGCGAGATATGCGCAATTCCTTGTAATCTTGTGCCATGTCACAAAAAGTTGCAAGCACACGAATTGATACATGTGGGAATCGCAAGATATGAAGAAGCATGACCTCCCACAGCGAGCGAGTTAGCTTAATAGATAGGATTCTACGCTGGTCATGTGATGAACGAGGTCGGACAAGGGTTCGACGCCTACGTTCGTCGTCTCACTAAGTGAGAGAAAGACTGACCGCCCATTCTTCCAAGCATTCAGGCCTTCACAGTGTGATGGGCTTATTACATCACAGATCTAACGTATGTTCCAACTTTGAGACAAATTACTTAATTATTATTATGATTGTTTAGCTAGTCGGCAAGGTACTTGATGTAAGCACTCTTACTCCGGAGTTGAAATCTAGGAATCATAGTAATTAGAACACAGGCTTAGTATAGGGTGTATTTTTTAATGGCAGTAGGGCCTTTGAAAATATTGCCGTTCCAAGTTTTTTATTCACCTTTTATGTTGCTTGAGTTCACACTTCACAGAGGGTAAATTATTATTATGATTGTTTAGCCAGTCGGCAAGGTACTAGATGATGATGTGCTCTCTGTCTCTGTGCTGTGTCTCACAGTAGGCTACATACATGCAGGCTTCTTCGTGTCGTCCGTCTCCATCCATAAATAAAATGTTGATGATTGCGGTAAAGATGTAGAAATGCCATGTTAATGTTTGATTTTTGTTTTAAGAATCGACAACAAAGTTTTCCGGAAAAAATCAATAGTCTCCCTCCCTTTTCCAGTGTTGCACTTTCACACTTTGTGTTCATCGGATTACTCTTCAGTTTTCTAGCTAGGTGTGGAATGCGCCTGGCCCTGCAGCCAGCAGGGTTAGGATCGGCTAGCCTCTCCCAGGAGGGGTGAAGAGCGAAAATTAGTAGCCTGCCGATGACCTGCAGACTACACAAGTCAACCCTCACCTCTGCGTGGTGCAGACCGGGCAACCATGACCGCGAGGTCATGGGCTAACGGGGCTATGGCTCGCCATAGGGGATGGACTCCCTATGGTCAAATTTGTGTCCTAAACCTGCGACTGGCCCAGCAAGCCGGCAGGGGATCTTCATACTGCTCGTAGAAAAACTAAGTCACCCAGTGATCGTAGCTAACTCAAGGACTCAATTTTCATGATTGAGATCGAAGACCTGTAGACTCCATTCTGTTCAACAGCGACCTTCGCTCTAACTCTAACTCAAGCTGAGAATTTGCAACAGGATTTTCTCTCCGTGATGTACAGAAGTCTCGGTGTAAATTACCATGCCATCTTTGTCGACAATTTAATCGTCTATAGGTAGGGTTGGTATTGTGTCTGCAGGTGTCAATTAATTCCCGCCCCTTGGCTGATTGATTTTTGTGTTCGGATTTTTTTTTTAACAGGACATCGCTGTCAACAGCAGCATCTTTCAGCTGTCTGTTGATTTCTTCGCAAGATTACGCTCAGTAGTTTGCCATTGCTTTCTGAGCGGCTGGCTGTGTGTGGATTAGCTTTCCTTATTACCAGTGTCCCTTGCCACCAGGCAAACCCACCCTGACTTCTGGGGTACTTGTAATTTACACCCCAAAGTCAAAGACGAGAAGTCAACATTTTAGTCACCAGTGTAGGGATTGAACCCTTTACCTCAGCATCAACACACAGGATGTTTAAGAATGAGAACTTTTATGCATCTAGTTTTCAAGTTTAATACTCCTCATAATATGCACTATATGTCGGTTGCTCTTAAGCCCAATCCACTACCTGGTGACATTAGCCTGGCTGGGTGGCTAAATGGGTACTTCACCTTGCCCAAGGAGGAAAGTAGGTGCCTTACTTCTACTTTGATGGGGAATACCCCTATCTTACCTGGTAGAGAATGAAAGGAAACATTGAAAACATACATTGCATTGCATTGGTATAGAAAGAAAGAAAACAAAAATGTTGGAAAAACAATTAAATTTATTTTGGAAACAGCAACAAACAAGAAATGCATACATTCTGAAAAAGTATATATAATCCTACAGAACTGATAATGTATACAAACTGTACTATGAAATTGCAACATATAAATAATTTAATACACACATGTTATGAACCATTTAAATGACAAAATAAAATACTAATATATACATATTTACTTACAGCAATATGCAGTAGCATTAAAATATATATTTCAAAGATTTATTTTACTTATGTAAATGTATTTTTGGCTCGACAAAATATATAAAATATTATTCCAGTAGCACGATTTATTTCTCGTAATTTGCTTTGTATGCTTACTTTTATCAATGTGTATAGTTATAAAGAGAACCAAGTCAATAATTTCTTAGGACTTGCACTTTTAAACTAAACACAATTCATTGAGCAGAATCAAATATAAGCTTACTGTAAAACAACATTTACTAAGACAAAAGCACTCTTACGCTCGAGATTAAGTCTGGGAATCATAGTAATTAGAGCACAGGCGTAGTAGTATATCATTATCAAGTGCCACAAATGCAAATTTGAGTTTAGCACCATATGCCCAATTTCAAGGTATGATAAAGGGCTCTTTACTCTATTTTACTTCTTTACTAGTAATATAGTCTGTGATTTAATTCTCAGTATAGCTTCAAAGAGAACTCAACCTATTGTATCTGCAATTTATCAATGGACAAAGCAATATTGACCAATCATCCATTGTTTGCTGTTCAGGCCAGGTAGTATATTAGTCGCATGCCAAATTCTAAAAATATCTTTACTGTGTGTAAATGAAGTTATATTCTTTGCTTTAAATCTTCTGCTTCTTCTTTCCATCGCTGCTTTAAATCTTAATATACAGGACAAAACAAGTTTATTTTAGATTACAAAACACGGTGTTACTTTGAAGAATTGATAGAAACTCCACAAAACACAATGTTACCTTCAACAACATTACACTGAAAGATTTATAAAAACTCAATACAACAGAATGTTACTCTAAAGAACTGACAGAAACTCCAGAAAACACAATATTACTTTCAACAACATTGCTCTGAACAATTTATAAAAACTCCACAAACATAATGTTACTCTAAAGAATTGATAGAAACTCCACAAAATGCACCGTTGGAAGAAATAATAAAGTCACTTAAAAGTCGACAGGGTCGACTTCATTGCACCGGGTTTTTATCGCATATAGCTCAGTATCTTTCCGCAGCGTGGGTTGCCAAAAGCGTCGCGCAAAGCACGAATTCCGTAGCTCTAGTGACAATTCCAGGAGTCTCCGAAAAAATGCACTCGTGAACCGAAGGTTTGTGGCACGGAATCGAACCCACAACATTCGGAGCCCGAGGCAGGCGGCTTGACCACTTTGCCATGGAGACTCCCTAAAGAAGAATTGATAGAAACTCCACGAAACAGAATGTTACTTTCATCAACATTACTCTGAAAAATTTATAAAAACTCAAAAACAATGTTTGAAGAGTTGATACAAACACAATAAAACATACTGTTAGTCTGAATAAGTTTACAAACACTTTAGAACTAAATAGAATTTTACCCTGTCACAGAAAATGGTATTATATTGTAGGACTAAATTTAACTTAGATAAAAATAGATAACAGATATAAAACAATTGTGCTGTGTAGAATAAAACACACTTTAATTATTAGAACAAAAACACAAACTTAAGATTTTCAACAGTACAATTATTTCTCAACGTAGAACTAAAGAAAAAATCAAATCGACAAATAAAATTGTTTTATTCTGAAAAAAGATTCATTTTTAACCCTGATGAACATATTACATTACTGACAAGTCAGCTAAACATAATCTTAATATATAGTACAAAGCTTGATTTGCATGAGAAAACTAAACATTATCAGTAGTACAAAACAATTTTTACTCTGCCCGTCAATGTGTAATCTAACTTTCGTAAAATATACAATACAGTCCTGCACAGTTGAATAAAATAATTATACTTTAAGAACAAAATGCAAATTTAGTCAACATAATCTCACTCTACGAGTCTAAATCGTACTCTCAAAGAATTCTAAGAATGGTAATTAACTGATGAATGACATAAAAACTATAGCAAAGAGATAACAAAACAATCATGGAAATCTCAAATTCATGAGAAATAAACTTCTGTATTTTTGATCTGGATTTGTTCATGGCCGACAAAAGAATTGATGCCTTTCCTCTGCCTACAATTGACTATTACACACACACACACAAAGAAACATCTAATCAAGTAATGCACACACAAAATGTAATCTAGACTATAAAAAGTCACTGATACAACAGGTCAATCAAAATCTGTTTATTAATTATTAAGTATTCTACGCTGACACGAGTGTAAATAAAATATGTAACAATAATTTTTAACAGAAATGAATATAAAAATTAGATGGATTTTAAGGCTAGAACATTCTAATATGAGTGATGGAGTACTGATGTTTAATGAACTCATTTTGTGTTCACTGATGACCAGACACTGATCAGTTACCTCTTATGTGACAAAAACATTGTTAGTGTTTGGGATTCCGAGTTGTAGACAGTTACTGCTTTTAATTTGCCTATTCTGGTTCTTACTGTCCACATTTCTGTTACTTTAAAAATGTATCTGTCCCAGACAGTTATGATTAACTGATTTAGTACATATTGTCTAGTGTTAGATTAATTAGATGTGTAATTTTGCCTTCAAGTCTAATGTAAGATACCAGTTCATTTTGTTGCTTTTTTTCATGTAACTTTTACGTACAAAAAAAAATTGGACTATTCATTTACTAAAATGTAAACCTAGAACAGAAAAAATATTAAAACCTTTTTATAGTTGACACTTAAGCTAGCTGACTATTTAATATGTAAATTTTCACATAAACAAGATCACAGCATTATGAATTACTATTGCCAGTTTGTTTCATCAACTCTTTACTTTCCCAACTCAACTCATTTTCTTTTTCTCGTCTGTGTGGAGTGGTTGCTGCACTAGTGGCCACCGTTCAAAATAAATTCTTGCTACCAGACATAGATTCTGAAGAACAACACAAATACACATACTGCTATAACTATTATACAACTAAAACAGTATAAAAATAATGACAGTAATGTTTCTACAGCTGAATATTCAAACAGAAAGTTATAACATTTATAAGCAAACCCAGCTGAGTCAAGAACTGACATCACACACAGCTCTCAGGACATTCACATAAGTGTTCTGTCCTCATCTTCAATGACCAGTGAAGAGTCCCAGTACTAATGGTACCAGTTGCAATCTGATCATGCGTCTGACCTTTCCCTGGAGTCCCGAGTATTGACCAGATCCCCAGGTCACTCCAAGCAGCCCTGTTCTCTCCAGGCCGCCCTATTCTCTCCAGGCCATGATGACTTATCTGTTCTTCTTCACTATACACATGATCACATAGGGCCCCGATCAAGTCTGCCACATCATGCACTAATACTCCACAGCCAGTTAAAAGTCTCAATACTAATGGTTCCAGTTGCAGTCTGATTATGTTTTCGCCTGTTCTTCAAACAAAACAAACACAAAGCTTATGCAGAAACTGTAGCACTGAAGCATGACAATTCACAACCTCAGGATAGATACTTTCATTAAATACTCACAATGTCCATTCTCCCCGGAAAACATGATCACCATATCCAGACTTCAGATATCATAATCACAAAATCCATCATCTCTGAATTGATGACAATGTCCATCATCTATCAACTGCTGACAATGTCCAACTTCTTTGGATATTATAATCACAGATTCCATTTGTTGTACACATCAACAATACAATATACATCTGTCAACACTTTCTTACATGCAATATGTCAGTAACAAGAGGAAGTAATTGCATTTTAAAAGTAAGGTATCACCACTGAAAACAAGTGTAAGTGTTATCACGGTCCTCCCCAATCTTGCATCATGTAACAGGTTTTGAAGATAAGAATGGCAAGACATTTCCACCTCAGAAAACAAGAGTTCTTTATCTGCTTCACTGTTACACATATTTCAGGAAATATAGTCACCTGCTGCATAATGACATGGAGAGTAATGCACTAACAAACTTAAACTTGCTGGGCTTTGACCAGACAAATAGATTAAACAGTAATACTGCACATATATAGCAAAACACATTCAAGATTATGATAATCTCAGAAAAATCATTGAAATAGCTGATACAAGGGGCTATATAAACTAGTGGTCAACTGGATAAAGTAATTATCTATGATAGTGACTGGCTGAAACTCTGAATCCAAAAGAAATATATATTAGAGGGCATAAAGCAAGTGCTGACAGGAATTCAAAACAAGCATTCCCTTAGTGAATTTATACACAGATGCCTTAAATAAAATATTGCACAAATTTCTTGCCTGGCTTATTTTGCTGAAATATGGCAGACAAGAAATCATGCAATCATTGATTTATGGTGTCTGTATGCTGAGAATTTGTGAAAAGTTTAATCAGGCCAAAAATGATATGAAAGAGCTGGCCTCAAATGGTAGCCTTGCGTTGTGAATACTTTGCAGTGTCTGCCCTTAATATCGGTCTCCTATTCCTTATGAGTTAAGATTTATCCATTTCACTCTGGCCCCATGGCTTTCCCGCTGTCATTTCCTTTCAGAGAGAAACTTCTTCAAGAGTGCTTTAAATACCTTCCAATAACATTTGTATTTCTTCTTCTGCTTCGTCTTATTCTTGTATTTGGTCTAGAGTGGACTTTAGTGATCATGTGTCACAAATCTCTGACCTATGATATTCAAATATACTATTATTTACTGCTCAAAAGTTCAAGCTTTCCTCATACATCTTTCTATGCTGCCCTTTTCTTCTCTGATATTTATTGTATACATTTGTTAACATCTTTAGGGGAATGAAATGACCAGTTTGCCATCTTTCCTTTCCAGAGACCCATTTCAAAAAGCTGGGTTATTCGCCCATAACAATTTTGAATTATAGTTGCGACACAAATCCTTTTCAACTAGAAAATGAACCTAGACTGCTGTGTTGACAAGCTCATGCAGATCAGCTATGGTCATGCATGCGAATACTAACTGTCTTTTTAATGTCAATAAAATGTTAGAAAAATGTACATAATCATACAATGATGTCCTTCATATGTAAAACATATATACAGTATTTACTAGTGACATATCACTGCAGTTGATTCCATGAGATGCACCAAAAGGCACCTCAAAATTGCACTGTTTACACTGCAAAACAAAAGTTTGCACATCTTAAATGTGCCAATGTCATCATGTGTTATAACAACACATTCTCTTACATGACAAATATGCACATTCATTATGCTTGCTTATTTTGCATACAATTTAAACATTCTATTAACTGTATGGTATCTGAATTTGTGTATATGAATAGAAGGCTGTATGTTTACACTATATACATACATTTTTCACAGAGACATACATAAATCACACCCCAAAGACTACAACATTCATTGTTTTCTTCTTCATCATCTTCTTCTTCTGATTCTGTCTTTTGCCCTCCAATGGAGCATTAACTCTCAACCAACTCCTGCCACACCAAGACTTCATGATTGGTTGGATTTTGCCACCAGTTTTCTATGAGCTGTAGAAGCCACTGCTTCCTCGTAGTCTCTTATGACATGCATGAGAGGTTAGTGCTATCATCCTTTGCTTCTGATCGTGGGCCCCCGTAACTAAAGGGCAGACCAAACACTTTTATCTGGTATATTCTCCTTAAGTATGTGGCATTTTACCACCATTTCCAATCATAATTTCAGCATGTCATTAGCTAGTTCTTTGTTCTGATCATCATAATCATCTAACAGCTCATGCATGAACATCAGCATAATAATACCCCTGTTCTTTGGATATAATCACCATTGTTCTTTAGATACAATCCCCCATTCTTTCCATATTATGATCACCCATGTTCTTTAGACATTATAATCACCACTGTTCTCTAGACATAATCACCCGTTCTTCAGATATTATTACCACCCCTGTTCTTTAGACATTACAATCATAATATACATCTTATTAGAATATGATAATTACAATATCCAGTCTTAACATCTCCTATATTGAATGACAATGTTAATCTCATTTGGATATCATCACAAATGACACCAGCGGTACCCAGCCTGGATGTCCCCCACCCCCTGGGGAGGGGAAGAGAAAGATGAGGACAGATCAAGGGGGTGTGTGGTGGTTTAGGGCTTTCAGTAGAATTAACGCCAAGGAAGAAACGCTTGCATGGTTATATGCACTTGATGCTAGTGATGTTATTGGGCAGACTAGAGGGTTGAGAATCTGAAATTGTAAGAACCACTGATTTCATCTACAATAGACTTCAACACAACTGTATCCATCATTTATTTTTAGATGACATAATGACAGCTTTAGATGTAACTACATATCATACCGGTCATATCCATAATCACAGGTGAAAAACTGCTACAGCAAATCATTGATCTGTGATGCACTATGGCTGCTGAATTAAACTGAGGTTGCAGAAATTCATTGCAGCAGTGTGTAATTCTACGCACATAAAGCCTTCTTGTATATCTATAATTTTTTTCTGTTCAACACACTTCACATGTCTTTGGTAAAACTTTACATTCACTTCATTCACACTTGTATTCACACATATCAACCATTTTTACTAACATGGCTCTGTCTTATTCATTGCCAAAAGAGATAATCTCCAGCAAAAAAGTGGCACATACAACATCACTGTTTTATTATGTGAAGTGAATAATTCTTCTTCTGCTGGCAATGTAGCTCAGTTGTCACACATCACAAAATTATCTCTTAGTTAAGTTTGTAATCATTAAATAAAAAATTACAAACAGCCAACCTGAAAAATATGCCAGGGTTTCTGAACAAGTAGTGACCAAATTAAAGGGTGCATGTAACAAACCACATGCCTATTATACACCGTTAACCTTGTTTGTTTATATCATTCAAATTTATTAAGTTGTAGTACAGTATTTTCTTTTACTGAAAATGATGTCTGGTAGTTACAAAACACTTAATCTTAAAAACAAACAACAATTTAATTAAATCTATCAGCAGCCAAAAAAAATTAAACTATCAGCAGCAAATGAAGATAATAAATAGTAGTTAATGGAAATATGATTTAAACAAATAGTTCTTTGCTCATGTTAGTGCTGCAGTAAATAAATCAATTTACTGGCTGTGCAGTGTTAGTTTCTTTAACCATAACTTTTTTCATGACCGCCCATAATTTGTATACTGCAAAATAACCATGTAAACTCAATATAATTAAAAAGCAATTTGGGCAGATAGTTTGATGAAACCAATAGAAATACCAATTTTTCACGAAGGTAAAGTCATATGATGATCTACATCATCGGCTACTGGTTGAGCCAACATGTTCCAGTTTTTGTCTTCTCATAACGTGGCCAAAATACGATGACTGCTTCTTTTTGATGTTTGTGATAAGTTGTCTTTGCAACTCAGCTTCCCTTAAAATGTCCTGATTACTCGTTTTGGCTGTCCAATTAATTTTCAGCTGTCCAATTAATTTTCAGCATTCTTCTATAAAACCACATCCCGAAGGCTTCCAGGGATTTTTTCGCCTGTTTACTAATTGTAAAGGATTCTCAGCCGTATGTTAACACTGGTTCTATGTAACATGCAAAGAACTAAATTTCAAGGACAATGACTTGTTGCACATTCTTCATTTGATAGAGTGCAGTTTTTGCTTGTCTTATTCTGCCCTTTATTTCAGTGACACTTCTTCCATCTGATGTTATCCATGTGCCTAGATATCTGAATTTATGCACTTGCCCCAAAATAATGTCCTGTACTTTAATTGCACATTTAGGCATAATCTGTTTCTTTGAAATCGCCATGACATCTGTCTTTCTATTATTCAAACTAAAGCCCATTTTTTTCACTTTCTACAACCACTGTATCTATCATTTCCTAGACATTTTGGACTAAAATACATAATACACATTGTCACATACTCCAGGCAACCCATTGAGCAACATGTTGTTTCTGGCTTTTTTTTTGGGGGGGGGGGGGGGGGGGGGGGGGGGGGGTTTTAGAATTTTATAATTGACATTTTACAATTAACTATGCAATATAACTTAATACTGCCTCTGCAGAGAGTATTTCACACTTCAAATACACCCCTAGCATTTAAATCTCATTAATTTGTAGAAACAGGAATGCCAGCCTGCTTATGTTTTGTTTTCTAATTTACTCTTTGTCACCTAAAGTGTACTGAAAGTGCAGTAGAACTCTTCAGTCTCTGGAGTTTATTAAAATAAGTATTATTGAGAACATATTACCAAAATGAGCTACACAATTCATCAGGAACACAGACTGATATTTCTGTTCTCACATATCAAGTATCAGCTCCAAGCCTTTACTGAGTTAAAGTACATTTACAAGATACATTTCACACATCCAATCAATCTTTCATTACAATTTTTCCTCTGAGAAAATCAAACTGCACTTGACATCAGACTTAGTTGGACCTCTTCAAGCACTGAGATCAAATTGTCAAGTCCAAACAAGTAGCCATCTTCATGATTACCTTCCGTCCATGTGTTGCGGTGGTCAATTTTTACCCCATTGGGGAGTGGTTCTGATTTGCCAAAGTCTATCATCCAGACGCCAACGTTCTCTTCCATGTCATGAACAAACAACAAGGAGCTGCCTATAACCTGCCAGGAAAATAAAGACAATTAGCTTCAACAAAAGAGTATACAATCTTTCTATTTTCTCTTTAGTTCTTGTACATAGAGTTCAGAGGGAGAAACTATCAGTCTGTTATCTCTGGGTTTAGTATAAACGTTAAATGTGAGAGAATTAACTTCCTTGCACTGAGTTTTAGTCCACCTGGCTCAGCATTTCTCTGCAGAATGGCAAGCTGCCTGCGAGAGCATCACACGCAGCACAAACTCTGTAACTCCAGCCATGAACCCAAGGGGTCTAAAATTAAATTGAAAGTATGGTCTGAATGATATCATCTGATCTCATGTTCCTCTTGTACCTTGCGGTGTCGAGGTGAAGTATAAACATCGTGAGAGTGCCCGATTATGGGCTTCATATATCGATATTCCCATGGACTCTGCTATTCCCTCTGTCCAACGTTTACATGGCCAGCCTCTTCCTCTGTTTCCATCTGGTCTGTACATCATTGCTTGTTGTGGTATGCTGTTGACTGGTAACCTACTTGCATGGCCAAACCATTTGACTTGCTGCTTTCTAATAAAATCTAGTGCTGCTTTAACCCCCACTTTAGTCCTGATTTCTTCATTTCTGATCTTATCTCTTCTTGATACGTTGAGTTTTACTGTTGAAACCACAGATGTTCATTGTGCCTATTTTTTTAGTCGCTGATCTATCTCGTAGTCTATTAACATTGCCGGGTTGATATCCGGTTGGGTCAGTCCGTTTATACTTCTTAGTTTTTCTATGAGCAGTATGAAGATCCCCTGCCGGCTTGCTAGGCCAGTCACAGGTTTAGGACTAATCTGACCACAGGGAGTCCATCCCTTATGGCGAGCGATAGCCCCATTAGCTGAATGATGCAGTCTGAAAACAAAACCATGACCTTCAGAGGACAAAGTAGATGGCTTGACCACTTAGTCACAGAGACATATGTATGTAGAAATCTAGGGGGATCTTGAGCGTTGATGCTTGCAACATGGCATGTGTAGTCCATGAATGGTGTTACAAGTTAATACGATCATACATTTGGCATGCCTACACATCATGTCTTGATTCTATGTTCCAATCATACAAACTCACAAAAACATCTACAAAAGGAGGTTAGCTACCAACGATCTACCCTTTAAATCATAATATATTAATTTAGCTACCTTCAAAGACAGTTCTGGTTATGCTAAATATAATTCAGATTATGATAAATGTGACTAAAGCAGCTTATAAAAGCAGCTAAAATGGCCAAATAATTACCTCATGTGACATAAAAAATTCAGACGCCTCTTGAGTGGTCATTAGTTCCTTCAATCGCTTGATATACTTTGCCTATTATGGTAGAACAAAATACAACTGTATCATCTAAATATAACAGCTACATTCAAGTTAACTGTTAACAGTGTGTTAAAAAATCTATTCTGGATTATTCACCCCCCCCCCCCCCCCCCCCCCCCCCCCCCCCTTTTTTTTTTTAAACACAATTCACAGTTAAATTTATCAGCATCTCTTATCTATATTCTGTGAGTAAGTGGTATTTCAGCTTGTAATGTTATGTGTGGAGTCTGAACATGGCTATTTGCTCACTTTTGTCAAGTTGGTAAAATGCATCATCTTTCTGGTGACTTGTATGCTCTGATACCCACTTGGTTCTCTTAAGTGCTTCTTATAATCCTCTTAGCCTCATCATAGATTATGTCTATACATAGACAGTACATAGTCTAATCTATCAATGTTAGTGTTGCCTTGGTAGTTTAAACCACACTATCATTGTCTTGTGTACAAGGGGCTTCTCATAAGTCTTTAGCCCGACCATGAAGGAGTAGACGGAGAAAATTGAAATTTGGCACAGTGCTTATTCCTTCTCAATGTAGCCACCACCTGAATTTATGCATTTCTGCCATCTCTGCGTGACCTTGAAAAGATTTTCAGAATAAAATAAACTATTTTTCGAACAAAACCAGTTATCACAAGCCAGTATGACATCTTCGTCACTGTCAAAACGATTTCCTTTCAGCTGTTTTTAAAGATTTGAGAAAGGAAAAAAGTCTGATGAAGCCAAATCTGGAGAATATGGTGGGTGTGGAAGAATTTCAATATTCAAATCATTGGCAGTTTGCAGCACAAGCCGTGCTTTATGGGAGGGCGCGTTGTCTTGAAGCAAAGGCAGAATTTGCGTACGCGCTATCCCTCGTTTTCTGGTCACAGCCTTTCTTAGTTTGATAAGGAGATCTGCATAGTACTGCCCATTAACCGTGTTGCCATGAAGCATGTAATCTTTCAATATGACACCTTTGACGTCCCAAAAAACAGTCAGCATCACTTTTCTTGCAGATTTTTGTGCTCTTGGCTTGACATGTGTTGGCGAGCCCGGGGTTTTCCACTGCATGCTGGCAATTTTGGATTCTGGGTCATAATGGTGAATCCAAGTCTCATCTACCGTCACCATGGTCGTCAACATGTTTTTCGACCGCCACATGTTGAGCAACTGGCCACAGCAATCAACCCGTGTTTGTTTCTGTTCACATGTCAGCAGGCGCGGGACCCAGCGGGCACACACTTTTCTCATGTTCAGTCTGTTGTGTAAAATTCTAAAAACTGTACTCTTACTCAGTTTTGCTGAACCTGATATCTCTGCAATTGTCATTTTCCTATCCTGGTCTATGATTTTCTTCACTTTTGCAGCATTTGCATCATTGCACTCTGAGGACGGTCGTCCTGATCTTGGCAGATCAGCAACTTGGGAACGGCCACACTTAAACTGCAAACACCAATTTTTTACAGAAGCATACGAAGGACAGACTTCCTCAAACACTGGCTCCATCTCCCTGTGTATTTCTGTAGGTGTTTTTCCCTGTAACATCAAGAATTTTATTACAGTCCTGGCGTCTGATTTCTCCATTGTTCTGACAAACCGTTGCATGTGCAGATCTGTCAATAGGGTGTGCTGTGCCATGTACCATATCGGGGAAAACCAGTTGAGGGAAATTCATATGTCCATTACAAATTGAATGAGCTATACATGTGCCACAATTTCAATTTTCTCCGCTTACTCCTTCATGGTTAGGCTAAAGACTTATGAGAAGCCCCTTGTATTCAGCTATAAAAATCCATTGTGTTGCTTTAATTTCTGTTCTAATTGTGTATTATGCATCTGATGAGATACAGTGAAATATATCCATAAATAGATATCGTAACTAGCGCCGAATGTTGGGTGGCGCTCACCAAAACTGACACCCCACATTGTGCCAACAGCTTCAGGTAGAGGAGAGCAATTGGAAGGATACAAGCCTTATCCTAGGAAATGCAGCCTAAAGACTCAGTGTCATGGTAGGGCAGACAAGGCCATAATTCTTGGTAGGCAACAGGTTGAGGATTGAAGCTGTGACAGGCAGACAGAGTATTGCTTTGCTGATCCAGCTTCTGCTGCTGGTCTTGTTCAAGTTGTGTTGGTGTTACCTTTCCTCTGGAGTAAACTGGGCAGACAGAGAGAGGGATCATGCTGCATGGGCAACACATGATCTCAACAATTCAGCCTTTGCTGTGTGCCACTGAGAGGTATAACTCCATCCCTAATCCCCACCATGGGTTGTAATTATATGTCTTTTTGAAGCTGAATGTAACAAACTATTGTCTGTCAAGACGGCAAAGTGACTGTAGTAAAATAGCATAATCTATTGTTTGATTCTCCATTATTCAAATATATGACCCACAATTGTGTTAAAAATGCAAAATATTCTACCAAGGCCAGGACTCACCACAATGGTTTCATTGTCTCCAATGAATGACTTCATAATATCCACCACACTTTCTCTACTTTTGGTTTTCTTGAAATCTTTGCTGGAATTGCCATTACTTTTCTGAAAAATAGAATAACAGGGAAAATTTTAAATATGAAGAATAAGTCCAAATAAAAATGACTAGTATGATATAAAGTTTGTGCACTAGGATACAGTTTAATTCCTGTGCATTATGATTCAGTTTAATTCCTGTGCACTAGAATTCAGTTTTTAATTCCTGTGCTATAGGATTCAGTTTAATTCATGTGCACTAGGATTCAATTTAACTTGTGCACTAGAATTCAGTTTAATTCCTGTGCACTAAGATTCAGTTTGCTTTCTGTGTACTAGGATTCGGACGAGTCCAGGTCCTCATGTCAGCTAAGTAACTTATTTGCAATAAAAACAAATGTAGTTATATATCTTTTTGTTGTTTGTGGTCAGATGAGGGCTTTCAAGCTGCAGTGCACAAATAGAGACATCTGTTTGGATTTTATCCCCGGGACATGCTGGTATGGTGGAAATGAGCTGGTGGACAGACACTGCACCGCTTGGTGGGGTATTAGTGCATGATATGGCAGACGTGGTCTGGCACCATGAGATTATGTGTTACTGCAAAAGAATAGACAATCACACCCTGGAGAGAATCCTGCTGTAATGGATCAGGCTGACGCTCGGGACTCTGAGGAAAAGCCAGACGGACACACAATCAGACTGCTACTGGTACCTATCAATATAGATCCAGTGGAAAAATTGCATATATGATCTTGAAACGTTCTCTAATCTTGGGAGAGGTCTTGAAGATCTAATTCTGTTCCAGCCATAACATAAACCATCACTAGCAAACTGCACAGAGATTGCCCACCAGCCTTCTTTTTCTTCATTCGTCCGGAATGCTTGTTTTGGACTAAATGTGTTGTGCCTGTTTGCAGCAGAGCTGCGATATTTGCGCCTTTCGGCAATACATTTAACTTCTTCAGGCATTTGTTGACTGGGTTAACTACCAATTGATAGTGGGAAAATTTAAAAAAAAAAAAAATCTGCTTACCTTGATACCCTCAACCCGAAATCCTAGATCCACAGACGTGCTCATTTCATCCCTCCACTGCATGTATCTTGGCTTAGTCACGGCCTTGTGTTCATGCTCCTCTGATGTGGGGGCTGTAGAGTCAACCTCTATCATTTTCTGGTACATATCCTATGGAGGAAATAGAATTACATTTATCTAAAGACATCAATAGTAACTAAATGAGCAGCAGGGCATAGCGATTAATGTGCTTGCTTTCCAAAACAACGGGCAGGTTCAATTACTAAGGAGGTAGGAATATTTATTCCCAACCAAGATGGCTCTAAGGTCAAATGAGACTCATAACATGCACATTTAATAATTTTCAGAATTTTTCTGGAATAGTCTGGGAAAAGCTTGTTTGAAACTGTTTACAGCAGACATGTATTCCTTTCGGTCA
>JACEFZ010010289.1:145000-257500 GCA_014155875.1 Cepaea nemoralis | reverse complement strand
TACAGGCACCAACATGAAGGCAGACTTTGTTGGCAAGAAACCAAATTATCTTAATGTGAAACATTCCCAGCCGAGCTGGAAGCATGCATGTAGATAGCACAGCAGTGATTCTCAAACAGTGTCGCTCTAGCACTCCCTTCCACCTGGCCCTAGCACTCCCATGCAAACACTCCCCACTCTTGTATCATAAAATTCAAAACTGACATGGCAACAGCTTCGGGAATTTCCACCGGGGTTTTTCGAAAGTTTGTCGAGAATACCAGAAAAACAATGTCTGGGATTCCGGAAATCGGGTAAGATGGCGAATTCTGATCACACACGCCCAGGTAAACAATTCCTATGGTGTTGTTGACACTGGCAGGTCTTGTTTGCTTGCTTGATTCAAAAACAACAATTTCAAATTCGGCCTCGTTCAACCTGCTTCTTCAGCCTTGGTTAGAGTTGAGGTCCGTGGTTTTTGTGGACTTTTAGACCTAATTCGTACTGGTTTTTTCGCTCTGGTTGTCGGTAAAGGTCTGTCATAAAATGAATACTAGTCATCAAGTAAGTCCATCCAAAGACGTACGGTCTTTTGGCTGATCAAAGTGTAGTATCTGCACTTTTATCTAGCCTTGACCACCAGCAGAGGCGGTCATCCGAATAACACACAGCGACGCGGAACTCATGGTGCGGCCCTTGCCCCTGGGGAACCGTGAGCCCTATACATCGCATGACCCAACCAATCACTATTCTTAGATATTCTCTTCAACTCTGCTCATATCCTTGCATGCCTTTGTGATGTAGTTGTGTCTAGGTCTCTTTCTCTCTCTCTCTCTCTCTCTCTCTCTCTCTCTCTCTCTCTCTCTCTCTCTCTCTGGGTGGGGGGGGGGGGGGGTGTTCCACTGGATTTCGACCTCCAGTATTATCAATAGTAGGCTCTTCTTGTAACCAAACCAAAACATCCTACTGTTTACAATCGACAATTGGAAGTTAGCTGCTGCCTAGGGGATACAGGGGCCCAAATAATACACACAATATGATTGGTAAGCTTGACGGAATGAAACACACACAGCGATACAAACGTCTCGGTCAAAGCCATTAACAACGAACAAACAAGTGTTTTCCCATTCCTAGTTTTTGTACGGATTAATTTCAGATCTCGAGTTAAGCATTCATGTCTTTTTGTCTGTTATTATTATTATTATTATTATTATTATTATTATTATTATTATTATTATTATTATGGATCCGTTGATGGGTTGAACTGTTGGCCTATATCTGTGTGTGTATTAGATTCCACGGAGTTCCTGGTTTTATTTAACGTTTTATTTGGATTTACTTTTCAGTATCTTTAAAAATCAGTATTCCATTTTCTCCTTTCTCGTTGAGAATACGTTAATTTTATCTCTACCCACAAGCTCACTGTTTGCTTCCTGTAACAACACCACATCTCAAAAACTTCCGAGCTCTTTTCGGCCATGTTGGTTAGAACTGATGTTTCAGATCCGTACAGTACTACGGGCCAGAAATGAGTTGCTGTCATTGTTTCCAACAGCACAGTATTCATGATTGCTAATGTCGGCAATCTTTGTTTATCTGGGAATACATTGCTTTTCATTGGCTTATGTGATCTAAGTTTGTGTTCACCGTCACAACAAGCACCGTTTCAAACGACATAAATAATTATGTAAACAGAAAAGAAATGCTTGCTTGCTTGTGTTCGTTGGCTTGAGCTCCAACGCTAAGTCCTGTATGTCGGATGAAGGCATCCTGTTGTCCAACATCAGTGTGATGTCACACAGGACCTGAGGTTTGCGTGAGTATCCGTTGTCCCATGTCTGGCTTATTGGTGTGCAGACTGGTGGTTCCTCGCCATACAGGCAGACACTCTCCGACTTCGGAGGAATCAGCGATCCTATTGACTTTAGCCAGGACCCCGAAGGGACCTGTTGCCCAGGACGCTCGACGAGGACGCGTCAATAGGTCTTGGCCAGTATATAACCCGGCCCTGGTGCCTTGGAAACACCTCTGCGTCCCAGAAAAGAAATGGACCCGGTTGCTTATTTTCAAACAGCGCGTATAGAATAAACACCTGGAGTTAACAAAAACACAACAAAAACTACTGAATACATTATGCAAATAAGTGCACCGGATGAAGTCACGGTCACATGAAAGTACGTGCAAGAATCAGTGAAGTCAAAAAGATAAGATATGCAATAGCGATTATCAGTGAAAACTCAGGTTCTCCTTGAACTAATTTTTTTAGGGGAAATTTTTTTAATAATCAGGTCAGTAATCATAGAACGCCAGTTGTAACATGTGCAGTCTGTCCTATCTTAGCTTTTAATAGGGAATGCAGACAATATAATTATAAGAAAGTGCATAGATTAGTAGGGCCCTTATACAACATATCTAGGCAAACCTTCTGGCCTAGAGAGACGACAGTGGAAGATAAACTCTATGGACCGTTGAGTAAACTGAAAAAGACAGTTAAATTCATACAAGAGACAACATTGCAGTTATAGACATATTTCAAGCCAACAAATGTAGAAGAAGAAGAAGTAGGGCCTTGGTTTAATAGTATTTACCCCCCCCCCTCTCTCTCTCTCTCTCTCTCTCTCTCTCTCTCTCTCTCTCTCTATTTCACGTTGATGATAACAGTTTTACTGTACAACAGAACGGATTAACAAAGAAATCAGTGATATGATAGAAGTTTAACTAAGAATAGAATAATATGAAAGGAGTTTATCAAAGGAAAGGTAATATGACATTACTTTATACCTTTCGCATGCATGGTATTATCGAAGAAAAGGTAACACGAAACTACGTTATCCTACCTTTCTCATGGATGGTGACTTCCGAGCCTTCTGCAGCTCCTCCTCCAGGTATGTTCTGACCCCCATCTTAACGTCCATCACGCAGGGATGACTAAATGAACACAGCAAATCCTGCAGCTGGATGTATGCTGGAGCCTTGGTCAAGGACAAACTCCAGATACAAGACTAGTGAATTTATGAAAGCAGATACAAGACTACTGGATTTATGAAAGCAGTCTCCTCCGAAGTCGGAGAGTATCTGCCTGCACGGCGAGGAACCACCAGTCTGCACACCAATAAGTCAGACATGGGACAACGGATACTCACGCAAACCTCAGGTCCAGTATGACATCACACTGATGTTGGACAATAGGATGCCTTCATCCGACATACAGGACTTCACGCTGGGGTTCACAGCCAGTGAACACAAGCAAGCAAGCATGAAAGCAGACACAAACAAGACTATTGAATTCATGAAAGCAGATACAAGACTACTGAATTTATGAAAGTAGATACAAGACTGTTGAATTTATGAAAGCAGATACACGACTACTGAATTTGTGGGGGAAAAAAACCTGGCAGCTGGAAATCAATAAGTGACCTAAGCTGAAGAGAGTTCGTGAGAACAGGATACAGGCGAAGAACATGATCAGATGATCTCAACACCAGTCTTTGCACTGGCTAACCTCATAATGATGATGTCAAACGAGGCTGATATAAAATCCCACGACAGATACAGGCCAGAAGATAAGCCAATTAGTTGTCTTCTGTCCGTTTGTCGCTAGACATAATAAGATAAGATGCATTTGCCTTCTGTCTAACTTTGGCTAGATATGAAAAGATAAAACAAAACTAGAAATTTCTGCAGCTAACAAAATTACTTAGATAAACGGAAATCAATGAATGACCAGAGAAATCAATGAACGACAAGAGAAATCACCGTGTTTAAAAAAGGATACTGTCTCCGTTTTTATCGACATCGCCTCTGTATTCTGGTACAAAGTCCTTGAGTGTATCGGCCATCAGTTTCTGGAAGCAGGCTTGCTCGCGGGAATCTAGTTTCTTTAAGACTGACCCCGCATCTCCTGCATGAAAGTTACCTAAACACCGGAATAAAACAATCTGTGAGACGACGCCATAACTTTTGATATCCATAACAGTAGTTAATTTATAAAATAGCTACTACTCGTGGAAAGAAGACGGTGAGGCGCTTTAACTTGATATCCCCTAAAACATTAGCTGATAAAATAGCTACTACTTAAAAAAAAAAGTCGCTTAAAAGTCGACAGGGTCGACTTCATTGCACCGGGTTTTATCACATATCGCTCGGTCTCTTTCCGCAGCGCGGAAAGTGTCGCACAAAGAACGAACTCCGTAGCTCCAGCTAAGACCCATAGGAGTCTCCGAAAAATTTCGCTCGTGAACCGAAGGACGCGGCCCGGAATCGAATCCACAACCTTCGGAGCCCGAGTCAACCGGCTTGACCACTTCGCCACGGAGACTCCCACAACTACAAGCTACTGCTTGTGATAAATAAAAGTAAAGAAGGACAGCGCGATAACTGTTGATATCCTCAAACAGTACTTGGCGGCGCCATAACTGTTGATATCCCCAAACACTGGCTACTGTATCAAATAGCTACTGCTTGTGGTAAGTAAAAGTACAGGATCATTTTACACACCTTAAGGCCGGTATAGGGCATACGGCACCAGACCCATATGTGTATACACCAATCAACGCTCGGTAGGTTGATGTGCTCAGTAGCATGCCGGTCGCCTTTACTGCCCAATGCATTTCTTGGTACCCATTTTAAATGGGTCGACCTGGGAGCCCAGGTCAATTAAAAAAAAAATTGAATCAGCCGCGATGGGGATCGAACTCATGACCACCGGGCCAGCAGGCGAGTGCCTAGACACTACATCATCGCGGCTCCCACTTTTTGTGGTCACCATCATCATCATCTCCCACTTTTGCTGTCATGCGTTGTGGGAGGAATAATTGACGTTCCAGCGCCCGATGGGTGGCACTGGATAGTGTCATTCCGTGTTATTGCAGAATGTATGTGATGTCAATCCATTTTCTTTCTCGGGCGTCATCTTGCTCTGGAATCAGATCTTTGATGTAGGGCCAGTGCTGGTAGTTGATGGTGTTGCATGCTAGCGAGATGGTCAAACCATTTGATCTTCTGTCTTTCAATAAATGTCGCACAAGGTGTTGATCCCACTGTCTGTCTGATAATATCCTTGTTTACTTGGGCTCGGATAATTAAGTTGGCAGTTCTCCTCAAGCATATAATCTGACAGGTGTTGATTTTGCGTAAATGTGATTTGGATAAAGTCCAAGTTTTATTTGTGTGTGGTCTGAAATGGGAGTTAGAGAAGGAGCTGAGAAATGTTGCGGTGAAGTAAAACAGTACAGTTTTGAGTTCGTTCGTTCTGAATTCAAGCATAGTCCATACACGTGCTATTATTTCTAAGGTTAATTTGTGCGTGTGGATTAGCTTTCCATATTACCAGTGTCCCTCGCCATCAGACGACCCCACTCCGACATCTGAGGTACTTGTAATTTACATCCCCAAGTCAAGGATGAGAAGTTCAACTGTCTAGAGGTTGAACCCACTATCTCGGCATCAGCATACCGGAAGTTTAAGAGCAAGCTCTCTTATCTTTTATTCATTCGGCCATTGGTTGTAAATCTTTCTGAGTCTATGACCCCTGTCGTCTCTTTGCATGTCACCTGTAAGATAACGTAAACACTACCATGTAGTGACACATGCACGTGTTTTTTTTCCGGCCGTTGTCTTGTTCCAGTTCCAGTTGTGGAGGGGGGGGGGGGGGGAAAGAAGAGAACTTCCCACCACGTTCAACTAGCCTCTGTGGCGTTGGTTATATTTGTGGTTCAGGGTGACGGTCTAAGTTTGTCTCGATTTCAGCGCCAGCGTTAGCTGGCTTTTCGATCTAGAAGCTTCTATGCTTGTGACGTCAGCTGGGGGATTGGCCGGCGGGTTCTCCTTTGTGTCCGTCTCCTCTGGTGGTTTCTTTTGTAAGTGTTGGTTCCTGGCTCGTCTGGTTTGGTTTCTTGTTCCATAAAAAGTGTTCCTTTTATTGGGCTTTCGTGCAAATAGCAGTTTTCTTTCATCTCTAAGATCTGGATGCTTGTTCGTGTCTGTTTTTTCTTTCTTTCCTACTTTTGAACGCGAGGGTCGGCCATGCGCGTGCTATTACTACTAGTGGACTGATTTTTGTTTTGTGGGGGTTAGCTTGCCCTGTTACCAGCGTCCCTCGCCACCAGGCGAACCCTCTCTTCTTCTGAGGTACTTGTAATTTACGTTCTCAAGGCCAGGACTGGGGAGTCAACATGTCAGTCCAATAGACGGGCATGTGAAACAAAAACGCTACGCTGCGGCCGAGCATGTTAACTCTCTCAGCCAGAAAAAAATTGCGGGTGATCGGTTACTGAACTTACTTGGTTTGCCTCATGAAATAATGCGTAATTGCTGGTTTTTTCTAGTGACTGCTGCTTTCATCAACGATGAGCTGTAATTCTAGAGGCAGGCTGCTGTTATGACATTCTGGCCGTGGCCTTATGCATGCAAGCGTGTGCGTGCTATTGGCTTTGTCGTGCCTACTGTCTGTTTCACGTTTCATATGGGGCAGTGAGGAGCATTTTGTGTGGTTTTCGCTAGCACAGAAATGGAGCATTTATAGGGTGACCCGTTGCCGAAACACGATTGACTGACTGACTGACTAAATCCCCTCTTTGCTAGTTTTCTGCCTTGCTATTACCAGGTATATTATAATGACCAAAGTTCTCCCACATAATTATCCTTATGTTGTGACATGCAGGTTAAACCAAAGTCCTTCGCAAAGGATAAAAAAGGGAGTTTAAAGGCGCCTTCATTGCACCAGGTTTTTATGGCTTGGTTTCTTTTCGCAGAGCGGAATGCAGAAGTTCTCGCACAGAACACGAACTCTTTAACTCCAGCGGCGAACCCGGGAGTCTCCGAGAAAGTTGTTAATGATATATATCCCATTACTACAATAATGGAAGTCACATAGCGCAAAACGGTTGACAACATTAGACGTGACTGAACTTACCCTGATGGCCGGCAAGCTGTATCCATGGATACCGATGTTTCTTGAAAACTTGGATAAAGGGAGACCAGAGTATAAAGCTGCGAATCTTGCGCCATGAGCTCTGCTGGAAACAAGAGAAATGAAGACATGTAAAGCCACAAGATGAAAGCAATCAAAGTGATGATATTTTTTTCTTGTTCGTTCCCATTGAACTCAAGTGTAGTCCTTACACGTGCTACTATTTTAATGGACTGGACTGACTTGTGCGTGTGGATTAACTTTTCCTATTACCAGTGTCCCTCGCCATCATCAGGCGAACCCACTTGGACTTCTGAGGTACTTGTAATTTACGTTCCTACGTCATGGACGAGAAGTCAACATTTTAGTCCAACTAACCGGTGTAGGGGTTGAACCCTCGACCTCGGCATCAGCACACTGGACGTTTAAAAGCAAGCACATCCATTCGGCCATGCTGACCTCTAAAGTAATGCTGAAATCTGCATAGTAGACAAGATGGCGTACTTTCTGTTTCAACTGTCAAGTTTCTCGTTTAAAAGGCTAACCCTTTCGTTTGCCAGGTAAATATTACCCTAACTGTTAAATGATGTGAAGGTTTGTTGCGGGATTATTTTGTCACATGTTAAGAATTAATTGTGTCCATGGTTTTCTAAACCATAATAACGTTATAAATGTAAGCCATAATCTGTGATGAGGCCAAGAGATTTATTAAAAAGTAGTTAAAGAATCAAGTGGGAATCAGAAAAGATCATACATATTACCAACTCAACTGAAAAGATCAATTAATGATCTTCTTCAGACCCCGCAACGGATACAACTGGCTGAAATAGAATGCTTAATGAATTAAAGATAGGAGGTACTGATTAATGTAAAAGTGGAAATGGTAAAATGACAACTAAACATTTGTTGTAGCAGTGTTCAACATATGCAGAACAGAACCAAGTATTTTGGCCTCCACCCGTTCCATTTGAGAACAAACCCTATGATATATGTCAAAAACTGTCATCTACTACCTAAAGTAAGGACCTTGCGTTGCAAGACAGGGGAGGTCTTGAGCGTGGGGAAATTAAGGCTAGCGCAGATCGAAACGAACTGTGCAGGTTAGGTTTTTTCTTTCTTTTTCTTCTGCGACAGAAAATATCCACACCTTACCGAGGAGTCAAACCCGTTTCGACCCGAAGGAAAGTCCGACAGTCTTGCTAATTTCTTCACATTTATTCACGCTGACGTCTGCAGGTGAACAAAGAAAAAAGGGAATAAAGCGGTAACGCACTAGATATTTAAAATGCATAACGTGGGCAAAACGAAACAAAAAAGTCAAAAGAAGTTATGCCATCAGAAACATGTGGACATATCGGCCACGACGGTTCCTTGACCTTTCAGAATTAACCTTTTCATTTTTTCACATGAGTTATTTTAACTTATAAATAATATTTTAATTCTCTTTGAACTTGCTCATATGATTAATTCTAACTAGGTCGGCGTATTGCCCAAACTATACTGATGTTTGGCTTGGTTAGTATAGGAGTAGGAGGAGAGGGGGACATTTAATAACGCTGAGGAATATGGTCTCTCTCTCTCTCTCTCTCCCCCCCCCCCCCCCCACCCTTTCCGTTGTCCACATTCGGACCATCATATTCTGGAAATCAAATAACACGTCCACAGATTTGCAATAAATATCGCGGGTTCGCTTCTGGGCCCATCAATCTGTTCATAAGTGCACATTTTTCGGAGATCTCCGGAGATTGTCGCCGCAGCTACGAGTCGTGCTCTTCGTGAGGGTTTCAGCGGGCGGCTAGCCGTCTGAGCAGAAGAAAGAAAGAAGAAAAAAAAAAGAAGTAGAGAGGAGAGAGAGAGAGAGAGAGAGAGAGAGAGAGAGAGAGAGAGAGAGAGAGGAGAGAGAGGGGGGGGGGGAGGGAGGGAGGGAGGGAGGGAGAGAGAGAGAGAGAGAGGGAGAGAAAGAAAGAGAGAGAGAGAGAGAGAGAGAATGAGAATGAGGCAGGTTGAATAAAAACCCAGTGTAATAAAGTCGAGCCGCTTGTCCTTTTAACCTCTCTCCGGGTTCATGGTCGTTAAATGCCATCTCCACATTTCAGATCGGCTGTAATCGATCTTCACACAATACCCTCTGTTACTGCGTGTTCATACATGCTTCGTCCAGCCTATATCTTCTTGTTTTCCACCCACACGTAATTTTGCCTTTCTCTTACATGCTTCCTCCACCATACTTTAACACGATGAATCGTTGATTTCATTCAGCAATGTTTTCTTCAATCCATGTTTTTGTAATCTTATAGCCCCTGCCTTGTGGCGTTTATGATCTTGTCTGTCCACAGCCTTCTGTCTCGTGTGCTGCCAAAATCATATCTGGTGATACGTCAGAAGTCGAAGTGGGCTCGCCTGATGGCGAATAAACACCCGGCGAGGGACACTGGTAATAGGGGAAGCTAATCCACACGCAAAAATCAGTCCAGTGCACCAGAAGTAGTAGTAGTAGTAGTAACACGTGTCAGGAGTACGTTTGAATTCAAAGCCAGCGCACGGACAAAACATTTCTGATACTGATTTATTTGGTTGTTTCGGGATTTGAGGTTTGAAGATTGAGCACAACCCACTACTGGCAACACTGATCGTATCCCGGCACGAACCTTGGGCCCTGTCCACGTCAGACTGGAAGCACTAGACTCGAGTTTCGCTCTCGTTTGAGCTCGTCAGTAGTGCATGTCCCTGACTGGACCTGGGATCGAACTCCGAGTCACTGACGTGTGAGGCGGGTGTGCTAACCACTGACCACGCGACTCACGCTAGACGCGACCAAATAATCATACAAGAATATCATACCGTCACCCATCGCCAACCATTTCTGATACTGTTAGTTAGTTAGTCGCAGTTCCACCTTCACAGCAACGGGTCGTCCCCATTATGCTCCGTTCCTGTGCCAGTGAATATCACACAAAACGCTCCCCACTGCCCAATGTGAAAAGTGGAAAGGACAGGAGTCTCGACAAACAACAGCCCGCACAGATACACTGTGCATAATGCCGCCACCAGAATGTCAACACAATAGTCTCCCACAAAACACCCAGTTCATTCTGATGGAATCGGCAGTCATTTTCCCATCTGGATGTTTCCTAGATGTTCACCCACAGTCCACGAAATACATACAGTTCATCGTCGATGGCAGTGGCAGTCAACCAGAAGCCCAGCAGCCACGCATTTCTGCATAAGGCAAAAACCGGTCAACTCTGGGACATAGCCATCCGCCATCGCTCCGAACATGCAGTCACGTTCCAAAAAACCTCGGGCAGATTCAAAAGCATTTCACACGAAACTCACAGCTCACAGTGTCGCGCCACGCACTCACTCAGTAGCAGGGCGACGGAACCATCAAGCCTCCTTAGTCGCCTCTTACGACATGCGTGGTAGGCTGCAGTGTTGCTATTCTTTGCTTCCCTTATGGGCCCCGGCAACACACTGATACTGATGTTCCTCTATTACATGATGTTAAATTCTCCAGCATTCTGGTTGTCTCCCCTGCCTCTCCCCTCCTCCAAATTTTCCCCTTCTCCTCAAGTAGCCTTAATATATTCAACATATTGTAATAATTCTTTGCTAAGTTTAATCTCCTTCCATGATACCCCCCCCCCCTCTTTCCCGCCCCTATTGAAATACACGGTCACTATTTCTAAAGCTTGAATGTTTTCTTCACACTGTGTATTCACTTCCGCTGACAGCGCTTATGAGTGGCAAGGAGGAGGAGCAGGAGGGTGGGGGAAGAGAAAACGAACCTCATTCAACAGATCAGAAATCTTTTCACGCCATTCAAGGTGTTTCATGTTCTTGAAAAGCCGTCCATTTAAACCGTGTTACATTAACAGGAACGTGCGCAACACTGACGTTTCGTATCACATGTCAATCTCAATAGGAGAGTTACGGGGCAAGCGGAAATCCGTTACCTTTGTGAATTATTTCAATATGTCTAAATATTTACTAATGTATAAAATTCTAGACATTAATAAGTGGTATCCAACACTTAAATTCCTAGTATTTGCAGCTAAGTGGCATGTTGTACTACATCATTCTGTATATAGAAAATTATTGGGACGGAATGCAAAAGTTAGTCGCAGATCCTTTACAGACATCGCAATCAACCTCAACATTTATATGCTATTTGTGATTTACTGGAACTGGGTCTAACTAGAGAATTACAAGGGCGGAGTGTAAGAGGTGCGATACTAGATAATCAAAATAATGGTGCGATACCCACATCTAACTAGAGAAGTACTGGGGCGGAGTGTAATAAGTATGCGATATCAATCTCTAATTTGAGAATTGTCAAGGTAGACTACTAGAGATTACGTGAGATTAAATGTACGTGAGATTAAATGAGTGTGCTGTGGAGTGATTGTGTTGTGGAATGAGTGTGTTGTGAAATGAAAGTATTGTGGAATGAGTGTGTTATTTGTCTTCGGGGTGGAACTACGTCACTATCGTCCCCCGGCTCTTGAAGCCATACACAAGTGAACAATTCGAATTAAAGGGAGTTCGAAAACAAACAACAAACACACGATGTCACAAGCGTGGGGACACACAATAAACATATTGTCACGATAAGTCACAATTACAAACGTGAACATTGAATCTACAAAACCCGACACTGGCTAAGAAACACCTACACTTAACGACAACGTGAAGTGGTAAGAGTAGTATCTGCTCATCGTCATCACTTGAAAGTGGAGATGTTCATAATTACTGTGGGAGAATCCGCTATTGAAGGTTAGCAAATGATGTCAAGCAACGACCAATTGACGTAGGCGATCAAATATATCTGGGATATGGGATAGCTGTTCTGTTTATCATTAATGTCAAAATATGTATTGAAGTGAATACTTTGTTGTACTTTGCGGAGAAGCTGGGCTCTCAATTGGGACACCCAGGTTCGAATCCTCGGTAAAGTTGGATTTTTTCTGTCTGGTGCAAAAAGAAAACTCTAACCTGTACATTTCGTGGCGACGGCACCACCCACGCGGCCTTAATTTACCAGGTCAAGACCCACTGTCCAATAACTCAATGTACTATAAGACAGTAATGGCAGGCACATATTTATAAGAACAGCACACAACAATAAATCTGCACTTAGACATCCACAATGTCATGCAATGATGATTACATTAGACACGTATGTCACATATTTGATATTCTCAAGGACAACACTCAATGATTATATACTTTGACATGCCACACAGTCATACAAAGATGCATACAAGAGACATGACAAGCGAAAATCTTCACAGACACAAGAGGAAAACAGCCATCATTCTTTGGCAGTGTCATGAGATAAACAAAGCTGCTATGTATCGAAACAACAAACAGAACAATGTGACACAAATCATTTCGAAGTAACAGGCCTACTGCTAAGCTCTTATCATTCGTGGCTGACCCCAAATGAAGAATGTCGGACTTTTGATAAGGAAACAACTAATGGGAGATTAAACGGAACAATGTTAACACAAATCATTTAGAATTAACAGGCCTACTGCTAAGATCTGATCATGCTTGGCTGAACCCGATGAAGAATTTCGGACTTGTGTTAAGGGTGTGTTCGAATGCACATGCTATATATAGATCGGGAGGAAGAGAAACATTTTACATATAAAGAGAAAACAGAACCATTTTATATGATTTAAGGCGTGTTGGGTATACGGTGAGAGACTCCTATTTATAGACCACTTGGCACTCCAGGGATGATGTAGTATGTGGTCAGTATCGAGGCTAGGCACTTCCACTTCCCAAGACATTTCGTAGTACCCAGTTTAAACTGGGTCATCACGTGGGATCCAGAGGTTAGCCTGGCCGAATGGACAAGAGCACTTGTTCTTAAACATCCAGGGTGCTGATATTGAGCTAGGGGTTCAACCTCATACACTGGTCAGTTAGACTAAAATGTTGACTTCTCGCCCTTGACTTGGGGACGTAAATTACAAGCACCTCTTCCTCCGAAGTCGGAGAGTGTCTGCCTGTACGGCGAGGAACCACTAGTGTGCACACCAATAAGCCAGACATGGGACAACGGATACTCACGCAAACCTCATGTCCTGTATGACATCACACTGATGCCTTCATCCGACATACAGGACTTCGCAGTTGGAGCTCAAGCCAACGAACACAAGCAAGTAAGCAAGCACAAGCACCTCTGAAGTCAGAGTGGGTTCGTTTGATGGCAAGGGGCACTTGTAATAGCGAAAGCTAATACACACGCAAAAATCGGTCTAGTGCTACTAGAAGTAGCGTGTATGGACTACGCTTGAGTTGAAAGCGAGCGAGCGCAAATAAAAGGTCAGTTTGAGAAATCCGCCTGAGTGTGAATTCAAACTTATGACCACTGAGCCGACAGACAGAGAGTCTAGCCACCAGGCTAACACGACTCCTAAATTAAAGCAATCATAAACATCAAAGATATCAACAAATTTATATTCTTCTTTCTTCTCTTATTTTTTTTCCTCCTACACTTCCTTCTACTTTTTATTCATCTTTCCCCTTCTTCTTCTTCCTCCACGTCTTGTTCTTCTTTCAACATCTTCTCCTCCTCTTCTTCTGTCTACACTTCCTCATCTTCTTCTCCTTCACTTCTACATATTACTTCTTCTTCTTTCTACATTTCTTCTTCTTTCTACATTTCTTCTTCTTCATCTTCTTCCTCTCCTTCTACATTTCTTCTTCTTCTTTCTACATTTCTTCTTCTTCTTCTTTCTATATTTCTTCTTCTTCTTCTTTCAGCAGCGGGATATCGAAGAGATTCTTCCACCTTATTGGTCACACACATAAACGACTTGAGACAATGTCAACCACTGAGAAAACACGACGGTAGGTCACCTTTGCAAGAACACATGCTCACAAATAACAAAAGACAATTTGAGGAGCGCAGCTGGGACAGAGGCTCGATGTGTGCTATCGTCGTTCGCTGCGGGAGGGAAAGAATCGGCCGCCTAATCATCCGTAGTCTAAGGATTACAAACAGGTGAAAGTGCTAACATTTCACATAGTTACAGAAGGTTTCTGCTGTCGGACATTATTATTATTATTATTATTATTATTATTATTATTATTTGTTGTGACAAGCTTTATCCGCAAATAATAAGGGGGAAAGGGTGGGAGGGACAACGCAAAATAAAGACGAAAATGACAAAGCTTTCCCTTGTCGTAACTTATGCCCCTTCCCCTCCCTTAGAAAAAAGTACGAGTAGTCGAACTTTTAGGAGTAGGTAAACCCTAGATTGTCTATACATCACCATCTTCTTCTTCTTGCTGAACTTGGTCGTTCTCGATACCCCTAGAGTAGGATGTCGACTTAGGAAACATTAAGTCATAGTGTAGTTACTTTGGTGTCCAACCAACTCCCAGTCTCTGGGTGATACGATTTTCCGTGCAAGACCATCTGACAGTAACTTGAAACGTGGCGACACCATTTGGCAAGCTAAAGTTTCACGTTCAACACCAGACTTAACACATGTTTCTGTAAATGGCAGAATATCACGTATTCCCACAACAGACCCTGCCCTGGGCGCATATGTGATCGTTGGTCACATATACTAGGTTATAGAATTATGAGGTAACGTATCCCGGTGATTTATTTTCTGTACACCACTACCGGCAGTTATAATATGTTAATGGTAGAATGTTAACTAATCCCCCAACAGACAATGCCCTGTGCTATGCGATGTCTTTCATTAATATACTAAGCCATTATGAGGGTGGTTGTATTATTTGTCCTATTCGACGCCTTTCCTATGCAAATAAATATCTGCTAACCTTTGTAACTCTGTCAATTCCTGTTGTATACATGAATCCCAAATATCACTTCATGCGTATTCGTACGTTTTACATTTGGCCAACGATTTTAGTAAAGGAAATAAAGCTACCCCAGTGGTAACTTCAAACAGCACAAGTTCCTTAGCAAAACCCTGCCGTGCGTATGTGAAGTGCTAGAACCATCAAATTTTAAAGGCCTGGGTGTATGGTTGAGTAGGTGATTATTCTTTTCCTCCCGTGGCGAAAGATGAGTGCCGGCATTGCACCTCCGACCGCACGCAGGCCCTTGTCAGCGTAATCTCACTGCCATCACGCTAACGCGCCCGCTAATGGCAACTTAACGCGCCCGCTAATGGCAACTTCCTATCTCTTTAAAACCTTACAGCACATTCGCTGAGCACCAGTCTGTCTTCATGGGATTATATCATTACTCACACACGCACACACACACACACACACACACAAGGAGTCTGTGGAGAAGTTGTTAGATCGCCTGCCTTGCAGGTCGTGGGTTCGATTCCAGGCTACTTCGGTTCACGAGTGCAATTTTCTTGGAGACTCTTGGGGACTCGTCGCTGGAGCTAAGGAGTTCGTGCCATGTGAGACACTTTCGGCAGGTCGCACTGCGGAAAGAGACCGAGCTATATATGGGATAGCCCTGTCTGCTAGTCGCTGAACTGAAACCGAACTTGATGTTGATTATATACATATCACTTGATGATGATAATGATGATGATGATGATTGTGTGTATCACTTGTTGATGATGACGATGATGACGATAGTGTGTAGCAATATAATAGTACTAGTACTACCAACCTTTGAATACGTCGTCTTGCTATCCTTATCCTTAGGACGTATCCGAGGCAGCCTAGAGAACAACTTTCGCGCACTAAGACAATCGTAGCAGCTTATATTCCTGGTCACTTCCATGATAATATCCGATAATGTTGCTAGACTATACATTTACAAAGTAGTTCAGTCCCTCGTGCGTTAAACCATCTAAAACAGTGGCTTTAGAGTTTTAATATCGCTGTGAACAATTAACAGTTTTAAGTTTATCCTAAACTAAACGATTGTCTTTGCTAATGCCTAATGATAATGCTACACTCTTTGCGAGCTATCGCGTCGAATGAAGTATATATTACTATTAGTTACTATTATTACCACCACGCGGGCCTGACCTACACAACCAAATACAGAAAACGGTGTCACTGAAACAAGACAAATGCTACGCTAGCACAAACTCAGCTAAATCAAGCGTTAACACACTCAAGCGTCGTGGTGAACACAATAACATACACGAGTTCCTAGGCAGAGAATAAATATAGGTCCGTCTGTGCAGCCGAGGTCCGGGCCAGGAGATTTGGCCACAGCGGGCGATTTATACCGCGCCGTGCGAACACAGGACACGCTGTTTGCCATCTCCACGGCAAACGGGTTTAACTCAGTGGGTTGGTGAAGTCTGTCAAACAGTGTTGGCGATTATTTTTGAGGCTTGGATCTCGTGTGGAATGGTCTGGTTCAGGGTGGGATAATTCTGGCTATAAACAAGACAGCAGGAAAAGCAAGTAGATGGTTTTCTTTTTTTTTTCCATCTCTGTTTGAACTCAGGCGTTGTCAGTGGCGTGCTACTAACTACTTGCCACGACTGGGTAGTGCACCGGACTGATGTTTGCGTGAGAATTAGCGTTCCCTTTTACCAGTGCACCTCGCCATCAGCCGAACCAACCCCGACTTATATGAGGACTACTATTTACGTCCTCAAGTCAAGGACGAGAAGTCAACATTTTAGTCCAACTGTCCGGTGTAGGAGTTGAACCCACTACCTCAGTATTAGCACACCGGAAATTTAAGAGCGAGAGCACTTATCCATTCGGTTCCAAATGTTGCTGTATGTAGCCGGGGCGCAGTGTTGGGGTGAGCGCCCAACATTGCTTAAATACCCCAATTTTTTTTTCTTTTTCCGCGTTTCCATCCTGTTTCAGGATATTGCGGTCAACACCAGCATCTTTCAGCTGTATGTTGATTCCTAGGCTATATTACGCTCATCAGCACGCCACGACTTTCTGAGCGACCGACTCTCATAAGTCACTTTTGCGATTCGAACCACCGCTAATTCTCGTCGCGTCACGTGACGAGAGTATTCGGGGTTAGCGGAGAAAGCTGCTATCTCCTCGGCCACGGAGCCGGCAAATACCCCAATGGCTCGTCAATATATAACCTATGCAGCAAAAGTCCAACTCCTGGCCTTCACGTGGCGGAACTGTTTCTACTAACAGGAGAAGGGGCGACGGCGAGTTTCTGGCGCCGAAAATAACCAGTGTGCTCTAGATGTGTATACACATACATGTTGTGCAGACACGTGTGTCCTTGTGTACACAACTAAACTCGAGTGAGACCACAGTCTGCTCTAGCAAAGGAAAGGTGCTGAAGACGGAGGCAACCAGCCAGGAGACGCACCACAGAAATCAGGATGCCACGCAATAACGCAAAATGGAATATGTCGACTACTGCTAAATGTTATGGTGCTCGCCCTGCTTTGGACTCCCAGGCAGGTGCAGTGCCGGGCCCTATGTCTGGAAAGGTTCCAACCCCAACTACTGGAGGTCCTTCTCAGAGGTCCTGTGGAGCCAGGGGACATGAGAATAGAACGGCTGACCATACTAAACAAAGACTTAAAATAATGCACTGGAATGCGGAGGGAGTCAGCAAAAAAAAAAAAAAAAGAATTAGAAAACATCCTGGACCAAGAAAAAATAAGCATATGTTGCTTGCAAGAAACTCACCTCAACGAAAATATAGCCTTCAAAATCAGAGGCTACCAGTGTTGCCGATCTGACCGAAAGGACAGGCGAAAAGGTGGGATACTTACCCTTGTAAAAAATAACATCACTGCTTCCCAAATCGAAGTCTACATGGAAGGGGCTGAGTATCAGACACTTAAACTTAAGACAGGCTATATAGACCTACATCTGATCAATTACTATTGTCCAATTAACCCCCACAGGCACTGGACACACTACCATTAACAGACAAAAAAATGATTGTGTGTGGCGATTTCAACAGCCACTCGCAGTATTGCCATTCATCGTACGCAGGAACGCCAATTATTCCTTCCCACGACGCTTGGCGTCAAAAGTGGAAGATGATGATGATGATTAATCAACAACAATGGTGTAGAAAGAAGTTACACAGACTGGCCATAGAAATGCAAAGGTTAAACATTATTAAGACTGTACGACACAAAACAAACAAATAAGTTAAAGAAAGATTTCTATGAGCATGTTTAGTTTAGTTTAGTTTAGTCGACGGATCAACATCACGGCACACGGGTGTAACCAATAAGTGCTCCGTTCCACTCCTAGCTCAGGCCTGAGTGCAGCGATCTCAGCTCAGTGCACGAACTCCGTAGCACCAGAAAGGATCCTGAAATACTTTGGGTAGATTTTTAACTCGAAATTGTGCCCGGGAAGCGCCGTTAGGCTTCTCTTTTTCGATTTTCAACTACCAAGGGATTTTCTGCGTGCGCAACAATACACACGGGCGTCCGATCTCACCAATGGAAATGTTTGTTACTAAAAGTCCACGTGAAAAAATCCCATTCTTCACCGGGGCTTGAACCCGGGACCTCCAGCACTCGCGGCGGACCACCCTATACCTAGAGACCACTCAGCCCCCCCCCCCCCCCCCCCCCCCCCCACCTCTCCATGTGACAACATAGGGCTGTGACGTGAATCGTGGACAATTTCGCAATCACTAGTGAAAACACTAGTGAAGAATCAGCATTGGAGGACGAAACATCAATAACATTAGATATGCAGATGATACAGTATTGATTGCAGACAATGCGCAGGATCTACAACAATTAGTAGATGCGGTTGTTGTACACAGTGAGCAGCTGGGGTTAGAATTAAATTGTAAAAAGACACAGGGTATGATCGTCACTAGGAAGAACGAAGTACCACAATGTAATATACAAATAAATGGGAATATTCTTCAACAAGTGAATCGGTACAATTATCTCGGAACAGTCATAACATCTGATGGGAGATGCCTTGAAGAGATTAGAACAAGAATCGCCATGGCGAAAGTAGCCTTTAGCAAGATGAAAAACATTCTGACCAATAAAAAGATGTCAATTGAAACGAGAAAAAGAGTGTTGAGGGGATACATAGAACCTGTTCTTTTGTATGGATGTGAAACTTGGACAATGTGCAGTCCAGCTGAAAAACATCTGATCCTGCAGAAATGTGGTTTCTGAGGAAAATGCAAAGAATACCATGGACAGACAGAAAAACCAATGACCAAGTACTACAGGAGACAAATGAAACTCGTAAACTGATTAGAGAAATTAGACGTAGACAGTCAACATTTTTTGGACATGTTATGAGAAGAAATGGATTGGAGAACTTGGTGACAACTGGCAAGATCGAAGGGAACAGACCAAGAGGAAGACCGAGAGGAAAATACTTGGATGGCTTGGCCACATGGCATGGTCAAGACAGGAACACTGAGCTGATCCACGACTCTGGTGATAGAGTGAAATGGCGAGTCATAGCCGCAAACGCTTTCCGGCATGGCATATGATTGATTGATTGAGAGAAGACAACTTGGGTTTTTGTGCTTAATGGTTACACAGAAGGTCCTCAAGACCAGTGGTTCTCAACCTTTTTTGGCCCGTGACCCCCTTCACCATATTTTCAGAACGTCATTCCCCCCCCCCCCCCCCCATTTCGTATTTCCTACCTAAAAATTTGGCCCGTGCCCCCCTTCACCATATTTTCAGAACGTCATTCCCCCCTTTCGTATTTCCTACCTAAATCCCCCCCCCCCCTTTTTACACAGTATATGTAATAATGGAAGCCACATTTAATAACACATACTAAAACAAGTCTAGACGTCCACATAAACGTGATTTGTGGGTCTACTTACTTTATAAAATGAATTTTAGAAGGGTGAGACGTACAGAACCGTAAAGTATGAAGGGAAAAAACAATATCAAGTAATCAGTTCTTGTATTAACGCGATCTTGAAATAATCTTAATTCCCCCCCCCCCCCCCCCCCCGGAAACCCTAAAATTCCCCCCTAGGGGGCAATTCCCCACCGGTTGAGAACCACTGTATTAGACTATCGTGGACCAAGAAGAAGTCAAATACTGACATAATGATGTTGGTATTTAATATCACTGTCGCATGAACAATAGCGCAAAACAAAACAGTCATGACCTCAGATGTTCTCAGTGTTACGTCATATCCGGCGCCAACGTCGTTTCTTCACCTCTTGTTGGTTCAGTTAGTTAGTTGCAGATCCTTTACGGACGTAGCAGTCAACCCAAGCATTGTTTTTAGCGGTTCGTGATTCCTGGGCAAATTTACGTTCAATAGTTGCCATTGCTTTCTGAACGACCGGCACCCATACCATTTCATAAAAAAAACACACAGCTGTATTTCGAACGCGGTATGCGGGATTACGAACTAGCGTAACAAGGGAGTTGATTCAGTGGGATTTGTTTAATTCTCTCCGTGAGCTCTACGTTGGCGATTCTGCTACAATGCCGCAGGCTCCAGTCAGTGAACGTGGTGCTAGACTCATGTCGCTTAAAAGTCGACAGGGTCGACTTCATTGCAACGGGTTGTTATCCCATAAGGCTCAGCCCGTGAACTGAAGGATACGTCCCGAATTCGAAGCCACAACCTGCGGAGCCAGAGGTAGACGGCTTGACCACTTCACCACGGAGACTCCCGAGAGTCCTTTTTAAAGACTTTTTAGACTCATGTTTTATAGACCAACTGACATTCAGTAAGTGATGTGGTCAGTATCACCGGCTACCTTCACTTCCCATTATATTTCCCGGTACCCATTTTAGATTTAGTCAACATAGTAGCCGAGGTCTACAGTGAAAACGAACCCGCGCCCAAGCAGCCGAGCGTGTAGCCACTACGCTACCACAGCTTCCCGGGATTCGATTCGATTTCACCATTACTCTTACCCCGTTCAACCTCAAGGAGAAGTTGTAGTAGGGTTCATCACCGGCTGAGAATGATAGTCCTGTGACTAGTCAGCCACCAAAGCAGCTGTCCATGGTTTTACACACACAGTCCTATTAATCCGAATGTGATTGTCGTCCATATGGAGTAATGGGGCAGACCCACGTTAATTTAAGTGAGCGACACAAGACAGAAGCAATTCTCTAAAAGCTTCAGGACCAACTCACGCCTGGACACACTTAAAAATGATGACGATGATAATGACAATGATGATTACGATGATAATGACAATGCAGATATATTGCTGCCGCATTATCGGCTACCCTTCTTTGTTTACGTCAGTCCGAACGTATCGATTAAGCACCGGCCGATTCAAATTAAGCACCGGCCGATTCAAATTAACCCCATGCAGGAATGACGTCAAGTGTAGACAACATCCGCCTACTACAATGATTGGCTGATTTATATAAACAGTAAAACGAGTCACGAAAACCTAGTCGGACATAACTGGAAAATACAGCCGTGGTTGTAAATATACGCAGAAATGGTTTTACAAACTAAATGTCGGTAGTCCCTACACCGAAAACATCACCAATTTCCACAAAAACGCGCAGTTGGTCGCGGCAACAGTGAGTCACTGTTTTTTTTTTATTTTATTTTAATTTAAATTTTAAAAGGATTTAGAAACGGCTTGTATGACGTTGGTCATTCAAGTGCCTTCACGAATGTTGTGGGTTGTTGAACACCATGTGTTAATGAATGGTGGGCTGTTGTGCAAACTGTGTGAATGAACGGTGGGATGTTGAATACGATATGCGAATGAACGGTGGGATGTTGAATACGATATGTGAATGAACGGTGGGATGTTGAATACGATATGTGAATGAACGGTGGGATGTTGAATGCGATATGTGAATGAACGGTGGTGTGTTGAATACGATATGTGAATGAACGGTGGGATGTTGAATACGATATGTGAATGAACGGTAGAAAGTTGAATACGATATGTGAATGAACGGTAGAAAGTTGAATACGATATGTGAATGAACGGTGGGATGTTGAATACGATATGTGAATGAACGGTAGAAAGTTGAATACGATATGTGAATGAACGGTGGGATGTTGAATACGATATGTGAATGAACGGTGGGATGTTGAATACGATATGTGAATGAACGGTAGAAAGTTGAATGCGATATGTGAATGAAGGGTGGGGTGTTGAATACGATATGTGAATGAACGGTGGGATGTTGAATACGATATGTGAATGAACGGTAGAAAGTTGAATACGATATGTGAATGAACGGTGGGATGTTGAATACGATATGTGAATGAACGGTAGAAAGTTGAATACGATATGTGAATGAACGGTGGGATGTTGAATACGATATGTGAATGAACGGTAGAAAGTTGAATACGATATGTGAATGAACGGTGGGATGTTGAATACGATATGTGAATGAACGGTGGGATGTTGAATACGATATGTGAATGAACGCTAGGATGTTGAATACGATATGTGAATGAACGCTGGGATGTTGAATAAGCTGTGTGAAGACACGGTGGGATGTTGAATACGATATGTGAATGAACGGCGGGAAATACAGTTCATCGTCGGTGGAATTGGCAGTCACTGGACAACCAGCAGCCACACATTACTACATTAAAAGTCGAGAGGATCGACTTCATTTCCCTGAGATTTATCCCATACGGCTCGGTCCCTTTCGGCAGGGCGGCCCGTTGAAAGCATCGCACAAAGCATGAACACCGTAGCTAGTTAAGTTTAGTTTAGTCGTTGGATCAACATCACGGCACACGGTTTAACCCATAAGTGCTCCGTTTTCCTCCGAACTCAGACCTGAGTCTGGAGAAACTCAGCTCAATGCACGAACTCCGTTGCATCGGCGAGGATCCTGAAATACTTTGGGTAGATTTTTAACCCGAAATTTTCCCCGGGCAGCGCCGTTAGGCTACTCTTTTTCGATTTCCAACTGCCAAGGGATTTTTTACGTGCGCAACAATACACACGGGCGTCCGATCTCAATACCCAGAGACCAGGGGTATTACTGGAAGTCCACGTGGATTTTTTAAATAAATCCCGGACCTCACCGGGGCCTGAACCCGGGACCTCCAGCACTTGAGGCGGACACCATACCTCGAGACCACGCAGCCCCCCCCCCTCCCCCAACTCATTGAGGGTCGAACCAGTTTCGCCTGGACACGAGTCCGGTGTTCTATCAACTCGACTACTGATTCATACCGTAGCACCAGCCACGACCCCCAGGAGTCTCCGAGAAGAATACACTCGTCAACCGAAAAGGCAATCCAATCAATTCAGCGACAGGCCGACCGCGATCGTTCCGAACATGCAGTTCGCGCTACAACAACCGTGGACAGATGTAAAGACATTCCAAACGAAATTCACAGCTCACAGTGTCGCGCCACGCACTCTACTCAGTGGCAGGGCGGCGGAACCATGCACTACCAGTCCAACATGAGGAAAGTGCGACTGCAAACCGTATCCAGAAGCATAAACACTCCAGAGGCTTAACGGTTCAAAATGCCTATACGCCATGTTGGGGACCGGAAGTCGCCATACGTATTCAACAATGGTCGAACACTGTGACAAGTTATGTGAATGATCGAACTAACACTGTGTCATGCTGAACAAGTTGTGTGAATGTTCGAACATTGTGACACGGTGAACAAGTTGTATGAATGATCGAACGAACACTTTGACGTGTTGAACAAGTTGTGTGAATGATCGAACACTGTGCCATGTTGAACAAGTTGTGTGAATGATCGAACACTGTGCCATGTTGAACAAGTTGTGTGAATGATCGAACACTGTGCCATGTTGAACAAGTTGTGTGAATGATCGAACGAACACTTTGACATGTTGAACAAGTTGTGTGAATGATCGAACGAACACTTTGACACGGTGAACAAGTTGTGTGAATGATCAAACGAATACTGTGACACGTTGAACAAGTTGTTTGAATGATCGAACACTGTGACACGGTGAACAAGTTGTGTGAATGGACGAACGAACACTGTAACACGTTGAACAAGTTGTGTGAATGATCAAACACTGTGACACGCTGAACAAGTTGTGTGAATGATCGAACACTGTGATACATTGAACAAGCTGTGCGAATGATCGAACACTGTGATACTTTGAACAAGTTGTGTGAATGATCGAACACTGTGATACTTTGAACAAGTTGTGTGAATGATCGAACACTGTGACATGTTGAACAAGCTGTGTGAATCATCGAACACTAGGACACGCTGAACAAGTTGTGTGAATGATCGAACACTGTGATACATTGAACAAGCTGTGCGAATGATCGAACACTGTGATACTTTGAACAAGGTGTGTGAATGATCGAACACTGTGATACTTTGAACAAGTTGTGTGAATGATCGAACACTAGGACACGTTGAACAAGCTGTGTGAATAATCGAACACTATGACACGTTGAACAATTTGTGGGAATGAATAAACATTGTCGATATTTTTTTTTACCACACTGTGACTTGTTCAAGAAGCTGTGTTAATGAACGAACGTTGAATGCTGTTCACCAAGCTGTGTGAATGAATGAATGTTGTGGGTTGTTCAACAAGCAGTGAGTATGAACAAACGTTGTGTGCTGTTGAATAAATCGTATGAATAAACGAAATACTGGTAAGACATTCAAACGGGGTGTGTATAGAATACCCGATTGTTATTGTAATTGGACTAATTTTAGCTTAAGGTAAACCTGTTTACTAAAAATACAACCCAGTTACGATGGTACTGCCGGTGGGGTACGAAGTGTTGTACCTTCACATAGTCTAGGCAATGGCAATAAGAGATGAAGTGACACGTTTCCTTCATCGATTCCTTTCCCTCTCAGGCAATGCTCTAAAAATTATAACAATTATCCCTTACTTACGCCTTATGTCATGAGGTTAATTCTACCCAAAGCCATACTGACCGCAAACACTAATCCTACCACTGATGGGGCTTGTGTCGGGTTTAATCCCCAACAATGGCAGAAACTGCACCCCTACCAGCACTGCTGTGAGATCGATCCAGTCCCGTATAAATAGGTTCCCGATGCGTTTCACAACTATCTGGAAAGTTCTCGGGAGAGAGAAGTGGTGAGGAAGAAAACTGGTCAACTCAACTCAGTTTGCTAGCATATGTAAAGGCCTAACACTTCACATCTACTGTACAATGAATGAATCACCCCAAAAAAATAAAAAAAATAAATGAGACAGTTCTTGAAGAAACCAATGCAATCCGCGAATATATTATATTAAAGAAAGTAGACGCAGACAGCCAAGATCATTTATGTACGTTAAGTGGAGAAATAAACTTGAAAACTTTGTGACAATGGCACACATGATGGGAAAGAGCAAGATGAAAACAAAGAGATAAATACTTAGATCCCTTGGCCACAAAATATTATCGAAACAAGAACACACCTGATCTAAGTCTGGTGATTGTGCGAGATGACGAAACATAATCGCCCACGTTTATTGCGTGGGACATGATAAAGATATATCACATGCTTTTATTAACTTCCTCTATGCCGAGACATTATTAATTTCAGTAATAAACATCTAGGTCAAGAAGTTAAAATAATTATTATCCGGACAGAAGGCAACTTAGTGGTAGCTGTCACGTCTTTAATACAACTACTTCTGCCTTTTATCCCACACTGGGGACTGGAGAGCATAGGCCCTCAAGCAACTCACACTAAACTGCCTCACTTTTACTATCTCCTGCAACTCTCGCCATGATTTTCCCCATGATCTCCCAAAGTTACTCATCTCTTTCAATAATCCTTTTATTGTATGCGTTTTTAGGTCTTTTATATTTTAAAACAACGTTTTCCCGTTGTGACTATGAATAACGAAGACACTTTTATATATCGTTTGCTCTGTGGGTTCTAGAGACTGAGTTGCCCAGTAATACTGTCACCAGGTTGTCTCTATGCGCGTCCCGACCCATCCAGCATCATCGTACCCCCCCCCCCCCCGCGCCCCTCTTGTTTCGCAATGTTTTTATATTGGCCTTGACAGCTTCCGTTGGGATACAATTTGGGCCAGCAGTTTTCCCATTCCTCCAGAATTCTGATAGCTTTTCAAATTTCTTGCTTGGATGGTTTCTCACATTTTTCACGACTGCAGGCTGTATTATACGGACGGCATTTTAGGACTGGTAATTTCAGACATATCTCAAAGTGTTCCACCCATCGGTTCATTTCAATTCTAATGGTGGTGAGAACTTTCGCATCCGTGTTAGACTAGTCCACTTGGCTGATTATGTTTCCTTCCTATTTTCCTTGTGGTGTTATAAAGGTTCCTGATGTTTCCTTTGGCTCTTGCTATACCACCTACATATTGACTAATTAGAAGTTAGTTGCTGACATAAGCCTGGGTCATTGACATTGAGTTGAGTGACCGGGCATGAGGAAGAATGGAGATGAGAGTGGGAGACAGTAAAGTGACTGACCTGGCTATGAGAGACAGCCAGTCCGGAGAAATAAATAGTGAGGGTAGAGGAAAAAAAAACCCTAGGGGGATGGGCGAAGACAGTTGTGTGTTGTGTGAAGTCAGGAGACTGGAAAGTCAGTGAGAGAAGAGACCGACTGCGGGTCAGGTCGTTTAAGAGAGATCTCCGTGTTGTGTTGTGCTCCGAGTGGTGAAGACAGGCTAAACCCAGAGTGGGTTGCAATAGTTGAGCAGTGGCTCCAACCCAATGTGTGGGTTGTATTGTGGGAGATCCAGCCGTGGATAGTAGCTGGATGACCTGTCTTGTGAGTTGATAAGAAGCAGGCCGTGAGAAGGCATTGATGTGTGCTGGTTAAATTGTCAGGAGGATATTTATATTCTATGGATTATATATTGTTTCTGGATGTATAAACATGTTCCGTTTGTCCGTCTTATTTCTGTAATAAAGGATTATGTGCGCCAACGGAATCTTGTCTAATGACTGGTGAATATGCACTGCAGGGGTGAGTTATATTGCAAGACAGTTAAATATCTCCATTGACACCCCCTGAGTATCGTTACCTAGACAACGACCATCACACGATAATATCAAGCAAAGATCATCAAGAACATTGATATTATCATCAAGAACGACGTGTGACATCTGGGGTCTCGTCGCTTAGTAAGGAGTATCTGGAAGGCTACGTACGGTCAAGAGCATTATAGAGAGTGTTGTCATTCTGAGATATTTGTGGGCTCTTCGCGGAGAGAGGGTGGACAGCGGAGTGTGTCCACCAGATAAACACTGAGTTTTTCTCCGTGCGGGAACTGGCTACAGACAGTTCACGTCAAGTCCACTACAGGGGAATTGGAACCAACCATATCGCTAAAGCGAGTGGGGGTGTCAGAAGAATTAACGCAGCACAAATCGACCGGGAAAGTCGATTGCAGTAGCAGGGGTGTTTGGTCACGGACAGCACAGAGGAAATGTCGCGGGGACATAACGGTGTTTGCAACAAGTGCGGTCAGTCCTAGTGTGTGTGTGTTTGACAGGATTGAACCAAAGATTGAAGACAGCGAGCAATTTCGTCGCAACATCCTGTGTGTGGGGAGAATTTTGTGTGTGTGTCCGAAGGCAAGCGCACTGTGGTGTCGCAAGTTGACTGGTCAAGATTTGTCGACGCAGTTAATAGGCCGGGTTGAGAGAGGGTCAGCGCTGTTTACGAGGACAGCTGGAAAGGGGTATTAACGTTAACCCTACCACAGGTGCGGGGGCAGAAGTGGAAAGTGTTTGTGTATTGCGGAAAAGTTCCGGGCATTTTACAGACAGATTAAGTGTGACTTTCCACGGAGTTAAAATAGCAGTCGGGTGGGGCTGTCAAGTTTGTGTGAAAACTGTTTTACGGAGGAATTTTTCACTGAGAGTGATAAAGAGAAATTGAGGTGACATTGTGAGTTGGGGGTGGAAGGAGGAAGGATACTCGGGAATTTCCACGACCTATGGTGGTCAAGATGACTCATTGTGAATGAACAAAACAAGGCGTTTTGTGTGAAACCAGACTTGATTGTTCGTCTTTGTTAAAAGCCCTTTGTGTTCATTACTTTATAATCAGCAAACATTTTGACAACGAATGATGACGTGTCGGCTCCGCGAACATAGTTGCATACAGTTGCCAAAAAGAACTGACGGTACAGAGTGAAAGCGTTGATCATGTACTGCCATTATTTTGGTCTTTTCTGTTAGGGAACTCTATAACATTTATGATACAGCAAAGCGCCATCTTCGCAACGAAGGTAGAAAAGACTTTTTGATTATTAGACCACGTCCAAGGAAAGTACAATAACGCGACGGACTTGGTCGAGACAGAACATTGTGGATAATCAATCATCATCTTCAATTTTTTTTCGACGGTTTGAACTTGTGATCACCACGTAAAATTAAGTCACCACGCAACAAATGTGGAATATCGTAGACATTTCGGAACATTTACCAATATACATTCCCAACATATTGTGAAAAATTCTTTAAAAAACCGAACTTGTGGCGACGGATTATCATTAATAGGCACATATTTGTCGGCCAACGAATTGTACATTTTGTTTGCTGCTCATAGTCTTATAAATATTGTTTTCGGTTGTTAAGCTATTACTTGTTTGTGGTCCGGTGTTTGTCAGGTGTAGGGGATTTTTGGGGTGTTTCTCGAGAGTCGGGATACAGCACAAAAATTTATTTGTCTTTCGGTGCTTACGATATTTTTGTAAGAAAAACGTTAATGAGTTAACGGATCGTGCAGTGGCATTGGAATAGTCTTAACCAATATCTAGAGCCGAGTTGTCTGACGTCAGATTTGTGTATATGTTGATGGTATAAATTGGTTTTGTTTCTCTTTCTTTTCATAATATTTGCATATGATATTTGCTGTGTTCGGATATATGTTATTATTGTGAACTTTTGTCGTGTCTACTATCTAGTGGTATCTGAGTCAGTTTATATTTTACGCGCACTGTGGGTGTCCCTACACAAGCTTGTGGTTGTTACTGTGGTTTATTTCTGTGTGATCATCGTCTCCGTGTACTCAGCTTGTGAAGTCTAGCGTTGGATAGTCATCACTTAGTGTTATCATCCATTTGTTTGTATATGTATTTATATGTATGTTTAACAATATTTCCAGGGACTTTATGAACTTGTGGTCATAGATAGATATACGACGGAGTATAGGTGATACTTCCCCCCTCACTACCTAGTGCTTATAGAGTGACTGGGTGAGTACAGAGTTATATTGTAGCACTACGGATTTACGTACACAGGGAGTGCGGGTGTAATTTAGGGAAGTGACACAAAGACTAACAGCAGAGTCTGTACATTTATAGTTGGCTGATTCACAGCAACGTGTCCACAGTACAAGATGCCTACTTTAATGGATTATATTGAAGCAGGTAAAAGAATAGGCCTGAAAGGTAAAGAGTTACAGGAGTATGTAGAAGCGAAAGAACAAAAGCAGACGGAAAGAGAGGAGAGGCATAATGAACGCGAGGCAAAGCGTCTACAGGAAGAGAAAGAGACGCAAGTAAAAACTAGCTGAAATGGAAAACAAGCGTCTACAGGAAGAGACACAAGTAAAACTAGCTGAAATGGAAAACAAACGTCTACAGGAAGTAAAGTTAGCTGAAATAGAAAACAAGCGTCTACAGGAAGAGACACAAGTAAAACTAGCTGAAATGGAAAACAAACGTCTACAGGAAGTAAAGGTAGCTGAAATGGAAATTGAGAAAGAGAAGATCAAGTGCCAGAATGCAAACTGAAATCGAGTTAAGAAAACTAGAACTATCTTCGAAGGGTCAAAGTGGAGGATAGCAGAAGACCTTCGCAGTCGTCACAGAGATTAAAACTGCCATACTTTACGGACCGAGACAACCTTGAAGCTTATCTTGACAGATATCAGGCATCAGCGAAAGTGTTAGGCATCCCCGAAGAACAGTATGCTATTAGACTAGGGGAGCTTCTTACGGGTAAGGCACTAGACACCATGTTCAATTTACCTGTAGAAGAAAGGAACAACTACACTATCTTACGTCAACGTTTGCTGACAAGTTCCAACTAACTGAGCATGGATATAGGGACAAAGTTTAGACAGTTAGGGCCAGAGACAAATCAAGATTTCACAGACTTTGTTAACACAGTAAAGAATACATTTAACAAATGGATGGAGCTCGCAGAAGTAGGGAAAGATTTTAATAAATTAGTAGATCTAATGTTAAGAGACAAGGTAGTATCTGCATGCAATTCTAATTTAGTGGCATTCTTTGAGGAACGGAAGCCAAAGGACATAGACACAATGTCTCAGTTAGGGCAAAACTACATGACTGCACATCCTAACGTATCTATTGGGAAACTAATGAGTGAGGAAATAGTCTGTGCAGCGTACACTAAACAGGACCAGAATCCAGTTATCAGACCAGGGCGAAAAGTGTGGATTCAGCACAGAAAGGTGAGCAGCAAGAACTTCAAGATAATGGTTTCCGAGGAAACAATGGTTGGTAGAGTAGGACGGTACCCATATAGAAGAGGGAACTTCCAGAGACGTCCAAATTATGCCGGATGTTGGAATTGTGGGAGCTGGAGACACAAGGCAGCAGAGTGTGATGCATAACCATCAGATGGACCAACGAACAACACTAAAAGGGAGATTACTTGTTTCAAATGTGGAAAGAAGGGGCATATCAGCCATCAATGTAGGATGAGAGAAACAGAACACTCAAATGCAGCGCAAAGTAATTGAGACGCTGAACAATGAAGATTGTAGTGGGTGCAAACCTCTTTTGAAAAGACAGTCAGCCAGTCCTAATATGTGGTCATACAGTAAAAGCAGGATCAGCAGTGCATGAAGGAGGAAGTCTGAAGCTGCATCAATGATAGACCAGCGTTAACAATTAGGGATTCCGGATGTACGTCTATCGGAGTGAGGAGAAGTTTAATATATCCCTCGGATTATACAGGGAAAAAGATTAGATGCATAACATTTAACGGCACAGTAGAGTTCTACCCAGTAGCCATAATAACAGTAAAAACACCATATATCACTGGAAGAGTGACAGCGTGTGTTTTGGACTCACCAGTGGCTGATTTGATCATAGGAAATGTTATAGGAGTGAAAGATTGTACAGAAGAGGAAGTAGTTTATTGGGACCAAAAATATAGTGTAAGCAGTAATGAGGTAGTTACCACAAGAGAACCTAAATTAGAGAGTATAGCTGAGGTAGAAGAGGCACTTGAAGTAGACACAGGAACTCAGGACAAGGATAGAACAGCGGAGCAGATGAGAATGGATCCCAAATATAGTGCTAGTGAATCCCAGAGACAAGATACTACTCTGAACAAATGTTCCCAAGGGTGTAGGAGAGTAGAACATAGGCAGTCAAAGAAAGGTAGATGGTGCTTCGAGAGGAAGAACAATGTTCTCACTCGCAGCTTTTCAGATAGTGGAACTGCACGTGGGCAAGGAGCAGTACCTTTAGCACATAGAGACCGATATACTAGAACAGCTCAGGATAGTGCATGTGCAGGGCACATATGCATAAGGCGTATGCAGCAGAAAGCAAGGTGCCAGATACATGGGCCAAGATTGAATAAAGAGTTCAGACTAAACAGAGACGCAAGTGTAACGGTGCAATATGCAGATAGGAAAGTTGAGTCAGGTCAAAACAGTTTTCGCAACATTACTGACCCAGGGCTAGGGATAGCAAACAGATGTTGTAATTGTAGAGGTACCATGAGTCATGGGTACATGAAAGATAGACACAGCATCGACAGGAATCAGAGGAGGGTTAATGCAAGAACAGAACCACCTGATATAGGGTCGGTACACAAATAGTATTGTGTGGTCGTAAAGTAGTAAGAGACCTGTGGGTACATGAGTATAATGCTTTCCTATGATGTATTATTATTATGTGATGTATTAGTTCATGCATTGGTACACAAGATAGAAAGATGGTTGTATTTATGTGTGACGAACATAGGAGTATACTATGAGCATTTGATGTATTATGTAGTGTGGTAGCTGAAGTGAGGTGGAGCCATACTTAGGGCTACCCAGGCTATATGTCGGGGTCACATGTTTAGTAAGTTTTAGTCTCCCAATATTTGAAAACGAAGTTTTCTTTTAAGAGGGGGTGATGACATAAGCCTGAGTCATTGACATTGAGTTGAGTGTCCGGGCATGAGGAAGAATGGAGATGAGAGTGGGAGACAGTAAAGTGACTGACCTGGCTATGAGAAGACAGCCAGTCCGGAGAAATAAAATAGTGAGGGTAGAGGAAAAAAACCCTAGGGGGATGGGGCGAAAGACAGTTGTGTGTTGTGTGAAGTCAGGAGACTGGAAAGTCAGTGAGAGAAGAGACCGACTGCGGGTCAGGTCGTTTAAGAGAGATCTCCGTGTTGTGTTGTGCTCCGAGTGGTGAAGACAGGCTAAACCCAGAGTGGGTTGCATAGTTGAGCAGTGGCTCCAACCCAATGTGTGGGTTGTATTGTGGGAGATCCAGCCGTGGATAGTAGCTGGATGACCTGTCTTGTGGAATTGATAAGAAGCAGGCCGTGAGAAGGCATTGATGTGTGCTGGTTAAATTGTCAGGAGGATATTTATATTCTATGGATTATATATTGTTTCTGGATGTATAAACATGTTCCGTTTGTCCGTCTTATTTCTGTAATAAAGGATTATGTGCGCCAACGGAATCTTGTCTAATGACTGGTGAATATGCACTGCAGGGGTGAGTTATATTGCAAGACAGTTAAATATCTACCTAGACAACGACCATCACACGATAATATCAAGCAAAGATCATCAAGAACATTGATATTATCATCAAGAACGACGTGTGACAGTTGCATATCCTTTGCAGGACGTCGCAGTCAACCCTGTCATATTTTGACTGTGATTTCTTGGCAATTTTACGTTCAGTAGTTTGCCACTGCTTTCTGAACGACCGGCACTAATACAATTTTATTAAAACCAACGCAAGGAGGTCTGCTTCAAAATCGCCAGCCGCTGTGTTTCGAACGCGGTATGCGGGATTACGAATTAAATATCTGCCCTAAAATAAAAATAGAATTGATGACAGACATAACAATATTCCCGCCACACAAAAAGACATAAAGCTCTTGTAAAAACCATGCCGGAGAGAAGGCTTGAAGGCAGGCGAACAAGAGATAGACAATGATACTTCTGGGACAATAACATCAAGAGATGGACAAACAGCAACCTTTCAGCGTGTACAACTAGGGCGAGAGGCAGAGCATGGTGGAGATGCAGTGTAGTCAACCTTGATTGCCGAGACGGCATCTGATTGATTCACAACTGTCCGCTTCCTAACTTCTGTATTGGCCTATGTGTGCTTATTTTGGGTTTTATTTATTTATTTTGAATTCGTTCGCTTTGAGCTGAATCACAGTCTACACATGTGCTTTTTTCGCATATCCTATTTACAGGACATCGCTGTCAACATCAGCATTGCCAGGGTGACTGACGCTCGTTAATTCAATGCAACCAGTAACAGTCAAACAATAACAAAACGATATTACCTGGAAACGTCGTCTGAACAGCGACGAACAGAAATAAACCACTGACGGCGAATCTTGATATTGAGATGTGGCATTTTAATAATGCGCTTTCATTTGGCGAAACTATTCAAAATGAACATGGAGTGCCCTTAAGACAGGGTCGGGTCTCCATTTACAGACATCTTTTATTTAGTTCCCAAAATGAATTCCCTGTCTCTGATTCCCAGCTATCTTTTCCTTCCGCTTGTTCACTCGTTCCTGTTCCACATATTGTCTAGGTCCTTTCTGGAATGAATCTCCGTTACCGCCGCAATCCTTGCCTCACAACCACATCGTCCCGATCTTCCTCGTATAGAACTCCTGGAAAACCAATCACTTCGTCTCGTCTCTGCACAGCGTATCCCGTTGCTGTTTTCTGACGCTACTTTGTTCCCATGGGATTCCCTCTCTTATTCTGTCCACACTAGTGTACGTATGGGGAAAACCCTGTTCACCCTTTTTATGTTTGGTGGCGCGTGCCTTGTCTTGGCATTATGCCCCCCTCCCAGATAAAAAAAAATGAGTTATCATTTTTTTCTTACTATATGTTTATACATGTATACTATATACTAATATGACAGGCATGCACCCCCATACTGGACATCCATTCGCCGGTAAATTTCTATAGATTGCACACCTTCACTGATTAAAAAAAAAAACGGATAACACAATGCTCCTCCTGTTTGGTGCATTCCAAAAGTAGGGCGACCATCTTTAAACTGTTCTTATGACGTGTTCGCCTGCACCGTGATGTCACGTGCTTAACCCCTTAACATCCTTAATAACAATATTAAAAGGTAACAAGACAATGGTTTGATTATTGTCATTTCTATCACATTTGTAAGGCTTTCATGTCAAGCCACCTAGTAGATGCATAGGAAGTACTGGCCAGCGTGTGGGACTAACCCACTGCGCCGAGGTCAAAAGAGAAAGTTGAAGCACGTTAAACCTCTCACCCCAGCCGACCCCCCTTCGGTATGTGATTCATGAACTCTGAACTTTAGTATCTCAGGTTTTGCTATAATTTAAATCTGGGTTTTTGATATTCAATTCTGTCATTTTTTGAGGATTTCCGGCGTTATCTATGGTGTATGTTTTCACTCAAATGGTTCTGTACTTTTATTTTGTTTTAAAATAAGATAAGGACAAAAATAGAATATGGGGATCACCTATCTGCCAATCAACCCCCAGAACACACTTTTCACACAAAGACACACGTTTCTACCGGTATAGATAAATAAATGTCCATCCGTTTCCCCGACAGCTCTATAAATAAATACATGTCGCTATTGCGATAGATTTATAAATAAATGTCTGCCGCTATTCAGACAAATCTATAAGGGAAAAACCTATGTCCAAGGTTTGAAAGATGTTCTGATTTTTTCTTACCGTTTCATTATTCACCTGACTTTTATAGCTGGGGTGTTTATTTAATAATACGCATACACATTTACAGCTCGGTCCGCTTAGGGAGACCCCGCGTTGTTGAGTTGAGCTACGAACCGATATCACAGCACTTGGGACATTCCCGTGCGTGCTCCTTCGTCATCTTCAACAACCAACGAAGAGTCCCAATGCTAATGGTACCAGTAGAACTTTGATAATGTGCCCGTCTGGCCTCTCCTCGGAGTCCTGAGTGGCGGCCAGATCCTCTGGTCACTCCCTGCATCGCCATTCTCCTCAAGCCGTGATGGGCTAGCAGTTCTTTTGCACTATACACACGATCCCAAAGATAAACAGACAGACAGACAGATTGGCAGACATACGGACGGACGGGCGGATGGATGGGCGGGCGGGTGAAAGTATTGGGTATAGATTATGTTAGTTAGTTGCATATCCTTTACATGACGTCGGGTACTTCATTTTTAATTCACCACAAACAAACCGGGTAGTTATTTTTAGCACTGACCTAGATCTGGTCCATCCATCCATCATGTGGCATGCTGATAAGCGTGGACGGTCATGTTTTGCCATCTCACTCGATCACCAGAGTCGTGGATCAGCTCCGTGTTCCTGTCTCGACATGCCATGTTGCCAAGCCATCCAGGTATTTACTTCTCGCTCTTCCCCTTGGCCTCTACCCTTCGATCTTGCCAGTTGTCCCCAAGTTCTCCAAGTCATTTCTTCTCTTATCATGCCCAAAAATTTTTGACTGTCTACGTCTAATGTCTATAATCAGTTTCCGATCTTCATTTGTTTCTTAAAGGACTTGTTCATTGGTTTTTCTGTCTGTCCATGGTATTCTTTGCATTTTCCTCAGAAACACATTCTAGATTGGTTGGCATCGTCGATTTTCAGGATAAGGATATCGGGATTCACTTCATATCGATCGACAAGTGTGTTTGCAGCAAGATTTACCCAAATACCGCATGTCATTGTCTTCACAAACTGTTCCCCAGATACATCAAAGATGAGCGCAGAGAGATAGGACACACACAACATAAGACAAGCAGCACAAGACATGGATATACACTCCGACGACAGTGAGGGCCCTCCGAACCCAGAAACATTTATTGCATCCATCGATCTGTCTAGCAGTCCACCACACACTCAACCGGAAGTGATCGACAACACATTCAATTTATATGATTCTTTATTTCAATAAATACATTACACAATAGCACTTGCTTGCCTTCTACTTGCGAAAGCAATTATATGTCTGTATCTGTAATTAATAAATGCACCCCTACACCGACAATGGAATCACCCTGATGTCACGTGATTTCACGGGAACTCCCGGAATTTCTTTGTTTGCAGTGAATTAAAAACGAATCACCGGACGTCGCAGTCAACACTAGCAATTTTTGCTGCTGTGATCTCTTGGCAAGTTTACGTTAAGTAATTTGTCATTGCTTTCTGAACGACCGGCACACATACCATTTCGTAAAAAACCAACGCAAGGCAGTCTGCTGCCAAATCGCCCACAGCTGTGTTTCGAACTCGGGTATGCGGGATTACGAACTACGTCCGTAACACCTTCACCACGGAGCAGGCTATTGGGTATATAGTGCTTATTTTTAAACACCGATGGAGAGTCGATTGGAGATGTAACTAGCATCACCCCCTTCGCTTTTACTTCCATGACATTTGCTGATTTTCGTTTTTCGTTATAGATTGGGTTAACATGGGAAGTCATTGTCAATTTAAAAGATCGGCCTCGATGGGGATTCGAACATAGGCAGTCGGGCGGGCGGCAAGAGTACTGGCCACTGTTCTGTGTGTGTGTGTGTGTGCGTGCGTGCGCGCGCGCGTGTGTGTGTGTGTGTTTCGCACTATCGTTTGTCAGGATGGCAAGGTGTCAGTATACAGCAAATTATAGTGTGTATATATATTTCCTACAAAGATAATGCATACAGATAAAACCACTATGGACAACAGAAATATATGTTAATGAGGGAAAAATTGGAGGTGGTGGAAAATTTTGAATATCTTGGGTCATTGATTACCAACAACGGTGTCACAATGAAAGAAATTAAACGACGTCTATCAATTGCTTTTCAAAGACTAACACAACTGAATAAATTATGGAATGGGACAGACAGAACTACAAAAATTAGATTTTTAAGAGCATGTATCTTTCTCATTGCAACATACCTTGAGACCTGGACACTTACTTAACAAGCTGAGCAGCGCATAAATGCCTTTGAATATAAATGTTAGAGATGAGTTCTAAAAATATCTTGGGTAAAGAAAAGAACAAATGCATCAATACTTCAAGAGCTGAATATTGAAGAAGGTTGGGTATTAAAAACGATAAAACAAAGAAAATTGAAATATTTTGGTCACTTGAAACGTCACGAAAGTTTGGCGAAAACAATAATGGAGGGGTATATGCCTGGGAAGAGAGGAAGAGGAAGGCCAAAGAGAAGATGAGTGTAGGTTGTGGCGGATGAACTCCAGATGGATGTATCGGACGCGGGACATCTTGCTTATGATCGAGAAGTTTTCCGGAAGGTTGTTATGGGAGCGAGGTTCTGCAAAGGACATGCTACTGAATGAATGAATGAATATATATTTCCCACTATCGTTTGTCAGGATGGCAAAGTGCCAGTATAAAGCATATTATAGTTTGTATATATATATTTCTCCACTAGTGAGGCTTTGGGTTCGGCCCAGCTTTGTTGTGTGGGTATCAGAGGTTGTTGTGGGGTGGAGACGTGACGATGAAGGGAGGCTTTCACAAGCTTGCGTACATGCTTGTTTCGTGGTATAGTAGTTGTTAATGTGTGAGACCGAGGAAGAAATGCTGTTATCAGACAGACAGTGGAATCAACACCTTGTGCCACATTTATTGAACGACAGAAGATCAAGTGGTTTGGCCATGTCGTTAGAATGCAACACCAGCAACTACCATCACAGGCTTACATCAAAGATCATCTGCGACGAGACCAAGAGGACGTCCAAGAAGAAAATGGATTGACGACATCAAAGACATTGTACAATCACAAGGAATGACACTATCCAGTGCAGCCCACCGGGCGCTGGAGCGCAAATTATCCCTCCCCACGACGCTTGACGGCAGAAGTGGAAGATGATGATGGTGATGATGATGATGATGATGATGATGATGATGATGATGATGATGATGAAATGATGATGATGATGTTGATGATGATGATGATGATGATGATGAATGTGTGAAGACATTATCGGTGGGTTGGTCGGTGGCTCGGTAGGTCTGTCTGTCTGTCTGTCTCAGCGCACCGGAAGTTTCAGCGCAAGTGTATTCATCCCCGCGGCCACGCAAACCTCCTATATATAGAATAGAAGATCTACATTGTTGTTCCCCCAAGACCGCGGTAATAATACAAACAGATGAACCGTTTCGTGACGTTACCTAAAATAGAACATTTAATTATCGAAAATAGCTTTCCAAATACTCCGGTCATACGTCCTAATCTCTACAAATTGCCTTTCAAAAATAAGCAATAATTCAAACATTCTTTGGATTTATGTATTATTATTACTTCTTGGTGACGAAATGTATACCCTACGGACAGTTGAAATCTCGCGTTAAAGTTGTGTTTATCCTTTGCTCCCTTTGTTCGTCTTAATTGTTATTTCTGATCTGCAGATATCAGAATGTTTAGATTAACAATTGTAATTATGGGATAATTCTTTGTTTTTGTGTGTTTTTGTTTTGGTTTTTGATTGGCAAGTTCTAACTTCTATACAATTTAATGGATTCACTATTCAGCATACACGTTTCTCAACTCTTCAAGCTTGCTTTTTCTTCTTCTGCGTTCGCCCGGAATATTGTTTCAGACGTGAATGCATTGTGCCTGTTTACAGCAGAGCTGCGATATTTGAACCGTTCGGCCGCCACATCCAACTTCTTCAAGCATTTTTTGGCCGGATTACCTTCCCAGGTGTTTCATAGGACGTTCGACTCTCACTGTTGTAGTTTTATCTCCATCCCAGCTAGCCCATTTTTTCCTCTATATACTCTCACTCATCACTTGCTCTTAAATTGTCGGTACGCTAATGGCAAGATAGGCATTTAAACCCTTACACCAGCATTAACTAGACTTTAAACGTTGACTTCTTGTTCAGAAAGCAATGGCAAACTACTGAACACACAATTTTTTAGAAAGTCAATCTGGGATTGATTGCATCGACCTGCAAAACAACAACAACAACAACAACAACAACAACAACAACAACAACAACAACAACAACAACAACAACAACAACATGAAAAGAAATGTGTAAGTTGATAATTTTATATTTCCGCGAATGATGCTATAAATATTCAAATGTCCCTTAATAGAGTCCCCTTCCCTGCTCCAGGTAGTAATAATTGCGACTCTAAGAGTTTCCCGCTAAAGCTTGCAATTGCAGACGAACAAAGATATCACTACACGCAAAACAGCCAAGCCTGCTCACGATTTCGGTGTTATCAGAGACAGAACCGTGAGAAAAATAGTTCTAAAATTACCGCGCCGAACAGACTGATGTCATAAATTCGGAGTATGATATCATCTGTATCAGCGTTGTTATTTAGTTAGTGATATCAACGGGCGGCTCGTGACGAGGTAGGGGTTATGATAAGTGCGATCCATAGGATGGGTTCGAATAACGGGGTGTGGGAGGAAAGGGGAAAAAAGGGAGAGACGCTTACACGGATATTCTCTGTGTGTGTGTGTGTGTGTGTGTGTGTGTGTGTGTGTGTGTGTGCGCGCGCGCGCGCGCACTCATCATGGATACTCGTATTAGAGGAAGACAGTTCACACTGAATGGGCATGTCATAAAAAAGGGAAGACTGCATCGGCTCGTGAAAATGGGCAAGATGGAGATGCATCCCAAGAGAGAAGATGCTTGACAGAGTGACATAATGGCATGGAGGCACATCAGTATCAGAAATGACTGGCAGCACCCGAGACAGGGAGCTCTGGACTGACATAGTCACCAACGCCACACGGCATGGACTATAAGAACAAGAATGTATATGTGTGTGTGTGTGTGTGGGTGTGTGTGAGTGTGTGTGTGAGTGTGTGTGTGTGAGTGTGTGTGTGTGTGAGTGCGTGCGTGTGTGTGTGTGTGTGGACAGACAAACAAACATACAGAACGACGAAGCGAACTTTATTTTCAAAATAAATAACAAATACTCCACACAAAAATTTTTTTGTCACTGTGAATCTACAAGCAAAGTCAGACTGCGAAAACAGCAAGTTAAAAGAGGTGTAGCCAAACAAGAACACTAAGCAGGAAGCCAAAGAAGATTAATAAACCAACACAGAACTGGTGTTGTGAGCCACTACACGCTGCGGGATTTACTGAGGATAGGATCCGAGCACTTATGGACTGAATGGTTCGATGCGCAATGAGGATGATCTATCAACTAACTACCTAAGTAATTTTTTGTTATCACAATGGAGTCATATCCTACTTTAAAACATATCACAATGGAGCCATATACTACTTTAAAACATATCACAATGGAGCCATATACTACTTTAAAACATATCACAATGGAGCCATATACTACTTTAAAACATATCACAATGGAGCCATATACTACTTTAAAACATATCACAATGGAGCCATATACTACTTTAAAACATATCACAATGGAGCCATATACTACTTTAAAACATATCACAATGGAGCCATATACTACTTTAAAACAAAAACAAATAGAGGTAAGAATCTTAAGAATGCTAACACCAGATAGGTAGCGATACAGGTACAAAGATAACAGTATACAATGAACAAACAGTCGAATATCCAAGCGTACAGCAAGCGGCAGAGATAAGAGTATTAGTTATTAGCGACCTTTACTGTGGAGACGGCACTTGACTGGTGGATGACATACATTTGGAAATAGAAGTTGACGCAATGTTTGGATGGCGTGACTAAACAACGTGTTGTATCTTCTCCTTCTTTGTATGACTTACTGCTTTCACTGTGTGAAGAAGAAGCAGATGCATTGCGTCATACAATGACGGCCTTACAACACATGATAACAAAATGGACGCAAGCAGGTTTTGTTGCCGAGACAATAAAATCACGTGGTTGATTACCATGCCGAGACAATAGGATCACCTGACTGTCCGCAGGTTAATTAAAACATTGATCGTATGATAATTATCATACGAAGTTACTGCGACCTGTCGCCCACGTCGTCTGCCTTGATGCGTGTTCGGAGAGATTGGCGCTCTTTAATCTGCTACAACAGCATTGTTATAATGAAGGTCATTAACCAACGGTTAGCTATCATGACATTTCCGTATATTTCTGGTAGCTTGTGTGGACCAGAACCGGTAAGATTTGTGGAAAGAGAAACAGATGAAGACAACGTGAGAAAATTCTTGAAAGCTTTGTGTCATGGCACGGAAGGGAGTCAACACACGAATTGATCTATGCCGTCGGAGATCGCAATTTGTGGAGGGGTATGATCACCCACGCCTGTCGGCAAGACACTGGATGATAATAATGTGTTGACGAAGCAGCTATGACGGTTAGAAGCGAGTTCTCTCGTATTCAGAAACAGTGGTCATGGGTGCGACCGCTACTTATAGTAGGGTTAACCTGTTTCTGGCCGTTATGAGAATGGAGATAGAGCCTGCCACTGTAGAGAGGACATTACTTTCTAGTAGTTCCCTGCTGGGTGGCGGAGTATGGGTATGCCATATCAAAGGAGAAGTAAGGTGCCTCCTTTCCGATGCTAGCCTACGGGACACTCTTGGACAAGGTGGAATACCGGTTTATTCCCCCCCCCCCCCCGATCAGGGTTACGTGAAGCCATGGATGCAGATGGTGGATGGAGTTGAAGAGCAGCCGACAGATAGTTGTAGGTTATGGTCTCCAATTTCACGACAGTAGGCAGAGGATCTCTTTTTGGAGAAATGGCTACGGTCATCGACCAGTTTGGTCACTGCTAAGAAGGAAAGCAATGGCAAACCACCTTATTTACAGGATCCAAGATAGTTTCGTGTAATAATAAACAAGAGAACATGGTGACAACTTGCAAGATTAAGGGGAAACGAACAAGGGGAACACAGAGAAGTAAATATATAGATGGCTTAACCACATTGCATGGTAGAGACAAGAACACAGAGCTGATCCACGACTCTGGTGATTGTGTAAGATAGCGAAACATGACCGCCCGCGCTGATCGACATGGAATATCGCATGCAGGTGTTACGAGTACATTGACTCTGTATCGTTGTATGGTGCAGAAACACGGACAACAGATAAACAACGTGAGAACACAATAGAAGTTGACAAAATACGGTTATATAGGATTGGAAGAATATCACTACAGTAGAATGGGGGGAAAATAAAAAAAAAATAAAAAAGATGTACTACAAAAATATTGGATCGAATAAAGCATTTCTGAGTGAGATCAAATTGGAACTATAACATATTCAGTGCGAAATAAAAAGTAAGTTGAACTAAACATGGTACGCAAAACAAATGAACAAGAATTATAATGTAAGCCATTTCATTGAGCATTGAAATTGCGGAAGGTACCACGAAACAAAACAAATAACAAGATGACCCTAGTATGGCGATATATCATTCCTCTGTCCAAATGGGATGTCAAATGTGACGATATATTATCCCTCGGCACTTAGTCAGGTAAGGAACCATGCCCATATCACCATTATCAAGTGCATTGTTTCGCGTTCGCGTGCTTTGAACTCAAGCGTAGTCCATACAAGTGCTACTATTTCTGTTGCACCGGACTGATTTTTGCATGTGGATTAGCTTTCTTTATTACCAGTGTCCCTAGCCATCAGTCGAACCCACTCCAACTTCTGAGGTACTTGTAATATTATGTCCCCAAGTCAAGGATGAGAAGTTAACACTTTAGCCCAAGTGACGGGTGTAGGGGTTGAACATCGGCATCAGCACATCATAAGTTTAAGAGCTAGCGCTCTTATTCGTTCGGCCACGCTGACCTCACGCTGCAGTGTTTCATCAAGCCCGTGGCTCAGCACATCCGACTTCGGAAAGCATTTGTGAGGTTTGTTTTCCCCAGCCTTTGACTGTTCTCAGTCTACCTACAAGGCAGCGGGTTTGTGTCTCCCTCCTTCTCGTACTTAGCCTTTGACTATCGCTAGTATACCTACAACGTAGGAGCGGTTGAACGAGTGGCTAGAATGTCGGATTCTCCCTCGGGAGACTCGGGTTCGAATCCTCGGTAAGGTGTGGATGTTTTTCTGTCGGGGCAAAAAGAAACCCTTAACCTGCACAGTTCGCGGCGACTGCACTAGCCAGGCGGCCTTAATACCTCAGGCTCAAGACCACCCTACCCTACACCGCAAGGTACTATATAGGCAGTAAATGACAATGATGATGATCTACACGGCAGCAGGTGTGTGTCTCTCTTCGTCTGGTCCCTTGACCTGTCCGACATGGTAGACCCTATATTCCGTCACATTGCAACGTACCTGGCATTTAAGAGGCTGGTAAACTGGCAAAGGAAGGTGGAAGACTAACTCAGTCTGATATAGACATAAAGTATGATGAGGTAAAGAGGTTTATAAGAAGTAATTTTAGAACTAAGTGGGAATCAGTGCATGGAGGACAACAGAAAGATGGTGCGCATTGCCAGCTAGACCGAAGTGAACAAGTTAGCAGTCTTCAGAGTCCGCACGTGACACAGCATACTAAAATATCTTTTGTTGAATAAACTAAAAATAGAAGATCCTGATGAATGTAACCGTGGAATGGTAAAGTGACACCTAAACATTTGCTGCAAACGTGTATAACATATGCGGAATGGAGAAAATACTTTGGCCTGTACCTGTCCTGCTGAGGACAAGCTCTATACAGATGTCAACAACCTCAAGTTGGCTGGTGTTTTCTGTAAATATATTCAGGTTAACTTTGAGTTGATCTGGAGCAAGTCAAGAACTGACATAACAGCACTTAGAATATTCGCATACACGCTCCGTCCTCATCTTCAACAACCAGCGAACTGTCCAAATTCTAATGGTATCAGTTGAAGTCTGAGTATATGTCCGCCTGGCCTTTCCCCGGAGCACTGAATGTTGGCCTGATCCTCTGGTTACTTGCTTTCTGCCGCAACAATCTCTCCTAGCAATGATGGTGTATCTGTTATTTTACACTATACGCAAGATCCCAAAGAGACTTTATCAGTCTGTCTTAGCACACACCGATACCCCCCACTGAGCGATGCAGACCCAGCCAATCTGTCCGTCTGCTCGTTTCCCACCACACCAGCATGTCCCGGGGAACAGATATAACACATTCTCCCTATCTTTGATTGTTTAAATGAACTGATTAATTGCCATGGGATGATTAATTGTCTTAAGCGAATTCCCGTATCTGCCAATGGCTTATATACAATCCTTTTTCCTATGCAACACCCCTTTAATTTGATATATAATACAGCGTGACAGCTACCATATTAACACCTTTTTAGTATTATAATAGCTGTGACAAACCCCTACTTTCTATTTTCCGCCATCCATTTTTGTCTGGCCCAGACCTACATTTTATTTGGCGCTGAATCTGTTAAGCATGCCCCTCTACACGAGGCATACGTGCCTTCACCATTCTCAGCATGCTTTGTTAGCCCGTAACAATCACGTGTGTGCTGTTTGTCCCCCAACCAGGAAAACGCAGCAGTGACTGCCTCCACCTCCATTCTTAGATAATATTTTGTACTATTAGGTTCACTCCTGGAGGTTTACAAAGAAGAATTTGACTTGAGACAACTATCTTGTTTGTTAAGTATAATATATTATAAGATATATTTTCTTTTTTGCCATGCCTCTACACTGGACAATGTCACAAACAATAACGGAAGAAAATAACAATAGAAGTTTTCAAATGTAACTGTTACAGAATGATTCCTATACTTATGTGAGACAGGAAAACACAGTTACCAACACTCTATACTATCTAGACTATCTAGACAATGAACAGGACCTGCAAAATTTAGTAGATGCGGTTGTTACACACAGTGAACAGCTAGGGTTAGAATTAAATTGTAAAAAGACACAGATTATGGTCGTCAATAGGAAGGACGAAATACCACAATGTAATATACAAGTAAATGGGAATATTCTTCAACAAGTGAATAGGTACAATTATCTCGGAACAGTAATAGCATCTGATGGGAGATGCCTTGAAGAGATTAGAACAAGAATCGCCATGGCAAAAGTAGCCTTTAGCAAGATGAAAAACATACTGACCAATAAAAAGATGTCAACTGAAACGAGAAAAAGAGTGTTGAGAAGCTACATAGAACCTGTACTTTTATATGGATGTGAAGCTTGGACAATGAGCAGTCAGGCTGAAAAACATCTGATGGCTGTAGAGATGTGGTTTCTGAGGAAAATGCAAAGAATACCATGGACAGCCAGAAAGACCAATGAACAAGTCCTTCAAGAAACAAATGAAGATCGTAAACTGATTAGAGACATTAGACGTAGACAGTCACAATTTTTTGTGGCATGTTATGAGAAGAAATCATCTGGAGAACTTGGTGACAACTGGTAAGATCAAGGGGAACAGACCAAGGGGAAGACCTAGAAGCAAGTACCTGGATGGCTTGGCCTTGTGGCATGGTCGAGACAGAAACACGGAGCTGATCCACGACTCTGGTGATCGAGTGAGATGGCAGAACATGACCGCCAACGCTTACCGTCATGGCACATGATGGATGGATGGATACTATCTAAACATCGACGACAACTGACTCATAAATAGTTTCATGTCTCGGAAACTGAAACACTTTGGCTAGGCCAATTGCCTCACAGGTTTAGATAAACAGCAAACATGTGTTGAAAGGCGTGAGGGTCGACTTCATCGCACCGGGTTTTATCCCGTGTGGCTCGGTCTCTTTCCGCAAGGCAGCTTGCTAAAGCATCGCACAAAACACGAACTCTGTAACTCCAGCGACGACCTTAGAAGTCTCCGAGAAAACTGCAACCGTTAATCGAAAGACGGAGCCCGAAATGAAACCCACTATATTCGGAGAGCGAGGCAAGCGATTTAACCATTTGGGCACGGTGATCCCCCACCCTTTTGGGAAACGGTAATGATATCGTTCCTGAAAGAGAACTCAGGTGTCGAGCAATAAGAAGACGGACAAAGGACATGAATTGATTCATTACCAAACAAAAAGTAGGTTTGGACCAAACATGGCACACAATCAAATAAACACGTATTATAATGTAAATAACCGTTCACTGAGCACTGAAATTGCGAAAGATACCATAACTAAAAGAGGGTTAGGATCGGTTAGTCTCTCTCAAGAGGAGTGAAAAGCGAAAATTGGTAGCAGATGACCCGCAGACTATATGAGTCAATCTGACCTCCCCGTGGCGTAGACAGGGAAACCATGACCGCGAGGTCATGAGCCAACGCGGCTCTGGCTCACCAGGGGGTGCAGACTTCCCTTTGACAGATTTTCCTGTCCTACTGGCCTAGCAAGCCGGTAGGAGATTTCTCCTACTGCTAAAAGAAACATAACGAACAATAATCGGTACTTAATTTTTTGATTCACCGTAAACAAACCGCGCAGTTATTTTTAGCACTTATCTAGATCTGGTTGAATCGTCGATTTTCAGAATAGGAACACCGGGATTCACTTTGTGGTCGGTCGACAAGTGTGCTTGCAGCAAGCGGTACACGAAAACGCATGTAATTGTCTTAGCAAACTGGCCCTAAGCTACATCAAAGATGAGCGAAGACAGATTGGACATATACAAGATAAGACGAGTAGCACAAGATATGGATATACACTTCGACGACAGTGAGGGCTCTCCGGGCCCAGAAACATTTATTGCATCCTTCGATCTGTCTAGTAGTCCACCACACACTCAACCAGAAGTGACACCTCTACACCCACAATGGAATCACCATGATGTCACTTGATTTCTTGGGAATTCCCGATATTCCTTTGTGGTGAATTAAAAATGAAGTACCGAATAATCAGACTGACCCGAATAGAAACACACTCTGCAATGTGAAAGAACCAAGTTAAAGATTGACAGAAGGTATAACATGATCCGTGGGAATATCAAAATATGAAGCCCATAAACGGGCACTCTCGCATTGTTTATGCTTCACTTCGACACCGCAAGGTACAAGAGGAACAAGATGAAATGAGATGAGATGAGACTGCATCAGTTAAGATTAAGATACTCACGGTATGACAATGCATAAGGTAGTGAAACAAGCAAAGGTTCGACAGACTTGCCTGCCGAGCTTTCTCGAAAGCGATTTTCTGCAGAAGAATTGCTACCTGCTTGCGATGTGGTGTGTTTATACATAATCTCAAACTATCATTTTAATGACATATTCAAAATATAGAGACCTATAGAAGATATTTCAAGCTCCATGCATACATATAAAAGGTTTACACAATTTCTGGCCACCGACGAACTGGCGCCATAATCTGCATTTCTATAGAAATCCTGATCTGTACAGTCAACACATAAAACGTTTTCCCGTCGAGATGGGCATCTGGGCCAAATTTAAGTTGTAACTAGAACAGAGATGCCCAGATTCGTCAATGGGGGTGATTGTGAGATATATCCTATCATAGGATCGGTTACACATTCTGGGGTTATGGGGTAGCCAGTTGACAATAGATATGAAAATACTAGTCATCCATGCAAGAAGTGGGCTTGGTCGAAAGAATAAGAGCGCTCATTGTTAAACTTCCGGTGAGCTGATGGCGGTGTAAGTGGTTCAATCCCTACACTGGCATTACGTTGGATATAAACATTGATTTCTCGTTTAGAAAGTAACGGTAAATTACTGAAGTACAATTGACTAGAATATCAACCTACGGTTGACAGCAAAGTCCTGCAAAGGACACGCAACTACCGTGAAAACAAGAGCAAACTATTCTAGATCATAAATAATTTCTCACACCATTTCCTCGTCTTCTCCTCCTCACTCTCTCTTCGCTAGCCCCTGAAGGATGTGTCAAGCGCAGAGCACGTGTTCCGTAGTTCCGGCGACGATTCCCTTGTGTAAATAATACCATATACACCAGGGGTTGGAAAGATACTAACATTTGCAGATGATATTCTTGCATATAGGCAGGGGAGAGATAGGGAGAAAATAGCCCAGGAGCTACAGGCGACAGTAGACAAAGTGATTGACGGTGCACTGAAATGGGTGCTGTCATCCACCCGGAAAAGGCAGCTGTTTTGTGGTGCTCTCTGGACAACAGGTTTGTGAAAGCTAATGTTCCAAGCCTCACGATAGATGGTGGAAGCGTCAACAGAGAGAACAAATTGAAGTATCTGGGAATCACATTTGACAGGAGCCTGTCCTTCAAGGATCATTGGAGACGGTTGTGGCAAGATCTCAAAAGGGACTCAACGAACTTAAAACTATGGCTGCAATGGACATAGAGCAGAGAATGCTTTTCAGACTATACCAGCACTTGATCCTCTCAGCGATTGATTATGGACTAGGACTGCTCACTGTCTCAAAGAGTCAGCTGGTGAGATTGGAGCGCATACAGAACGAGGCTATGCGGGTCATTCTGGGATGCACCAGAGACACCCCAGTGGTGTGTATGCGGTACATCCTTGGTTTGCCGACTGTTGCTGGTAGGCTCAAGGTGATGCAGGCGAAGGCATACCTCAGAGTAGCTGCTGACACAGATCACCCGTTGCATGAGGCGCTGGACGCAGTTAAGGGCCAGCGACTGATAAGAGGGAAATCATGGATGGCTCAGGCGGAGGATACGATCAGACAGGTGTGCCCCTTGGAGAACATTAGGCGAGGAGAGGAGTGGGTCAGAGTGCCAGCGGAGCAGTCAGACTTGTGCAGAGTTATAATCACATTGAGCCGGGAGTGCAGGGAGTGGCCAGCAGGGGCCACGGAAGTGGAAATCCAGCAACTAATTCAGGATAATGCTCGCCCGGGTGATGTGATTATCTACACAGATGGTTCGGTGTTGAGAGGTAGTAGAAGTGCCTGGGGTTTCTTGGCAAAGGCTAATGGTCGACGTTTGGTGCAGGAGAGCCTGGCATATGATACCACAACATCTAGCTTAAGAATGGAGGTGGAGGCAGTCAGTGCAGCTTTCCGCTGGATGGAGAATACGATACACACACATCGTGATTGTAACTGACTCAGAAAGCATGCTGAGTAGGGTGAGGACAGGCAAGATTCGTGCCGAGTGGCTTGCTTCGCTTCGGAAGTCACGAGTGGCAAGCATCGTCTGGATATTTTCTCCGGGGCATGCTGGTGTGCTGGGGAATGAACAGGCAGGCAGATTGGCTGGCTCTGCAAAACTTGGTGGAGTATTGATGCATGATAAGGCAGACGTGGTTGCGGCCTTGTGGGAGCACGTGTACACCTCGGAGGAGCAAATGGATCACCATGGTCTGGCAAGAATGCGACAGCGTGGAGAGACGAGGGGATCTGGCCGATGCTCGACGCTTAGAGGAAAGGCGAGACGCACATATAATCAGATTGCTACTGGTACTACTGGGGTTGGAACTCTTCGCTGGCGTCTGAGGATGGGGACGGAGCGCTTATGGGAATGCCCCGAATGCTGTGATGTCGGTTCCTAAATCAATCAATCAATCAATCAAAATACTTTCTCAAGTATTGATTGGCGTTCAATGAAGTAGAAGAAAAAAGAGATTAGAGGACTCGCAAAACAACAAATTGAAAACTATAGTTACATACAGAGATTCCAACATGACACCTCTAAATGATGACAGAGCCTCGGCTACAGGAACAAATACGCTTCGACGCACGACCGACTATACACCTTTCAACTAATTTGTTATGTGTTTTAATCTGTCCTCTAGCCTCTTATTCTTTTTTTGTACTTCTACATGGTGCTTGTAAAGTCTCAATAACCTTTGTATGTAGATCACATTTCACGATGTCATAAAAAAGTGTGCTAAACAATAAATTAAATTAGTTATAATAATTACTGCTATGGTCTAACGCTGTTTTTGGGGAAGCTGGAAAGTACCAATGCAGTATTCATTATAACAGGTGTTGGAAATGTCCACGACGGGATTCAAAACACGACTGTACACGTCTCTTCATATTGTCAAATACTTTCTGCAACATGTCTGTTATTTCTTGAATGATAATTCTGATTGTTTCTTTCTGATCCTCAATTGCATGTACATTATTGTTGTAAACATTTCCTTTCTAGAAACCCCGTAGAAATACTCCAGCAGATGACAGCCATTCGCTTTCTTATTGCTTCACGGTGGATTGTGGAGCACATTTTTTATAACGTCATCAAATGTGTTTAACATACAAAGTGTAGTGAGATGTTACAAATACCCTGTCTATATTAGCACGATTCAACATTTGTGAAATTGTTTATGAGCTTTATTTTTAGTGCGTATTCGCTCGCTTTGAACTAAAGCGTAGTTCAAATACATGCTACTATTCACTGGACTGATTTTTTCGTGTGGATTAGTTTTCCCTAATACCAGTGTCCCTCGCCATCAGGCGAACTCACTCCGACTTCTGAGGTACTTCTAATTTACGTCCCCATGTCAAGGACGATAAGTCAATAATTTAGTCCAGCTGACCGGTGTAGAGGTTAAATCTGTTATCTCGGCACCAGCACGACGGAAGTTTAAGAGCGGAGCTCTTATCCATTCGGCAATGCTGACATCCATATGATTGATTGACTGACTTCATCAGTCGACATGATTGATTGACTGACTTTATTAGTCGACATGATTGATTGACTGACTTTATTAGTCGACATGATTGATTGACTGACTTCATCAGTCGACATGATTGATTGACTAATTTCATCAGTCGACATGGCTTATTGACTGACTTCATCAGTCGACATGGTTGATTGACTGACTTCATCAGTCGACATGACTGATTGACTGACTTCATCAGTTGACAAGTTTGATTGACTGACTTCATCAGTCGACATGATTGATTGACTGACTTCATCAGTCGACATGATTGATTGACTGACTTCATCAGTTGACATGATTGATTGACTGACTTCATCAGTTGACATGATTGATTGACTGACTTCATCAGTCGATATGATTGATTGACTGACTTCATCAGTCGACATGATTGATAGACTGACATCCTCAGTCGACATGAATGATTGACTGACTTCATCAGTCGACATGATTGATCGACTGACTTCATCAGTCGACATGACTGATTGACTGACTTCATCAGTCGACCAGAAGCCCCACTTGCCATCGGACAAGCTGACACACTGGGATGTCAGCCTCTGCGCTAATGCTCCGGACTTGAGAGCTAAAACTCAAACCCTTCCACTGAATTCAGAACCAGCCACTCAAAGGAATCCACGTGAACTGAACTGATCCTTCACAAACACAAGTTTCCAGCGCTTCACACCTCCCTGCCGACATCCCGGATAGGATTACCCTTTCGACTGTCAACAGAACATCCTTCTCTTTCCTTTTTCAAACCCGTACCAGCCAATGAACACAGGAGGAGCGGATTGCAGGGGGATCTTCCTGACACGAAGATCAAACTGAACAGCCCAGAAATACACACCCAGTGTCAGAAACGGAAGCTATTGCTGTAAACACGAACCTGTTTTTAGAAGCAAATTGGGAGTTATTTATAGAGCTGAGAATTAACTTCGAGCTATTGCTAATTTGGCTGGAGCAAACATGCAGTTCCATTTCGTGTTTCAAGGTTTGCTGATTCGAAATGCAAAGTTTAATCCGCGTGTTAAAATACTATCTTTTAACAGCCGTTTTTTTTTTTGGGAGGGGGGGGGGTGAGGTCAGCATGACCGAATGGGTAAGAGCGTCCGCTCTTACACTTCCGGTGTCTTAATGTCGAGGTAGCAGGTTCAACCCCTACAAGGTCAGTTGGACTAAAATGTTGACTTCTTGTCCATCATTCAGCGAAGAAGGAGGAGAAGGTGGAATAGGAAGAGGAGGGAAGGAGGAGGAGGATACAAAGAAGAAGAAGAAGAATAGAAGGAAAGAAACAAGGTAAAAATAAAGAAAGAGGAATAGGAGAAAGAACAAGATAAAAATGCAGGAAGTAGAAGATGAAGAAAAAAAGAAGAAGATGAAGAAAAAAAGAAGAGGAGGAAGATAAGGAGTAGGAGAAGAAGAAAGAGGAGCAGAAGGAGGATGAGGAGAACAAGAAGACGAAGACTGGATAGTTCATATAATTATGTTAGCAAGTTCCATCCTACGCCAGCCAACCCAATGCACTCCATAAACTACCACACGCCACCGTGATTGTCGGGTTTTCTATCACAAGCTAACGAGCAAACCCCCGGCAATGAAGCCTGGACGTGCCGGTCACACCAACCAGTGCCTTGCCGACTGGCGTGGATAATCATACCCCTCCACAAATTGCGATCTCCGACGGCATAGATCAATTCGTGTGTCGATTTCCTTCCGTGTGCCATGACACAACTGTCCATAATTTTCTTAGACTGTCTTCTTCTATCTCTCTTTCCACAAATCTTTCTTGTTGTCACAACATGTTCCAGTTTTTGTCTTCTCATAATGTGGCCTTCCCCCCCCCCCCCCCCCCCCCCCCCAATGATGATTGCTTCTTTCTGATATTTGTGATAAATTGTCTTTGCGACTTAGCTTCCTTCAAAATGTCCAGACTGCTCATGATCGCAGTGGCATTACAGATGAAAACTACAATAAAGAACACCTTTCCATTCCTTGAATACGTGTAGGGTATAATGGCACTAGCTCCAAGTTGTTACAGCCCAATCTACACACGACAGATGCTGAGATTAATACCACAGCGACCGCCATTACCTCACCAAAACATGACCTGGTGCCCATTTAAGGTTTGCTCGACCTGGGCGACAAAGTCAGTTTAAATAATCCGCCTTGATATGGATTCGAACACATGGCAACCGGCTTCTACAGTGAACTGCGGACAATCTCAGTGATTTTCTAAGAATGAATGTAACCCCAAAAAGTATTTTTTTTTTTTTAAAATCCCCGCCTCTGCGGAGATTTTAACACACAACCACCTACATAACTGAGATTTTTTTGTTTGTTTTTTGTTTTTTCGCATATCCTTTACATGAAGGACATCGCTGTCAAAATCAGCATCTTTTAGCTGATTGTTGATTTCGTGGCAAGATTACGCTAAGTAGTTTGCCATTGCTTTCTGAGTGACAGAGTACATCTGTTTATTTGACTAGGCAAAGTCCGTGTGCTCTGCATCTTCTTGAATAGTAGGTCATCGGGTGACACATAGTTAACAGGATGCATTGAAAGGAACACTTCACATTGATAACACGATTCCTCGTCTTCTTTCTTCCTCTTTCTCCCCTTCCTACTCTTCCTCCAACTTTCCCCCATCCTATCTTCTTCTTCTTCTTCTTCTTCTTCTTCTTCTTCTTCTTCTTCTTCTTCTTCTTCTTCTTCTTCTTCTTCTTCTTCTTCTTCTTCTTCTTCTTCTTCTTCTTCTACTACAACAAAAACAACAACAACAACAACAACAACAACAACAACAGACATCTTTAACACAGTCTACGTGGAGGTGATCCCTTGGTACCGAGTCAGGAGAGAAGTCTCTAAATCAACCACACCCCGATAAATGCAAGCCCTTGTCAGTGTCTATACAACCCGAACCTACATATACGGAACCTATACAGCATGAACCTACATAACTGGAACCTGTATAACCTAAACTATACATCCTGAACCTATATAACCTGAACCTATATAACTTGAACTTATATAACCTGAACCTATATAATCTAACCCTACATAACTTGAACCTATGTAACTTGAAACCATATAACTTGAACCTATATAACCCGATATATTCTTGCAGATCTACAATTTGATGGGAAAGACATTAGACTTATAAAAAACATATATTGGAAACAACAAGCTGCCATAAGGATTGATAATGAAGTGGGACAATATCAACCTATTAAGAGAGGTGTTAGGCAGGGATGTGTAATGTCTCCAGATCTTTTTTCCCTATACAGTGAAAATATTTTCAGAAATGTAGAAGACCTAAATGGAATCAGCATTGGAGGACAAAACATCAATAACATTAGATATGCAGAAGATACAGTATTGATTGCAGACAATACACAAGATCTACAACAATTAGTAGACGCAGTTGTTGTTATAAAATGTAAACTTGAAACTCTGCAAAACCCTTTGGAAGAAAGCGTTAACCAAACTTGGTTGAACATCAAGAATACAATTCAATCTACCGCAGAAGAATGTCTCGGTGTGTTAACCAAGCATAGAAAGAACAGATGGTTCAATCAAAAATGTGAAGAAGCAGTCATTAGGAAAAAGAATGCCAGACATTTATGGTTAAATGACATCAACAACATCCAAAAGGAAGAGCATTATAGAAATGAATGTAAAGAGGCTACAAAAATAGTCCGACAGCAGAAGCGAGAATATATGAGTAATATAATCAAAGATATGGAAACTAATCACCAGAAAAATGAATCCAGAAAATTTTTTAAAGAACTGAAGTCAATGAAACGAGGGCACCAACAAAACACATATGGTTTAAAAGACAAAAATGGGAATATGATAAATACCAATGAGGAAATGTGCAACACATGGAAAGAATATTTTGTTGAATTACTAAATTGTGAAGCTCCAAGTAACATTTTCCCACAGGAAAAGGTTCTAACATGCGAACCACAAATTGAAGAACCTACATTTGAAGAAATCCTATATGTAATCACACGACTTAAAAACAATAAGGCAACTGGGACTGATGGAATTGCTGCTGAATTTATAAAGGCAGGTGGCCATGCATTACATCTAAAGCTATACGAACTAATAATAAAAATCTGGAGGACAGAAGAATTACCCCATGACTGGAAAGAGTCATTATTGATACCTATCTTTAAGAAAGGAGACAAGTTCCAATGTGGAAATTGTAGAGGAATATCACTACTGTCCACAAGCTATAAGATACTATCCGCAGTATTACTAAATAGACTAAAACCATATTCAGAAGACATATTAGGTGACTACCAGGTGGGTTTTAGACAAAACAGATCAACAATAGATCAGATATTTATCTTACGACAAATAGCCGAGAAAAATTGGGAATATAAAAGAGATCTCCATAACATTTTTGTGGATTTTAAAAAGGCTTATGATAGTGTCCATAGGAATAGTCTATGGAATGCTATGCAGGAATTTGGAATACCAAGGAAGTTGATCAGTATGACCAGACTAAGCATGGAAGATACTGATAATACAGTAACATATAAAGGCAGGAAATCAGACCCCTTCCAAATAACATCTGGCTTGAAACAGGGTGATGCACTATCGCCGCTACTCTTCAATCTGGCTCTAGAGAAAGTTGTAAGGAAGGTAAAGGAGGAATGTGATATTGGAGGAACATCCAAGCTGCTTGGTTATGCAGATGATATAGATATTATAGGACAAAGTAAACAAAAGACATTTGAAATATTGACTCACTTAAAGGAAAAAGCCCAACAGGTGGGGCTGGTTATTAACCAAGATAAGACAGAATACATGGTAATTTCAAGAGACGGAATGGCTAAAAACTCTGGCCACATACAAATAGATAATATGACCATTAAAAGAACGGAAACATACAAATCCATCCATCCATCATGTGCCATGCCGGTAAGCGTGGGCGGTCATGTTCTGCCATCTCACCCGATCAACAGAGTCGTGGATCAGTTCCGTGTTTCTGTCTCGACCATGCCACAAGGCCAAGCCATCCAGATACTTGTTTCTAGGTCTTCCCCTTGGTCTGTTCCCCTCGATCTTACCAGTTGTCACCAAGTTCTCCAAATCATTTCTTCTCATAACATGCCCAAAAAATTGTGACTGTCTACGTCTAATGTCACTGATCAGTTTACGATCTTCATTTGTTTCTTGAAGGACTTGTTCATTGGTCTTTCTGGCTGTCCATGGTATTCTTTGCATTTTCCTCAGAAACCACATTTCTACAGCCATCAGATGTTTTTCAGCCTGGGCACAATCTTCAACTGCTCCAACACCATAAGGGAAGAAATAAAAACTAGAATCAACTCTGGAAATAAGATATACTATGCACTACAACATCTACTAAAATCAAAGGCGCTATCTCGTAACACCAAAATCACAATATACAAAACAATGATCAGACCAGTTGTGCTGTATGGCTCTGACACCTGGAGTACAACGAAAGGAGACGAAACCTTGTTACAAACCTTGGAGAACAAAATTTTAAGACGCATCTTTGGACCCATTAGGGATACACAAAGTGGAGAGTGGAAAAGAAGAAGTAACAAAGACATTTATGATCTGTTTAAGTCCCCGCTAATCACTGGTATCATGAAGGCTAATAGACTACAATGGCTGGGGCATATAGAAAGAATGGAAGATAATAGGGAAACAAAACTCGCTTACGCTCAGGAAATAAATGACCGTAGACCCCGAGGTAGACCAAGAAGGCGGTGGAGAGATAATACATGTACAGATCTACAAGCACTTGGAATCAACGACTGGCAAGAGAAGGTCCACCAGAGAGACGAATGGAGACGGATTGTATCTGCAGCAAAGAACCTCAATGGCTCGGAACGCTGAAGAAGAAGAAGAAGAAGAAGAAGAAGAAGAAGAAGAAGAAGAAGAAGAAGAAGAAGAAGAAGAAGAAGAAGAAGAAGAAGAAGAAGAAGAAGAAGAAGAAGAAGAAGAAGAAGAAATTAATCCGAAACAAACCAACAGAAGCCATGCAGGAGAACACAAACAAGCCGAAAGGCGAAGCCCAACAAAATACCGAACCAAAACCGCAAGATAAAGACAGCAGCCCAACCACGACGTCAGAGAAACTCAAGGAGAAACCAATATCCCGCCAGACTCCGGAAGAAAACCAAGATGAGTACCCTGACGACGGCATGGAGTGGCCCGGGGAACCTACCTTGGAGGAATTGGTGGAGTGCATAGAAGCGGCAAAGAGACAGGGAATTCAAGAGTGACTCGGGCACGAGGAATTCATAAGGCGACAGGAAGAAAAAGGAAAGATGCTCAAGAAACTCAGGGAGAGATACGCGGAGATACACTATGACAGTAAGGCTGACCTCGAGTATTATATAGATGACGAGGAGGCCTTCCCATGGCTGACCAAAGAGGAAGCAATCGAAAGACAGCAAGAACTCAAACGCGAACGTGAAAAAAGGCGCAAGGAGGCAAATCACATCGAAAAGCTTCTACAGGAAATACACAAAAAAGGAGGCAAAAACACCAAATAAAAAGTCCTTTTAAGGACTGCAAGCAGTCAAGCCAGACTTCACTAACAAAAGAAACCATCAGAGGAGACGGGAACAAAAGACAGCCGCCGACCAATTCCACAGCTGACGTCACAGACACAAACGCTTATATAACCAGTCCGGGATAGGACTTAACTCATCGTAAGAGCGCACAAGACAAGAAAGAGGGTAAAAGTACCTACAACAACTACGGATCTCAACAATAACCAAAGCTGAGGAGGCAGGTTAGACGAGACCGAATTTTGAATTTTTTTTTTTTTTTTGAAAACTGGAATTGGAATGGAATTAATTAGGCAACAAACTAACCAACCAGCCAATCTACCATCAAGTCAACCAACCAGTCAACCAACCAATCAACTTGCCAATCAACCAATCAATCAAACGACCAACCTATTTACCTACGAACCACTCAATCAGTCAACAAACAAACCAACCAACCAATCAACCAACAAGTCAACCAACAAATTAACCTGCCAACCAACCATCCAACCTAACGACAAGCCTATTTACCTTCCAACCATTTAATCAAATAGTCAACAAACTAACCAATTAACCAACCAGCCAGCCAACCAATCACTCAATCAATCAACCACAACCAATCAATCAATCAATCAATCAACTAACCAATCAACCAAACAATCCACCAAGCAGTCAACCAACCAGCCTACCCCATAAGGCTAGGTATGTGATCTCGCCATGAACGAGACCACGGACCAGTGTGAGATCTCGCCACGAACGAGACCACGGACCAGTGTGAGATCTCACCATGAACGAGACTGCGGACCAGTGTAAGATCACACGGGTAAACTAATAATGTTTCTTTCCAGTTCAAGTAAGTTGCACGTCCTCCACGGGACGCTGCAATCAACCCCAATAATTCTAAATCTCCAAACTCCCACACCGAAACTGAACCAGGTGACCTTTGAGCTAGCTACGAACTCCGACGACTTCCGGCAATACCTCCCCCCTCCCCCCACCACACACCCACAAATCACACCCAAATTTCACCCCCCCCCCCCACCCAATCTTGTTATTATCTTGGATATTGGTGCATTGGGGTGGGGGGGGGGGGGGAGAACAATAAGAATGACATCCTGATAAAAGAGTTAAAGAAAGAGTGACAGAAGTAATAGGATAGACCGACAGAACGATGGACAGAACGGATTAAAGATAAACATATATAAGACATTAGGACTCAGTGAAAGGAAGAAAGAACGAACTAATAAAAGGAAAGAAAGAAAGAAAGAAAGAAAGAAAGAAAGAAAGAAAGAAACTGGAAGTGAAAGAAAGATAGTTAAAAGAGACACAAAAATTGAGACACCAAGACAGTAAATTAGAAAGGCAGAATGAAAGAAAGAAAGAAAGAAAGAAAGAAAGAAAGTCAAACGGACAGATACAGACAAATATATATAGAGATAAAACAGGAATATGAAAGACATACAAACAAAAGAACAAAAGAAACCAGACGAAAGTCAAAATAAAAGTAAGCGAAAGAAAGCGATAACAAGAAAGAAATGTCAGAATCCGCATTACAACAACGGAATACAAAGCTGGGATATTGTAATAAACACACAATACAACAGTACGCGTCAGAAATGTAACAAAATATAAAATAGAAAGCTATCAGGGAAATTGTTAGATTCGAGTATAGACAGGGAATAACAGCTGGGCCACTGGTCACCATGGCCGAATGGATAAAACAGCTCGTTCATGAACATCCGGGTGCTGATACCGTGGTAGCGGGTTCAACCCTTACGCGGGTCTGTCGAACTAACATATTGTCTTCTCGTCCTTGACTCGGGGACGTAAATTACAAGTACCTCAGAAGTCGGAGTGGGTTCGCCTGATGATGATAGGGAAAGCTAATCCACACGCAAAAACCAGTCCAGTGCACGAGAAGTAGTAGTACGTGTGTGGACTACGATAGAGTTCAAATCGAGCGAACGACAAAAACAAAACAAAACACAACTGGGTCAAGACGCCACAGATAGTCTTAGTCACGTGGTTAAACAAAAACATGGCGAGAATGACACATCGATGTCACTCATCCTTTGCGTGAGTCACTTTTATCAGACTGACATAACTGAATCCTTGTATAGACTGAGATAACGTCTAAAAATATCGGATATAAGTCATTACGTGGTAATTAAGTTATGTTGTTGCTGTTTTTATTGTTGTTGTTGTTGTTGTTGTTATGAGGCTCAGCAAAGAAGACGAGATATTTCTATACATATACATGATCGACTTTTGCACTATGACACACATTTTAATGACTATAGGAAACAGACAGACAGACAACAAGAACAAACAGAAGATAATGATTATGGTGAAAGTGATAATAGTGAAAATAACGACGACGACGAAGAAGAAGAAGAAGTAGTATAGTAGTATAGTAGTAGTAGTAGTAGTAGTAGTAGTAGTAGTAGTAGTAGTAGTAGTAGTAGTAGTAGTAGTAGTAGTAGTAGTAGTAGTAGTAGTAGTAGTAGAAGAAGAAGAAGAAGAAGAAGAAGAAGAAGAAGAAGAAGAAGAAGAAGAAGAAGAAGAAGAAGACGAAGAAATGAATGAAGAGAAGAAGGAGACGGAAGAAGAAGAAAGGCTGTCATTATCGTGATATTGGGCCCGGCATTCGTAAACGGCACGTCAGCACAGACTCAGTAACCGAACCCAAGCGTTCAAAGGTTCCTGAACACAAGTTATTTATTTCCACACACGTATACCCCCAGTCACGTACGCCAGCCGTGCAAGTGCGCAATCAGTTGTGAACAGAAACCTGACCATTATGATATATGTATTGACATGACAAAGTTTTCACAAAGCTGTCATTATAATGTTGATATATTTAAGCCCTAGCTCTTTTAAACCAGGGAAAATTGATGGGGGATGGGTCAAATCCAGCGGAGGATGGCAGGAATCAGTCATTCCTAAAATAGTGTATATGGACACAATTGATCCAGCACTTACGTCCTCAATTATGCTCCGTTTTGGTTCACCGCGTCCTATAAGCTTTATTTATGTCTTTAACACTCCAACAGCCTTTTCGTATTCCCAGCTAAGTGCTACATGGGAGATAATTCAAAGTTATTTGCACATCCTTTACGGGGCGTCACAGTCAACCCCAGAATTGTTGGGTTGTTCGTGATTTCTTGGCAAGTTTGGGTTCAGTAGTTTGCCATTGCTTTCTGAATGATTGGCATTCATACCTCTGTCGCTTAAAACATTGCTTAAAAGTCGACAGGGTCGACTGCATTGCATCGGGTTTTTAATCCCATACGGCTAAGTCAACAGCATGCCACAACAAGCAATGATGTACAGACCAGATGGAAACAGAGGAAGAGGCCGACCACGTAAACGTTGGACTGAGGGAATAACAGAATCCATGGGAATGTCGATATACGAAGCCCATAACCGGGCACTCTCACGAAGTTTATACTTCACCTCGACACCGCAAGGTACAAGAGGAACATGATGAGATGATGAGACGGCTAAGTCTCTTTCCGTAGCGCCAAGACCAGCGACGACCCTCGGGAGTCTCCGAAAAAATGCACTCATGAACTGAAGGACGAGGCCCGGAATCGAACCCACAACCTTCGGAGCCCGAGCAAGACAGCTTGACCACTTAACCACGGAGACTCCCTCTTTCCTACATCTGTATGAAAAAACAAACTCAAGGCTGTCTGCTTCCAAATCCCTCGCAGCTGTGTTTCGAATGCAGTATTCGGGATTACGAATTGTATTCGTAACTTCACACCACAGAGCCAGCTATACGGAAAATATAGGTGTTGCGGCGACAAGCATTCATCAGCAAACAAATACACAACACACAACATATAATAAACACTGGGAAGTCACTACTGAGATTACATTAAGGCAGTGGTTCTCAACCTTTTTTGGCCCGTGCCCCCCTTCACCATATTTTCAGAACGTCATCCCCCCCTCCCCTTTCATATTTCCTATCTAAAAATCCCCCACCCCTACACAGTATACGTAAAAATGGAAGGTAAATTTAACAAATTTAGCATATACTAAAACAAGTCTAGACATCCACATAAAACATTATTTGTGGGTCTACTTACTTTATAAAATGAATTTTAGAAGGATGAGACGTACATAATTGTAAAGTATGAAGGGAAAAACAATATCAAGTATCAGTTCTTGTATTAACGCGATCTTGAAATGGTCTTCAACCCCCCCCCCCCCTGGAAATACTAAAATTCCCCCCTGGGGGGGGGGGGGGATTCCCCACCGGTTGAGAACCACTGCATTAAGGCATAAGACCGGCATGAGAAGAGTGGAAAGATGAAAAATAAATGAGAACAATGAAAAGTAAATGAATAAGTCGGTCAGTCGGCCATTTTTCATGACCTCTATCTCGTTCAACCTCATAAGAGAAGTTATTATTGGGGCCTATCCCAGCCTCACCTCCTGTGACCGAATCAGCCACATTACGGAAGTTAATTTGAAAAGGATTGTTGTCTGTAAGAGGTTATGGATTATTATGACACCGTGAAACAAAAGCGAAAAAATCCATGGAAGCATTGAAGTTGTGGTTTTATAGAAAAAAATATTGAAAATTAATTGGATAACCAAAATGAGCAATCAGGACCTTGTAAGAGAAGCTGAGTCGCAAAGACAACGTATTACAAACATCAGCAGGGAGAAGCAGTTATCTTTGGTTTTTTTTGCTACGTTATGAGAAGACAAAAACTGGAACATGTTGTGACAACCGGAAAGATGTGCGGAAAGAGAGATAGACGAAGACAGCATGAGAAGATTCTTGACAGTCTTGTGTCATGGCACGGAAGGGAGTCAACACAAGAATTGATCCATGACTTCGGAGACCCTAATTTGTGGAGAGGCATGATCGCCCACGCCAGCCGGCAAGGCACTGAATGATGATGATGATGATGATGAAACACAATGTGCTACTTATCTTAGAATCCCAGGCTGTGCTGCATGTTCTAAAACTAAGAGTTTCCTGTAGTGAGTGATCTAACCTTTACAGCACAGCAAGCAGGACAAGAGGCTTCTGATCGTCAGACGTGACTCCCCTCCGTCGAATGGGTCAGCCCCTGTACTGTCTTGATACTCTTTGGCGGCGGGTCAGCTCGGGTCATGACTCTGGATGGTGTTTTTAAACTTCACTGCGGAGTGTTTTTATTTTAAACTTCACTGCGGTGTGTTATTTTAAACTTCACTGCGGAATTTTTTTTTTTTTCAAACTTAAATGCGGAGTGTTTTGTTTTTAAACTTCACTGTCGAATGTTTTTCTAAACTTCACTGTGGAGTGTTTTTTATTTAAACTTCACTGCGGAGTGATTTTCTTTTAAACTTCACTGTGGAGTGTTTTTTTTTTTTTTTTAACTTCACTGCGGAGTATGTTTCGTTTAAACTTCACTGTGGAGTGTTTTTTATTTAAACTTCACTGCAGAGTATGTTTCTTTTAAACTTCACTGTGGAGTGTTTTTTATTTAAACTTCACTGCGGAGTATGTTTCTCTTAAACTTCACTGCTGAGTGTGTTTTTTTAAAACTTCACTGCAGTGTTTTTTTTTAAACTTTACTGTGGAGTGTTTTTGTTTTAACTTCACTGTGGAGTGTTTTATTTTTTTTAAACTTCACAACGGAGATTTTTTTCTTTTAAACTTCACTGCAGAGTGTTTTTGTTTAAACTTCACAACGGTGTGGTATTTTTTAAAACTTTACCGTGGAATGTTTTTGTTTTTTTAAACTTCACTGCGAAGTGATTTTTCTAAACTTCACTGCAAACTGTTTTTTTTTTCTTTTTACACTTCACTGCGGAGTATTTTTTTTTTTTTTTTAACTTCACTGTAGAAGTTTTTTTTTTAACTTCACTGTGGAGTGTTGTTGTTGTTTTTTGTTTTCAACTTCACTGCGGAGTGGTTTTGTTTTCTTTAGCTCACTGTGAACTCAGCGTAGTCTAAGCTGAACTGATTTTTTTTTCGTGTGTGGATTATCTTTCCCTATTACCAGTGTCCCTCTCCTTCCAGTGGACCCACTCCGTCTTCTAAGGTGCTTGTAATTTACGTCCCCAAGTCAATAACTAGAAGTCAACATATTAGTCCAATTAACAGGTGTAGGGGCTGAACCCGCCACCTCGCAATTAGCATAGTGGAAGTGTAAGAGCCAGCGTTCTTATCCATTCGGACATGCCGACCTTTACCGCGGAGTATAAACTTCTTGCTCCGCGTAGAGTTTACATCAATTTCTTCCTCTTCTTCATCGTTTCTCATTTGAGAGAAGTGCGTCACACTTAGGCACCTCATAGGTCAGTGTGTTTTCAGCATGCATTTGTTTAAGGTTGACTTCCTCTACATAGATTCTATAAAGGTAACGAGCATTTATATACATTAAGTAAGTACGGCACGGTCCCTGAGTGACAGCCGTATGTTGCCACAGGAATGTAGCAATCTCCCCCCCCCCCCCCCCCCCTTTCCTCAAAAAAATGTCTTTTCATTTCCTTGTTGATGTTGTCCCTGCCATAAGTTTATTCTTAATACTCTTTTTGTCTCCGCATTGCTATTGTCAGTCTAAGTGTTGCTTCTTGTTGTGAACAGTTGCCAATGTTGTAGATTACCAGCCAGGATATTCAAAGGTTGAGACATTTCCTATTTCTTCATTGTTGATCGCGATGTTTTGGCTGACATGTAGTTTAGGATATGGGCATATGTGTATGTTGGTTGACATGTAGTTTTGGCTGTGGGCATATTTGTATGTTGGTTGACATGTAGTTTTGGATGTGGACATATTTGTATGTTGGTTGACATTAGTTTGCAACGTGGACATATATGTATGTTGGTTGACATATAGTTTGCAACGTGGACATATTTGTATGTTGGTTGACATGTAGTTTTGGGTGTGGACATACTTGTATGTTAGCTGACATGTATTTTGGAGGTGCACATATTTGTATGTTGTTTTGGAAGTGGACATATTTGTATTTTGCTGACGTGTAGTTTTGAATGGCGACATATTTGTATGTAACAAATACAAACAATGAACATGCTAATGAAGGTCCAGACTGGCCTCATGCGGCATGGGTGGCTGGACACCGAGCACATCACAATTAGTCAAGCTAACCTTCATCTATGTACCGGAGCACTCAGGCGTGAAAGGCAACGAGCGAGCCAATCGGTTGACGAGCAAGACGATGATCGAGGTGGGAAGAGCTATGGTTGAGCCAGACATCATTAGTGCTATAAGAGATACTGGGCGAACAGATGACTTTAAGGACACCTGCGAATAAGCTTCCTTGTCCAACGTGAGGGAGATGGGAGTGAAGCTGGGAGCTGCTAGACATGAACATTTTGACCAGAGCAAGAGACATTTGATGAACCAACACAGAACTGGTACGATCAGTCGACAGACGCTGGCGAATTTGTTAACAACGAGATCGGAGCACTCACGGGCCTGTCCGGAGTGTGGTCATGATGATTCTCATTAATAACTAGACACGAATCCTGGAAATCTGACAACCTCTGTTGACATCTTCAAGCAGGTGTATCATTCTATGTCGCCCGAGCCTGGCAGTACCAGTGTCGAGCCTTGGCCTTCATTTGAAAAGCGGGCTATGCGTAAAGGGTCTATTTCGTGTTTATGATCAACGATGCGTGAAATAGGACAACGGCTTTCAGTTGGATGTTCACACAAATGCGTCATAGACATGTCACGTGATACGTCAGGCCATTTTCTAGTTCAGCAACACAATTTCACAGATAACTGTAACAGGAGATTTCTGTTTACTCTGCCAAAAATAATATTGTGGCATTGTGCGGCGGCCGTGATTGTGTGGTGGCAACATGCTCGACTGCTGACCCCATGGGCATGGATTCCAACCCGCATGTTAGTTAGCTGCATATTCTGTACAGGACGTTACAGTCAGTCTGAGCATATTTCGGCTGTTTGTGATTTCTTGGCAAGTTTACGTTCAGTAGTTTGCCATTGCTTTCTGAACGACCGGCACTCATGCCATCGTATGAGAACACAACGCAAAGCGGTCTGCTCCCAAAATCGCTCGCAGCTGTGTTTCGATTACGAATTTCGTCCGTAACCCCTTCACCATAGTATCGGCATGGGGTGGGAGAATGGGGGGGTAGAGAATCTTAAAAATTAATTCGGGCTGCCAAGTGCCCAGGACACCTGGGCTCTCTCCCATTCGAGAAACCCGGGTTGTTGGAAAATTCGCGAAGTTGGTGGATTTTTTTTTCTGTCGTTGACAAACAGAGAGCTCCAACCTGCGCTGTTCGCGGCGACTTCACTAGCCGCGCTGACTTAATTCGCCAGGCTCAAGACCCCCGTGTCCTACACCGCAAGGTACTATAGGTAGTAGTGGCAGTTCCAGGTCGACCCACTATACAAAGGACACTAGGACATGACTTAGGAAGAAAGCAGCACAAGCGTGACAATGTCAGCACCCCATGAGCAATACCCAGCACCCCATGACCAATGTCCAGCATCACATTACCAATGCGCTTAAGTGTATAAAAGGGTCTGTTACTTACTGTTGATACCACTGTTTGAACTCAAGAGTAGTCCATACACATGCTATTAATTACTTCTAGTGCACTGGGCATTTTGCGTATGAATTAGCTTTCCCTATTAACAGTGTCCCTCGCCATTAGGCAAACCCACTCCGAATTCACAGGTACTTGTAATTTACGTCCCTAAGTCAAGAACGAGAAGTCAATCGGTCCAACTGTCCGGTGTAGGGGTTGAACCCGCTACCTCGGAATCAGAACACCGGATGTTTAAGAACGAGCGCTCGTATCCATTGGTCCACGCTGACATCCATCTTACCGGATGTAACGGCGTCTGTGGCTCACGGGATAGTGAACGCAGTTTCACAATTCCACGCCGTACCGGGTCAAGGGTCGACTTGAGAGCAGATCGCTATGCATTGATATCGATGGTCAGTCGGAAGTAAAATTGCTTAGTAAAATGACCAACATCAAATACTGCTTGGGTTGAAGTGCAATTAATTAACTTAGAGCAGTGGTTCTAAACTCTTTTTTGGCCCATGCACCCCTTCACCATATGTTCAGAATGTCACCCCCCCCCCCCCCCACCCTTTTGTATTTCCTCTCAATAAGCCCCCACCTTTTTTTTTTACACAGTATACGTAACAATGGGAAGCAAAATTAAATAACGCATTCTAAGACACGCATAGAAGTCTACATAAAATGTGATTTGCGGGTCTACTTACGTTATAACACGAATTTTAGAAGGGCGACAAGTACAGAACCGTAAAGTATGGAGGTAAAAAAAAAAACAATATCAAGTAACTGGTTCTTGTATTAACGCGATCTTGAAATAATCTTGATTTCACTCCCCCTCTCCCCCACCCCAATTTTGATTTCACTGCTTGACGTTTAGTGCAATTAATGAACGCAACATCATAATAACAAAAATGAGATGCAATAGAAGAGTTGCGGGGGTAACCGTGAGAGATAGAATTAGGAATGAGGAAATTAGAAGGCTAGTTCTGAAAACAGCCATGCACTCAATTAAAGAACAACAGATTGAATGGTTTGGCCACATCACAAAACTGTCATGGTACCAGAGTCGCAATGAATAAATATAATAGACGCAGAGCAAGGGGAAGACCACGTAAGATATGTAGTGATGGTATCAAGAACAACCTTGGAGAAATAAATATAAATTTACAAAGAGCATTAGAAAGAGGGCTTTAAAGATCTTTACATCTCCCCATCAGTACTTCAAAGAGGTAAATGGGGGCGGGGGTGGGAGGAGGAGGAGGAGAAGAAGAAGAAGAAGAAGAAGAAGAAGAAGAAGAAGAAGAAGAAGAAGAAGAAGAAGAAGAAGAAGAAGAAGAAGAAGAAGAAGAAGAAGAAGAAGAAGAAGAAGAAGAAATAGTTACAACATATAAAATACACGTAACTCTATCAAAGCCACGGTTGTTTTTCATCGCTATAATTAGCCATGCTTTCTTCTATTTCGGGCTCTACTTTAGAAATTACTTAGGGTTATTTCCTCGCACACAAAAATAACCTATGGGAAATTCATGTCGCCAATCATCATCATTAATAGTTGGCACTTAGCAAACACGAGTGAGGGACCGGTCAAACCAGGCAATTAAGTCTGTGGGAACAAGACCAGGTGGTCATTGTAGTTTCAAAACACACGATGTCGTCATCCAGATGAAATAGTGTTTATCTAATAGTTGTTTATCTTCTTCTTTTCTTCTTCTTCTTCTTCTTCTTCTTCTTCTTCTTCTTCTTCTTCTTCTTCTTCTTCTTCTTCTTCTTCTTCTTCTTCTTCTTCTTCTTCTTCTTTCTTCTGTCATCTACTGCCTTCCATCTACCATTACCACCAACACTATCACAACTTCCTCCTTCCTATTCTTCTTCTTCCTTCCTCCTCCTTTTCTCCCTTCCTTGTTTAATTCCTTCCTTCTTTCTTCTTTTTCTTCCTCTACTTCTTTATTTTGTATTCTCCTTTTCTGCTTCCACCACCACCACCACTACCTTGCCACACTGCTGCTGACAGGGTTGTTCCATAATGATAACCTGCTAAATTGCAACAAAATGTATTCTCGGCTCGCTCCAATAATCGAAACAGTAATGTGAACAAAATGGACGAGATTGGATTCTCTAACGTAAGTCAAGCAAACTTGCCGTTTAATATCTTTTACAGTAGACAAGAGTTAACGTGTCCAATAATTATTATGTAGCACCTACTGAGCCTGTTACACCAGGTCCGCAGCAAGCCTTATTTGTGGCTTACAATAATTATAACAGATCACCAACCTTGTGATTACAACTGTTTACATATTCGGTTATACGTCCTCTAAGAACCTTCACTCTCTCCATCGGTCATGTTTCCCACCGGTCTGGAAATTACCGCTATTTCCTTTCGCCGTTGGTTCATTTATTCGTGGCGATATTCTGCATCATCTTGTTAAGCCTTTTGTTTGTCAGTTAGTAATATTCCGCCACTGGTTTAATGCCAAGTAACCATCAGTCCAGTTCGATTTAGTGACATGCACATTTGCACTGCCTTATTATTTCCATTTCCCCACAAGTCTGCCGTTGTTGGGCTAATCGCTCTGTGACGTTTCTCGTGTTTCCAACGCGTCTTTAAGCTTTGTATCGTATTTGGCGTCGAGGATTTCTCTCTAATTCACATGACGTCATTCTTGCCTGCACCTACTATATGGCATACCTTGTCCTCCTCCCGTTCTTCTTTTTCTTATTTACCTTCTTCTTCCCTCCTCCTCTCTTCTTCTTCTTCTTCTTCTTCTTCTTCTTCTTCTTCTTCTTCTTCTTCTTCTTCTTCTTCTTCTTCTTCTTCTTCTTCTTCTTCTTCTTCTTCTTCTTCTTCTCATATTTTATCCGCTTCTTTAAACGTCTTCTCTAACAACTAAACTGACCCCGATGACTGTCTTTAAGATTTTGTCATTTGTTAACATTACACAAAGAACTTACAGGAATCTTAACAAGTAAACGGTTACACAGTGGGGGACCCATCGGATTAGCATCTGCACAAATCACTATAATGTGCAAAATAAATCAAGAATAACTGTATTTACAACATGGGTAAAATTAAAAGACGACTAGGTTTGAAACCAGTCATGCATTCATTAAAGAACAACCGATTGAATGGTTTGGCCATCTCACAAGCATGACCTAGTACCACCTGCCACAACGTGCCACACTGGAGAAATATAATGGATACAGAGCGAGGGGAAGACCTCGTAAAAGATGGAGTGATAGTATCAAAAACAACCTCAGAGAAATTAATAGAAATGTACATAGACTATTAGAAAGAGTGCATAAAAGATCGTTACATTTTCCGCCCACACTTCACTAAAGTAAATGGAGGAAAAGAAGAAGCGGAAGAAGGAGAAAAAGAAAATGGGAAGGAAGAAGAGGAAGCGGAAGAAGGAGAAAAAGAAAAGGGGGAGGAAGAAGAAGAAGCGGAAGAAGGAGAAAAAGAAAAGGGGGAAGAAGAAGAAGAAGAAGAAGAAGAAGAAGAAGAAGAAGAAGAAGAAGAAGAAGAAGAAGAAGAAGAAGAAGAAGAAGAAGAAGAAGAAGAAGAAGAAGAAGAAGATACTTCCTTATTGATAAAGCTATATATTAGATAATGCGCTAATCTTGGAAAATTTGTAAATAAGAGAAAACATCCATGCGGCCTTTGGAGATGTTTTAAAGAAGAATGCTGGAAATTCCTTGGACAGCAAAAGTAAGATGAGCAAGCTGGATATTTTGAGGGAGGCTAAAGAGGATCATTGATGGAGATGTTTGGACGCTACCACAAAAGCCTCGAAACAAATGAAGAATAAACCAAACTAGCTGTGCAACAAACAGTTTATTAATTCTCGCAGCAACAAATATTATAAGTGTGTAACAAAAAGACAGAAAGATCAAGTGGTTTGGCCTTGTCGTTAGAATGCAACACTATCAACTACCATCACTGGCCTTACATAAAACATCATCTGCGACGAGACCAAGAGGACGTCTAAGAAGAAAATGGATTGACGACATCAAAGACATTGTACAATCACACGGAATGACACTATCCAGTGCCGCACATCGGGCGCTGGAGCTCAAATTACTCCTCCCCACGACCCTTGACGGCAGAAGTGGAAGATGAAGATGATGATGATGAAGATGATGATGATGATGATGATGATGATGATGATGATGATGATGATGATGATGATGATGATGAACAAACAGTTTATTTATTCTCGCATCAACAGATCTTATAATTGTGCATCAAACAGTTTATACATTCTGGCAGCAACAAATATTATGAAACTGGCTCAGGCAATCAAAGGCCCACTGCAGATCTTGGTTCCATTCCAGTGTGATAATCTGCTATAACAGTCAAATATAATATCGCCCCTGTGGTTATTCAAGTCGTCGAAGAAGAAGACGGAGCATGTATGGAGATGTTCCGAGTGCTGTGATGTTTGTTTTTGAATCAACTCGACTCTGCTTGAAAATTCAGTAGTGTGTGTTTTTTAACAAGCAAAATGGACGCAGGTTAAAGCTTTCCGAGGCCATTACCATTCATATACAAAAGCCATGTTTGTGCAAACAAAAGAGGCAGAATAATCAGTTTAAAATTACAGTGGTGGACAAATTAAATTACTGTGTGGATATGTGTTAGTTAGTTAGTTAGTTACTTAGTCGTGGTTCCAACTTCACGGCAATGGGTCTTCCCCAGATTGCTCCGTTCCTGTGCCAGTGAATATCACACACAATGCTCCTCACTGCCCAATGTGAACAATGGAATAGACAGGAGTATCGGCAAGCCAACAACCCGCACAGGTACACTGTGCATAATACCGCCGCCAGAAAGCCAACACAAAAGTCCTCCATGAAAAATACAGTTCATCGTCGATGGAAACGGCAGTCACCAGAAAGACTTCATTGACCCGGGTTTCATCCCATATGGCCCGGCCTCTTTCCGCAGGACAACCCGCCGAAAGTGCCGCACAAAGCACGAACTTCGCAGCTCCAGTGTCGACCCCCAGGAATCTCCCGAAAAACGCACTAGCGAGACCGAAAAAGCAAACCAGTCAATCCTGCAACAGCTGGCCGCCATCGTTCCGAACATGCAGTTCACACTACAAACAACCGCGGACAGATGTTTGCATTCCACGCAAAACTCACAGCTCACAGTGTCGCGCCACGCACTCACTCAGTAGCAGGGCGACGGAACCATTGCCTCCTTAGTCGCCTCTTACGACATGCATGGTAGGCAACAGTGTTCCTATTCTTTGCTCCCCCGTATGGGCCCCGGCAACACACGGGCGGTGGATATGTGTGTGTTGTATATTTCAGCTTGAAGGATTTCTCTTATTGCTTTAGTTTATGTTGTACAGGGTGTATTTTTAATGACCGTGGAGAGTCTGACAGTATTTCCGGTCCAAGTTTTGTATTTACCTATTATGTTGCATGAACTTTACAAAGGTGAATACAAAACTTGGACCGGCAATATTTTATACAAAACTTGGACAGGCAATATTTTCAAACACAACACAGTCATTAAAACTACACCCTGTATGAATTCTGCAGTATTCACCTGACGAGATGCAGCGAAATATCCTCCTACTTGTCTTCTTCTGCCCTCTATTCCCCAATGAGTGATAGGCCCTCAACCAGCTCACCACAAGCCCTTCTATCTTTAGCTGTCACATGCAGCTCTGTCCCTAACATTCCCATATTCTCTTCTCTATGAGTTTCTTTTCTTTCCTTCTGTTTTTTTTTTTTTTCAAGTTTCCCTCTATTTCTTGTGTCATGTGTGTTCCAAACTAAGACTTTTCTAGTTATACTACTCGCGGACTTTCTCGGCCTATTCTGCAGCGAGATATGCCAGGCCATAAATTGTAAACATCTCAATGGATCAGTGGGAGAAACAGACGTAGTGGTTGGGGGTTCACTGCGAAGGCTAATGGACGAGTCTTGGAAAAGGAGAGTCTGGCATATGAGACTACGACCTCCAGCATGAAAATGGAGGTGGAAGCAGTAACAGCGGCATTCCGTTGGTTAGAGGAGACCACTGCAACACACATTATATTCATTACGGATTAAAAGAGTATGCTTAGTAAGGTGGAGAACGGATTGTTTCGTGTGGAATGACTATCGTCGCTTCAGGGGTCACAGATTGTGAGAATTGTATGGATATTTTGCCCTGGCGCGGGGGGGGGGGGGGGGCGGAATGAACAGGCTGATAGGCTGGCAGGCAATGTACCTCTTGGTGGTAGATTGCCTATGGACAAGGAGGGGGGGTGGTGGTCATGCGCTTTTGGGACCAGGTGGAGAAGGCGGGGGAACAGATTGAGAACCCGTATGTGGAAAGAATGAGATTGAGGGGGATCGGCAGAGGTTCTGGAAGAATCTCAAAACTGAGAGGGAAGACCAGGAGAACTTTAAATCAGATAACGGTGGGAACGATTAATAGTATGACTCTTCGCTGGCTGTTGAACGAGGGGACTGAGCACGTATGGGAATGTCCTGAGTGCAGTGATGTCGGTTCTCAACTCAACTCAACTTGTAAAAATCTACTGTTTGTGTCTTCATGGCTCGAAATCTGTAATGCCATTTCACATTGGCTCTCTAGGTTCGAATTCCCGTTCGTCCAAGTAGAGATCCAGGGGTCAAGTATATGTCCCGTCTACTCGGATTACGCATGATGCTTTCAGTCGTTCGGCTATTCTCGTGCGAAGCAGTCCGTCCCTGGGGGTTATCTGAAAATAAGTCAACACAGGCGGAGTTCGGAGTGTGCTGCCCTCCGTGGTTCGTGTCCCTAATCTAGGCCATCTGCGTGACCTAGAATGTCCAAACCTTAGTTTAACTCCTGACCGCCCTGTCTACAATTCTGGGTTTTATAAATCCCGAAGTAGGAACCACTTGTGGGACTGTGAAGTGCTAGGATTATGACATTTTGAATGAATGCAGGGAGGAATGGGTGGCCAGTCTGTCCCTCACTTAATACGGGTGTCGACACATCGTCCGACATACCCCCCCCCTCCCCCGCCCCCCCTAATGACATTAACGAAGTCCTCAAGAAACTACACGGAGGCGCCCGCTATGTATGTTAACACCGGTGAGATGGACTTAAATAGAAAAAGAGGAAGAAGAGGGAGAAGAGAAAGAGGAGGAGAAGGTGAAGGAAGGGGAAAAAGTGGAGAAAGAGGATGAAGGTGAGAAAGAAGAGGAAGAGGAGGAAGTATAGGATGTAGAAAAGGAAGATGAGGATGAAGAATAGGAGGAAGAAGAAGAGAAGGAAAAGGGGGGGGGGAAGAAGAGGAGGAAGAAGAGGAGGAAGAGGAAGAAGAGAAAAAAAGAAGAGGAAAACGAGGAAAAAGAAGAAGAAGAAGAAGAAGAACAAAATAAGAACAAAAAGAAGAACAAAGAAAGAATAAGAGGAGGAACAATAATAATGAGAAGAAGAAGAAGAAGAAGAAGAAGAAGAAGAAGAAGAAGAAGAAGAAGAAGAAGAAGAAGAAGAAGAAGAAGAAGAAGAAGAAGAATATACATCATATTTGCCCCCTAACCTAAAATATAATCTTTGACAAGTACCATAAAGCATTGGGAGCAGTATATGTAACGCAATAATTAACTGCACACTAGAAGAAGTTTTCCAAATTTAGAAAAGTAACCGGCAATGACATATTTCACAGACACAACGAATCTCTAATGCGGAGGCTAAAGGGAAACCACCACATTAATTTTTAAAGAGGAAATGTATGGGCCGTGACATAGATCGAGTTATGGTGTACTGAATGTAAGCCCCGTGTCAGTGTCCGACCGAATAACCCGACATGTGACACTATAGGGTCCCGGTTGTGTAGGGGTAGACGCTCGCTTGTTGGTCAGATGGCATGGGTTTGGATCTGAATAGACTGGAATTTGTAAAATGGACTTGAGCTCTCAGGTTGACAGTGTCTAAAATGGATACCAAGAAATGTCTTGGAAAGTAAAGACGGCTGGCGAGATACTGACCACACGACAAATCGAGGGCCGATTGGTCTGTATGTGGAATCTAGTGCGTGTGTCTTCATTGGTTAAAGCACCATATTCCCAAAAATTTCCACTGAAGTAAAGTGGAACTAAAGTGCCATGGGATAATTAATCGTCTTAAACGACTTCCCGTATCTGCCAACAGCTTATATATCGTCGGAATGTTGTCATTGCATTATAATACAACATGTTTGCTACCATTTTAAAAACATTTAACCCATAACTATAACACCCTTACTTCCAATTTCCCGCGACCCATTTTTGTTCTGCCCAAAACCTATATTTTGTTAGACAGAGAGGTCAGCCGATCGCTTCTCAGCCTTTTGGCTAAGATCAAAGTGTAGTATCCCTTCCTCCCCATCCCATGTACTGCACTTGGTCTGGCCAGGAGCCGAGATGATCAATCAAACCTCACAACTCCTCATAGTAGCCGTGGGCCTGGTGGATCACTGTGGGCAAAGACTCATAGTGGGACTAAGGGCTCACAATACAAACCGGGGAACGCGGGGGCGCTCTATCCTCAAGGACAGTGGTTCTCAACATTTGTTGGCCCATGCCCCCCTTCACCATATGTTGAGAATGCCATTCCTCCCCTTTCGTATTTTCTCCCTATAAATTCCCCCCTCCCCCACCCTGCCCCCACATAGTATACGTACAAATGGAAGCTAACTTTAATAACACATACTAGAACAAGTCTGAACGTCTACATAAAACGTGATTTGTGGGTCTACTTACGTCATAAGACGAATATCAGAAAGGCGAGGAGTACAGAACCGTAAAGTATGGAGGGAAAACAATATCAAGTAATCGGTTCTTGTATTAACGCGATCTTGAAATAATTTTCATTCCCCCCTGAAAACCCTAAAATTCCCCCCTAGGGGGCAATTCCCCACCGGTTGAGAACCACTGCTCTAGGAGAACCGTTAGCCCTTAAAAAACAATGGCCGAATGGATAAGAACGCGTGTTCTTAAACATGTGCTGTGATGATGCCGAGGTAAGGGGTTCAACCCCTACACCGGACAGCTGGACTAAAATGTTGACCTACCGTCCTTGATTTGGGGACGTAAATTACAAGTACCTCTGAAGTCGGAGTGGGTTCGCCTGATTGGGAGGGACACTGTTAATAGGTAGAGCTAATCCACACGCATAATTCAGTCCAGCGCTACTAGAAGTAGTATGTATAGACTACGCTTGAGTTCAAAGCGAGCGAGGCCCCCCCCCCCCCCCAAAAAAAAAAAAAAAATGACCACGGTCAAGATTGCTGAGCCCTATCTATGTTGCTTGGGGTGATCCTAACCTAGAGACAGTGAGAGAGCTTATCTACAAGCGAGGCTTTGGCAAGGTCAACCAACGGAGAACTGCCCTTACTGAAACTCTGTTGTGGAGAAAGAGATGGTTAAGAAGGACATTATTCACGTGGAGGACCTAATCTACGAGATCACGACTGTTGGTCCCAGATTCAAGTACAGGGTGTATTTTTTATGCCTGTGAAATGTTTGAAAATATTGCCGGTCCAAGTTTTGTATTTACCTATTATGTTGCAAAAGCTTTACAGAGGATGAATACAAAACTTGGACTGGCAATATTTTCAAACACCCCACAGTCTTTAAAAATACACCCTATATGCCTCCAACTTCCCGTGGCCATTCAAATTGTCCTCTCCTTTGGGAGACTGGTGCCACAAGCACCACCACTACAACAATGGTGGTGATTACGGCTTCAGGGACACCAACATTAATGCTCTGATCAGACAGATGCTGTAAGCGCAGTGTTTGAGGGGGCCAGTTCAAGAATAGCAAAATAGTTCACAATAATGTTCATGTGAATTATGGACGATTAAATTCATTGCACATTGGAGGGGAAATAAAAAAACACAAAGCGTGTAAATCTGTCCTACATGACATTATTGGGACTCTAGCTGACGATTCAACCTGTTGCTTTCTCGTGCCAGTCCCCCACTCTGCCTGGGAAAACCACACGTGTCACTGGATGTCCAGATATCAACATTTGGAACTGGATGTTCAGACATCAACATTTGGAACTGGATGTCCAGACATCAACATTTGGAACTGGAGTTCTGGTCTTTACTTTGCCTGCTTTGAACTCATGCGTATTCCATACACGCGTTACTTTTTTGCGTTCACTCGCTTTGAATTCAAGCTAATCCATACACATACTGCAACTTCTATTGCGCTGGACTGATGTTTGCCTGTGGATTAACTCTCCCTATTACCAGTGCCCCTCGCCATCAGGTGAACCCACTCCGACTTTTGAGGTATTTGTAATTTACGTCCCCAAGTCAAAAACGAAAAGCCACAATTTTAGTCCAACTGACCGGTGTAAGGGTTGAAAACGCTACCTCGACTTTCTTTCTTTCTTTCTTTCTTTCTTTCTTTCTTTCTTTCTTTCTTTCTTTCTTTCTTTCTTTCTTTCTTTCTTTCTTTCTGTCTGTCTGTCTTTCTTTCTTTCTTTCTTTCTTTCTTTCTTCCACATCCTTGCATTCATCTCTTGCTATAGTAGCGCCAGTCTGCCTCTCTGAGCCAATTGCTTCTCAAATATGCTGGTGCAGAATAGGACCCTCCTAATTAACGACCAACAGATAAGCTCCGTTCCAATGACGTCATCGCCAGCTTCTGCGAACGAAAACAACGGCAGCAAACAGGATTACAGATGTGAACATTGGCCCAGGGTCACCCGGTCTGCGAAAGTAGGGCAAGATCTGGGAGATTGTGCGCACTGGTCGACCTCTGGTGGGTAGTGCTCAGGTTGTTGAGTGGACGTGTTGCAGCTAGCAGTGGGAGAATTACTCGTAGTCGTAGCTGTACTATAGTAGTTGTAACAGTAATTGTAGTAGTAGTAGTAGTAGTAGTAGTAGTAGTAGTAGTAGTAGTAGTAGTAGTAGTAGTAGTAGTAGTAGTAGCAGTAGTAGTAGTAGTAGTAGTAGTAGAAGTTGTTAAAGTTAAAGTTAGTTGAATATTATTTACAGGACGTTGCAGTCAACACCAACATTTTTTGCAAGTTTCCCTTCAGCAGTTTGCCATTGCTTTCTGAACGACGGACACCCATAACACTTCGTTTAAAAAAAAAATAACGCAACGCGGTCTGTTACCAAATCGCGCGCAACTGTGTTTCGAATACGGGTATGCGGGATCACGAACCACGTCTGTAACCCTATAGCCAAGGAGTAGGAAATAGTATAGCAGAAGAAAATAAAGACGTAGTTGTAGTATTAATAGTAGTGGCAGTAGTAGTAGTTGTGGTGGTTATGGTGGAATTAATAACAATAGTACTAATAGTAATAGTAGTAGCAATAGAAGTAGTTACGGTTGTAGTAGAAGCAATAATTATAATAGTATTAGTGGTAGTGGTAACAGCGGTTGTAGTTATGTTTTGTTGCTGTGGTAGTAGTAGTAGCAGCAGCAGCAGCAGCTGTAGCTTCAGTAGTAGTAGTAGTAGTAGTAGTAGTAGTAGTAGTAGTAGTAGTAGTAGTAGTAGTAGTAGTAGTAGTAGTAGTAGTAGTAGTAGTAGTAGTAGTAGTAGCAGTGGTGTAATTATTATCAGTAGCAGCTACTGTTTATGTTGTTTATTTCCAGGTTTCTGTTCTAATCAGGAGAAGTTATATATCATGGAGATGGCTCTTTGTGTATATTTTACACTCTTTGTGTATATTTTACCGACAGGCGTGGGGAAGATATCTTGTGAAGCTTCCGCAAAAAGGAGAGTTGCAAGAGTGCAGACACTATAGAGGAATATTGTTCTTGCCTGATTCTGGGAAAATATTAAGCATGGTAATTCTAGAGATGCAGATGATACAGTATTAATTGCAGACAATGCGTAGGACCTGCAACAATTAGTAGATGCGGTTGTTGTACACAGTGAGCAACTGGGGTTAGAATTAAATTGTAAAAAGACTCAGGTTATGGTCGTCACTAGGAAGGAAGAAGTGCCACAATGTAATATACAAGTAAATGGAAATATTCTTCAACAAGTGAATCGGTACAATTATCTTGGAACAGTCATAACATCTGATGGGAGATGCATTGAAGAGATTAGAACAAGAATCGCCATGGCGAAAGTAGCCTTTAGCAAGATGAAAAACATTCTGACCAATAAAAAGATGTCAATTGAAACGAGAAAAAGAGTGTTGAGGGGATACATAGAGCCTGTTCTTTTGTATGGATGTGAAACTTGGACAATGGGCAGTCAAGCTAAAAAGCATCTGATGGCTGCAGAAATGTGGTTTCTGTGGAAAATGCAAAGAATACCATGGACAGACAGAAAAACCAATGACCAAGTACTACAGGAGACAAATGAACATCGTAGACTGATTAGAGAAATTAGACGTAGACAGTCAAAATTTTTTGGACATGTTATGAGAATAAATGGATTGGAGAACTTGGTGACAACTGGCAAGATCGAAGGAAACAGACCAAGAGGCAGACCGAGAGGAAAATACCTGGATGACTTGGCCACATGGCATGGACGAGACAGGAACACTGAGCTGATCCACGACTCTGGTGATCGAGTGAAATGGCGAGTCATGACCGCCCACGCTTTCCGGCATGGCACATGATTGATTGATTGAATTCTAGAGAGGTTAAGACATGCCACTAACGGACAACTAAGACATGAACAAAAGTATAAATTGGGGAATTCTTTGAGGTCATCAAGGCAGTTAATAAATAAACATACATGTATTGTTTGGCGCTAACAGAAGTAAACGAAGGAAGCGTAGACTTGAGGACGTACTAACCAAGATTAAAATTTGAAATCTGTAGTTACCGACCGGGATTCGAAACTGTCACCTCAAAATGACCACGGCGTCTATCTGGAGGAACAAGTGTACTTCGCCGCATGACCAACTAGACACCCCGAAAAAGGGTGTCTTTATTAGCCAGGTCTTTCATGCACATGAACTCACAACTATGGAGTATGGACGGAACTTCATTAGCCAGGTCTATCATGCACATGAACTCACAACTATGGAATATGAACGGAACTTCTAAAGCCAGGTCTATAATGCTCATGAACTCACAACTATGGAGTATGGACGGAACTTCATTAGCCAGGTCTTTCATGCACATGACCTTTACAACTATGGAGTATGGACGGAACTTCAGTAGCCAGGTCTATCATGCACATGAACTCACAACTATGGAATATGAACGGAACTTCTAAAGCCAGGTCTATAATGCTCATGAACTCACAACTATGGAGTATGGACGGAACTTCATTAGCCAGGTCTTTCATGCACATGACCTTTACAACTATGGAGTATGGACGGAACTTCATTAGCCAGGTCTATCATGCACATGAACTCACAACTATGGAGTATGGACGGAACTTCATTAGCCAGGTCTATCATGCACATGAACTCACAACTATGGAATATGAACGGAACTTCTAAAGCCAGGTCTATAATGCTCATGAACTCACAACTATGGAGTATGGACGGAACTTCATTAGCCAGGTCTTTCATGCACATGACCTTTACAACTATGGAGTATGGACGGAACTTCATTAGCCAGGTCTATCATGCACATGAACTCACAACTATGGAGTATGGACGGAACTTCATTAGCCAGGTCTTTCATGCACATGAACTTTACAACTATGGAGTATGGAGGGAACTTCATTAGCCAGGTCTATCATGCACATGAACTCACAACTATGGAGTATGGAGGGAACTTCATTAGCCAGGTCTTTCATGCACATGAACTCACAACTATGGAGTATGGAGGGAACTTCATTAGCCAGGTCTTTCATGCACATGAACTCACAACTATGGAGTATGGAGGGAACTTCATTAGCCAGGTCTTTCATGCACATGAACTCACAACTATGGAGTATGGAGGGAACTTCATTAGCCAGGTCTTTCATGCACATGAACTCACAACTATGGAGTATGGAGGGAACTTCATTAGCCAGGTCTTTCATGCACATGAACTCACAACTATGGAGTATGGAGGGAACTTCATTAGCCAGGTCTTTCATGCACATGAACTCACAACTATGGAGTATGGAGGGAACTTCATTAGCCAGGTCTTTCATGCACATGAACTCACAATTATGGAGTATGGACGGAACTTCATTAGCCAGGTCTTTCATGCACATGAACTCACAACTATGGAGTATGGACGGAACTTCATTAGCCAGGTCTATCATGCACATGAACTCACAACTATGGAGTATGGACGGAACTTCATTAGCCAGGTCTTTCATGCACATGAACTTTACAACTATGGAGTATGGACGGAACTTCATTAGCCAGGTCTATCATGCACATGAACTCACAAATATGGAGTATGGACGGAACTTCATTAGCCAGGTCTTTCATGCACATGAACTTTACAACTATGGAGTATGGACGGAACTTCATTAGCCAGGTCTATCATGCACATGAACTCACAACTATGGAGTATGGACGGAACTTCATTAGCCAGGTCTTTCATGCACATGAACTTTACAACTATGGAGTATGGACGGAACTTCATTAGCCAGGTCTATCATGCACATGAACTCACAACTATGGAGTATGGACGGAACTTCATTAGCCAGGTCTTTCATGCACATGAACTTTACAACTATGGAGTATGGACGGAACTTCATTAGCCAGGTCTATCATGCACATGAACTCACAACTATGGAGTATGGACGGAACTTCATTAGCCAGGTCTTTCATGCACATGAACTTTACAACTATGGAGTATGGACGGAACTTCATTAGCCAGGTCTATCATGCACATGAACTCACAACTATGGAGTATGGACGGAACTTCATTAGCCAGGTCTTTCATGCACATGAACTTTACAACTATGGAGTATGGACGGAACTTCATTAGCCAGGTCTATCATGCACATGAACTCACAACTATGGAGTATGGACGGAACTTCATTAGCCAGGTCTTTCATGCACATGAACTTTACAACTATGGAGTATGGAGGGAACTTCATTAGCCAGGTCTATCATGCACATGAACTCACAACTATGGAGTATGGAGGGAACTTCATTAGCCAGGTCTTTCATGCACATGAACTCACAACTATGGAGTATGGAGGGAACTTCATTAGCCAGGTCTTTCATGCACATGAACTCACAACTATGGAGTATGGAGGGAACTTCATTAGCCAGGTCTTTCATGCACATGAACTCACAACTATGGAATATGGAGGGAACATCATTAGCCAGGTCTTTCATGCACATGAACTCACAACTATGGAGTATGGAGGGAACTTCATTAGCCAGGTCTTTCATGCACATGAACTCAAAACTATGGAGTATGGAGGGAACTTCATTAGCCAGGTCTTTCATGCACATGAACTCACAACTATGGAGTATGGAGGGAACTTCATTAGCCAGGTCTTTCATGCACATGAACTCACAACTATGGAATATGGAGGGAACATCATTAGCCAGGTCTTTCATGCACATGAACTCACAACTATGGAATATGGAGGGAGCATCATTAGCCAGGTCTTTCATGCACATGAACTCACAACTATGGAGTATGAAGGGAACTTCATTAGCCAGGTCTTTCATGCACATGAACTCACAACTATGGAGTATGGAGGGAACTTTATTAGCCAGGTCTTTCATGCACATGAACTCACAACTATGGAATATGGAGGGAACATCATTAGCCAGGTCAATCATGCACATGAACTCACAACTATGGAGTATGGACGGAACTTCATTAGCCAGGTCTTTCATGCACATGAACTCACAACTATGGAGTATGGAGGGAACTTCATTAGCCAGGTCTTTCATGCACATGACCTTTACAACTATGGAGTATGGACGGAACTTCATTAGCCAGGTCTATCATGCACATGAACTCACAACTATGGAATATGAACGGAACTTCTAAAGCCAGGTCTATAATGCTCATGAACTCACAACTATGGAGTATGGACGGAACTTCATTAGCCAGGTCTTTCATGCACATGACCTTTACAACTATGGAGTATGGACCGGAACTTCATTAGCCAGGTCTATCATGCACATGAACTCACAACTATGGAGTATGGACGGAACTTCATAGCCAGGTCTTATCATGCACATGAACTCACACCATAGGAGTATGGACGGAACTTCATTAGCCAGGTCTTTCATGCACATGAACTTTACAACTATGGAGTATGGAGGGAACTTCATTAGCCAGGTCTATCATGCACATGAACTCACAACTATGGAGTATGGAGGAACTTCATTAGCCAGGGTCTTTCATGCACATGAACTCACAACTATGGAGTATGGAGGGAACTTCATTAGCCAGGTTCTTTCATGCACATGAACTCACAACTATGGAGTATGGAGGGAACTTCATTAGCCAGGTCTTTCATGCACATGAACTCACAACTATGGAAGTATGGAGGGAACATTCATTAGCCAGGTCTTTCATGCACATGAACTCACAACTATGGAGTATGGAGGGAACTTCATTAGCCAGGTCTTTCATGCACATGAACTCACAACTATGGAGTATGGAGGGAACTTCATTAGCCAGGTCTTTCATGCACATGAACTCACAACTATGGAGTATGGAGGGAACTTCATTAGCCAGGTCTTTCATGCACATGAACTCACAACTATGGAGTATGGAGGGAACTTCATTAGCCAGGTCTTTATGCACATGAACTCACAACTATGGAGTATGGAGGGAACTTCATTAGCCAGGTCTTTCAGCAATGAACTCACAACTATGGAGTATGGAGGGAACTTCATTAGCCAGGTCTTTCATGCACATGAACTCACAACTATGGAGTATGGACGGAACTTCATTAGCCAGGTCTTTCATGCACATGAACTCACAACTATGGAGTATGGACGGAACTTCATTAGCCAGGTCTATCATGCACATGAACTCACAACTATGGAGTATGGACGGAACTTCATTAGCCAGGTCTTTCATGCACAAGAACTTTACAACTATGGAGTATGGACGGAACTTCATTAGCCAGGTCTATCATGCACATGAACTCACAACTATGGAGTATGGACGGAACTTCATTAGCCAGGTCTTTCATGCACATGAACTTTACAACTATGGAGTATGGACGGAACTTCATTAGCCAGGTCTATCATGCACATGAACTCACAACTATGGAGTATGGACGGAACTTCATTAGCCAGGTCTTTCATGCACATGACCTTTCACAACTATGGAGTATGGACGGGAAACTTCATTAGCCAGGTCTATCATGGCACATGAACTCACAACTATGGAGTATGGACGGAACTTCATTAGCCAGTCTTTTCATGCACATGAACTTTACACTATGGATATGGAGGGAACTTTCTTAGCCAGGTCTATCATGCACATGAACTCACAACTATGGAGTTAGGAGGGAGCTTCATTAGCCAGGTCTTTCATGCACATGAACTCACAACTATGGGTATGGAGGGAACTTCATTAGCCAGGTCTTTCATGCACATGAAACTCACAACTATGGAGTATGGAGGGAACTTCATTAGCCAGGTCTTTCATGCACATGAACTCACAACTATGGAATATGGAGGGAACATCATTAGCCAGGTCTTTTCATGCACATGAACTCACAACTAGGAATATGGAGGGAACTTCATTAGCCAGGTCTTTCATGCACATGAACTCACAACTATGGAGTATGGAGGGAACATTCATTAGCCAGGTCTTTCATGCACATGAACTCACAACTATGGAGTATGGAGGGAACTTCATTAGCCAGGTCTTTCATGCACATGAACTCACAACTATGGAATATGGAGGGAACATCATTAGCCAGGTCAATCATGCACATGAACTCACAACTATGGAGTATGGACGGAACTTCATTAGCCAGGTCTTTCATGCACATGAACTCACAACTATGGAGTATGGAGGGAACTTCATTAGCCAGGTCTTTCATGCACATGAACTCACAACTATGGAGTATGGACGGAACTTCATTAGCCAGGTCTTTCAAGCACATGAGCTCACAACTATGGAGTATGGACGGAACTTCATTAGCCAGGTCAATCATTCACATGAACTCACAACTATGGAGTATGGACGGAACTTCATTAGCCAGGTCTTTCATACACATGAACTCACAACTATGGAGTATGGAGGGAACTTCATTAGCCAGGTCAATCATTCACATGAACTCACAACTATGGAGTATGGACGGAACTTCATTAGCCAGGTCTTTCATGCACATGAACTCACAACTATGGAGTACGGAGGGAACTTCATTAGCCAGGTCTTTCATGCACATGAACTCACAACTATGGAGTATGGAGGCAACTTCATTAGCCAGGTCAATCATTCACATGAACTCACAACTATGGAGTATGGACGGAACTTCTTTAGCCATGTCTTTCATGCACATGAACTCACAACTTTGGAGTATGGAGGGAACTTCATTAGCCAGGTCTTTCATGCACATGAACTCACAACTATGAAGTACGGAGGGAACTTCATTAGCCAGGTCTTTCAAGCACATGAGCTCACAACTATGGAGTATGGACGGAACTTCATTAGCCAGGTCAATCATTCACATGAACTCACAACTATGGAGTATGGACGGAACTTCATTAGCCAGGTCTTTCATGCACATGAACTTTACAACTATGGAGTATGGAGGGAACTTCATTAGCCAGGTCTATCATGCACATGAACTCACAACTATGGAGTATGGAGGGAACTTCATTAGCCAGGTCTTTCATGCACATGAACTCACAACTATGGAGTATGGACGGAACTTCATTAGCCAGGTCTTTCATGCACATGAACTCACAACTATGGAGTATGGAGGGAACTTCATTAGCCAGGTCTTTCATGCACATGAACTCACAACTATGGAATATGGAGGGAACATCATTAGCCAGGTCTTTCATGCACATGAACTCACAACTATGGAGTATGGAGGGAACTTCATTAGCCAGGTCTTTCATGCACATGAACTCACAACTATGGAGTATGGAGGGAACTTCATTAGCCAGGTCTTTCATGCACATGAACTCACAACTATGGAGTATGGAGGGAACTTCATTAGCCAGGTCTTTCATGCACATGAACTCACAACTATGTAATATGGAGGGAACATCATTAGCCAGGTCTTTCATGCACATGAACTCACAACTATGGAATATGGAGGGAACATCATTAGCCAGGTCTTTCATGCACATGAACTCACAACTATGGAGTATGGAAGGGAACTTCATTAGCCAGGTCTTCATGCACATGAACTCACAACTATGGAGTATGGAGGGAACTTCATTAGCCAGGTCTTTCATGCACATGAACTCACAACTATGGAATATGGAGGGAACATCATTAGCCAGGTCAATCATGCACATGAACTCACAACTATGGAGTATGGACGGAACTTCATTAGCCAGGTCTTTCATGCACATGAACTCACAACTATGGAGTATGGAGGGAACTTCATTAGCCAGGTCTTTCATGCACATGAACTCACAACTATGGAGTATGGACGGAACTTCATTAGCCAGGTCTTTCAAGCACATGAGCTCACAACTATGGAGTATGGACGGAACTTCATTAGCCAGGTCAATCATTCACATGAACTCACAACTATGGAGTATGGACGGAACTTCATTAGCCAGGTCTTTCATACACATGAACTCACAACTATGGAGTATGGAGGGAACTTCATTAGCCAGGTCAATCATTCACATGAACTCACAACTATGGAGTATGGACGGAACTTCATTAGCCAGGTCTTTCATGCACATGAACTCACAACTATGGAGTACGGAGGGAACTTCATTAGCCAGGTCTTTCATGCACATGAACTCACAACTATGGAGTATGGAGGCAACTTCATTAGCCAGGTCAATCATTCACATGAACTCACAACTATGGAGTATGGACGGAACTTCTTTAGCCATGTCTTTCATGCACATGAACTCACAACTTTGGAGTATGGAGGGAACTTCATTAGCCAGGTCTTTCATGCACATGAACTCACAACTATGAAGTACGGAGGGAACTTCATTAGCCAGGTCTTTCAAGCACATGAGCTCACAACTATGGAGTATGGACGGAACTTCATTAGCCAGGTCAATCATTCACATGAACTCACAACTATGGAGTATGGACCGAACTTCATTAGCCAGGTCTTTCATGCACATGAACTCACAACTATGGAGTACGAAGGGAACTTCATTAGCCAGGTCTTTCATGCACATGAACTCACAACTATGGAGTATGAACGGAACTTGATTAGACAGGTCAATCATTCACATGAACTCACAACTATGGAGTATGCTCGGAACTTCATTAGCCAGGTCTTTCATGCACATGAACTCACAACTATGGAGTATGGAGGGAACTTCATTAGCCAGGTCTTTCAAGCACATGAGCTCACAATTTTGGAGTATGGACGGAACTTCATTAGCCAGGTCAATCATTCACATGAACTCACAACTATGGAGTATGGACGGAACTTCATTAGCCAGGTCTTTCATGGACATGAACTTACAACTATGGAGTATGGAGGGAACTTCATTAGCCAGGTCAATCATTCACATGAACTCACAACTATGAAGTATGGACGGAACTTCATTAGCCAGGTCTTTCATGCACATGAACTCACAACTATGGAGTATGGAGGGAACTTCATTAACCAGGTCTTTCATGCACATGAACTCACAACTATGGAGTATGGAGGGAACTTCATTAGCCAGGTCAATCATTTATATGAACTCACAACTATGGAGTATGGACGGAACTTCATTAGCCAGGTCAATCATTCACATGAACTCTCAACTATGGAGTATGGACGGAACTTCATTAGCCAGGTCTTTCATGCACATGAACTCACAACTATGGAGTACGGGGGGAACTTCATTAGCCAGGTCTTTCATGCACATGAACTCACAACTATGGAGTATGAACGGAACTTGATTAGACAGGTCAATCATTCACATGAACTCACAAGTATGGAGTATGAACGGAACTTCATTAGCCAGGTCAATCATTCACATGAACTCACAACTATGGAGTATGAGCGGAACTTCATTAGCCAGGTCAATCATTCACATGAACTCACAACTATGGAGTATGAACGGAACTTCATTAGCCAGGTCAATCATTCACATGAATTCACAACTATGGAGTACGGACGGAACTTCATTAGCCAGGTCTTTCATGCACATGAACTCACAACTATGGAGTACGGAGGGAACTTCATTAGCCAGGTCTTTCATGCACATGAACTCACAACTATGGAGTATGGACGGAACTTCATTAGCCAGATCTATCATCCACATGAACTCACAACTATGGAGTATGGACGGAACTTCATTAGCCAGGTCTTTCATGCGCATGACCTCACAACTATGGAATACAGACAGAACTTCATTAGCCAGGTCTTTCATGCACATGAACTTTACAACTATGGAGTACGGAGGGAACTTCATTAGACAGGTCTTTCATACACATGAACTCACATCTATGGAATATAGACAGAACTTCATTAGCCAGGTCTTTCATGCACATGAACTCACAACTATGGAGTATGGAGGGAACTTCATTAGCCAGGTCTTTCATGCACATGACCTCATAACTATGGAATATAGACAGAACTTCATTAGCCAGGTCTTTCATGCACATGACCTCACAACTATGGAATATAGACAGAACTTCATTAGCCAGGTCTTTCATGCACATGAACTCACAACTATGGAGTATGGAGGGAATTTCATTAGCCAGGTCTTTCATGCACATGACCTCACAACTATGGAATATAGACAGAACTTCATTAGCCAGGTCTTTCATGCACATGACCTCACAACTATGGAATATAGACAGAACTTCATTAGCCAGGTCTTTCATGCACATGAACTCACAACTATGGTTTATGGGCAGATTCGCACCTAACCGTTGAATAGCTGTCTATTTTCTTTCTTCTACTTCCATGAGCGCCAAACAATACGTGTGTGTGTATTAACGGATGAATAGGTTGGCCTCCGAACAAAATCCTGCACCGACCAGATTGCCACTTTACTCATAACAATAGAGCAAAGCGTTGACATGAATGCGCAATTCCGTGTTGGACATGTCGTCTATAAAATGGCCTTTGACAACATCGATAACGAACCTCTTTGGGATTCTTCTTTTCTTCTTCGTCTTCCTCCTCCTTCTCTTCTTCTTGTGCCTCCTCCTCCTCCTCCTCATCATATTCTTCTTCTTCTTCTTCTTCTTCTTCTTCTTCTTCTTCTTCTTCTTCTTCTTCTTCTTCTTCTTCTTCTTCTTCTTCTTCTTCTTCTTCTTCTTCTTCTTCAAAGAAAGCAGCAGTTATCTTTAGGGGGTTGGCATCTCCAAAGAGTTTGTCCTCCTCAAATGGAAGGGATGTAGGCCAAAATGATTTACTATTTCTTCTTACATTAGGCCCTCTTGGCGTAAATGTTTAGCGGTCATTTTAGAAATGTTACAGTATCTCATTGCTTTTGTTTATTGGAACAAGTTGAGATAATGATAAATGTGACTGTAGAATTGCTAAGCTGATGACTATACATTTATTCTCATGTTCAGCCTGTTGTGTCCGGTGCGAAGTCTGAAGATTGCTACTTTTTACTTCGGTGGAGATAGTAATATGCATCGTCTTCCTGGTGGCCTACTTTCTCTGACCTGGTTCTATAGATGCTTCGTATAAACCTCTTAACCTCATGATAGGTTAACTCTATATCAGGCTGAGGTAGTCGTCCACTTTCCCTTGTCAGTCTGCAAGTCGTTTCATTTCCAAATCTGTTGCAAATGTGATCCTTTGTGTTACAACCCTTGACAGTCCACAGAGTGTTGCTGTTAGATCTGCAAGTCTGCACTGTTTTTTTTATCTTCAATATTGAGACATCTCACTTCGCATCCGCGAAGAGCGCTATGTGTTTCTCTTATTGTTTCTCAGTCAACAGCATTGCTGCTACAGTTTTTTTTTTTTTTCAATGCATCTACTTCTGCTCTGAAGTTACATCAGAATTTGCCAGCGGCCACCAAATGTATTCTTTACTACGTGTTTTTTTTTTCCTTCTAGATTCAGGAGAATTCCCCCTCATCTATTTTCTCTTGAGTCATTTCGCTGATCCATCTGTACATGCATAAGTCCGGATGCTACTCGGGTAATGTCTTTATGTGTAGTTTATGGTTGTCTTTCTGCTTTTTGTTTCATTCTGAATGTTCTCTTTGTCAATACCAGGAACATATTCTATCATCTCAGGCAGTTGCTGCTGCCTCCATGTTGGGAACTTGTGTGCATTGTACACGGGTTTGGCTGTTAATATGTTAAGTGGGTTATGGTTGTCTTTCTGCTTTTTGTTTCATTCTGAATGTTCTCTTTGTCAATACCAGGAACATATTCTATCATCTCAGGCAGTTGCTGCTGCCTCCATGTTGGGAACTTGTGTGCATTGTACACGGGTTTGGCTGTTAATATGTTAAGTGGGGGAGTGGGGGTGGACCTGAGTGGTCTCGATGTATGGTTTCCGCCTCGAGTGCTGGAGGTCCCCTATTCAATCCCCGGCGAGGACCCGGATTATTTCACGTGGACTTCTAGTAACAAAATTTCCCCTGGTCTCTGGGTAGTGAGATCGGACGCCCGTGTGTGTTTGTTGCGCACGTAAATAATCCCTTGGCAGTTGGAAATCGAAAAAGAGTAGCCTAATGGCGCTGCCAGGGCAAAAATTTCGAGTTAAAAATCTATCCAAAGTATTTCAGGATCCTCGCCGGTGCTACGGAGTTCGTGCACTGAGCTGAGATTCTCCGGATTCAAGCTTGAGTTAGGAGTAGAACGGAGCACTTATGGGTTACACCCGTGTGCCGTGATGCTGATCCGTCGACTAAACTAAACTAAACTGTTAATATGTTAAGTATGCGTCCTAATCTTTCTTCGCAGATTCTACAAAGTTGTTTCGTTTTACTCTTTTCCTTCTAAGACCATTAGAACTCTAATTCTCGAGGCACGTATATAACCAAACGTGTATGCGAGTAGGTAATTATTCCAATTTATTTTAGTCAAGGATACATAACCAGTAATTTAACATGGGTAAGTTCTTGTATTTGTTTCGGTCGTCTCCCTTAGTTTACAGACGTGCGCCAATTCAGGTGCCGTTTCTTTAATGAATAGTTGTTTTTTTTAAACAAGTCTTAGAAGTAGAGAGGATCGACTTCACTGCCCCGGGTTTTATCCCATATGGCTCAGTCTCTTTCCGCAGGGCGGCCTGCCGAAAGAGTCGCACAAAGCACGAACTCCGTAGCTCCAGCGACGAAGCTGGGGAGGCTCCGAGAAAACTGCACTCGTTAACCAAAAGACGTAGTCCGGAATCGAACCCACAACCTTCGGAGCGCGCGGCAGGCGGCTTGACCACTTCGCCTCGAGACAGATTAATGTGAATTCTTGCACATACAATTTAACCTATAACATATGCGGTAATAGGTGCACATAGTCAGTCAGTCAGTCAGTCAGTCAGTCAGTCAGTCAGTCAGTCAGTCATTAAGTTAGTTAGCTAGTTAGTTACTTTGCTAGTTAATTTATTAGCCATTCAGTCAGTCAGTCAGTCAGTCAGTCAGTTAGTTTCTTAATGATGAATAGACAACTAAGTACTGTTTTATCAAAGTTGGTAGTAAATAAATTTGCTTGTTGTGTCGTCAGTCAGTGGATGTCTTCTAGGAGTACAATTTAAAAAGACATTATCAAACAAAACATTCCGATTTCGGATACAATTTAACAACCGAAGAGAGGGAAAGGAAATGCCTGGAGTTGGTAAAAAATTTGGAGAAACAGCAAACTGTTTTCACTAAAGAGTCTTCAATTCAAGATGCTGCAACAGATGCTAGTCTTGTGCTGTCACACAGAATTGTAAAACGGAACAAGCCATTTTCTGATGGCGAGCTCATCAAGGAATGTTTGCTAGATGCAGCAAACATTATGTGTCCAGAACCAATAATAAAAATATTAAAAAACAAAAACAAATTTGACAACATTACTTTATCAAGGAGAACTGTTGTCAGACGTGTTGACAAGATCAGTGGCAATTTGATGCATAAAATTCAAGATGCAAGTAAACAATTTTTGTGGTACTCTCTTGCATTGGATGAGAGTATCGATGTACATGATACTGCCCAATTATTGATATTTATACGTGAAATAAACACTTCTTTCAAACTCACTGAAGAGTTACTGAGTGTTGAGTCATTCAAAGACACAACCACAGACCATGATATATTCAATGCTGTTACTAACTGTATTGAAAGAACTGGGTTGGTTTGGAACAAGATGTCAAGTGTTACAACTGACGGAGCTCGTGCTTTGATTGGAAAAAAATGTAGGTCTGATAAAGTTGATAAGTGATAAGATTAAAGCAGAATATCCTGACCACACATTATTACCACTTCACTGTGTGATCCATCAAGAAAGTCTGTGATAAAATGTTTTGAATATCAAGCACGTTATTGACCCAGTTGTTAGTGTCATCAACTTCATCAGATCAAGAGGACTTAATCACAGACAGTTCAAGGCATTATTTGACGATTAGGGAACTGAACATTCCGATGTCGTGTACCACACCTGTGTTCGATGGCTGAGTCTCGGCAAGGTGTTGAGACGAGTGTGGAATCTCAGAGAAGAAATAGTGATGTTCCTAGAGATGAAGGGCATTGGTTGTGACTTTAATAGAGTCTTCAATTCAAGATGCTGCAACAGATGCTAGTCTTGTGCTGTCACACAGAATTGTAAAACGGAACAAGCCATTTTCTGACCTCATTCTTGTTTACCATTGCCCGCTCCCTTGAACTGCTACTATATATTTCACGTTTCGTCTTCGTTGTCGAAAGATTGTTGTCGATTTGTAGTCCATTCTAATTAGTTTAATAGTTGAATATTGTCATAGTGTGTTTCATGTAGTTTTGTGTTGGTTTGTATTTGTTTGTCCTGTGCTGACGAAGGCTTTGGCCGCAACGTCCAATTTGTCTCTTGTAGTCGTGTTTTAGTAAAGCTCACAATCTACTTCTCGTTTATTTGGGTGATTCATTCATTGCCTTTTTAAGCTTTACTGCAGTTCACCTCATTCTTGTTTACCATTGCCCGCTCCCTTGAACTGCTACTATATATTTCACGTTTCGTCTTCGTTGTCGAAAGATTGTTGTCGATTTGTAGTCCATTCTAATTAGTTATAGTCATAGTGTGTTTCATGTAGTTTTGTGTTGGTTTGTATTTGTTTGTCCTGTGCTGACGAAGGCTTTGGCCGCAACGTCCAATTTGTCTCTTGTAGTCGTGTTTTAGTAAAGCTCACAATCTACTTCTCGTTTATTTGGGTGATTCATTCATTGCCTTTTTAAGCTTTACTGCAGTTCACCTCATTCTTGTTTACCATTGTCCGCTCCCTTGAACTGCTACTATATATTTCACGTTTCGTCTTTGTTGTCGGTAAGATTGTTGTCGATTTGTATTGTCATAGTGTGTTTCATGTAGTTTTGTGTTGGTTTGTATTTGTTTGTCCTGTGCTGACGAAGGCTTTGGCCGCAACGTCCAATTTGTCTCTTGTAGTCGTGTTTTAGTAAAGCTCACAATCTACTTCTCGTTTATTTGGGTGATTCATTCATTGCCTTTTTAAGCTTTACTGCAGTTCACCTCATTCTTGTTTACCATTGCCCGCTCCCTTGAACTGCTACTATATATTTCACGTTTCGTCTTCGTTGTCGAAAGATTGTTGTCGATTTGTAGTCCATTCTAATTAGTTTAATAGTTGAATATTGTCATAGTGTGTTTCATGTAGTTTTGTGTTGGTTTGTATTTGTTTGTCCTGTGCTGACGAAGGCTTTGGCCGCAACGTCCAATTTGTCTCTTGTAGTCGTGTTTTAGTAAAGCTCACAATCTACTTCTCGTTTATTTGGGTGATTCATTCATTGTGACTTTAATACTAACATCGTCAATAAAGAGTGAAAGTTAGACTTTATGTTTGCCATTTAAATTAGGAAAAGTTAAATGAACTGAATGTCAAACTCCAGGGCAATGGTGTGTTTGCACATGAGTTGTATGTACATATAAAATCATTTCAGGCAAAACTCCCACTGTTCTCCAGACAAGCAAGTGAAAAAAAGATTTTGTCACTTCCCTTTGCCGAAACAAGAAACCATTTCTCGTGAAATGACTGAAAAGTAAAAAGCCCAATTAGATGCATTGACTGAAGAATTTGGATGGAGATTCCAAGATTTCAAAAACTTAGAGCTACAGTTCAATATTCTCAGTTCCCATTTTAGTGCAGAAGCTGATACAGCCACAGAGGACATAGAGTTGGAGCTGCTTGACTTACAAGCAGAACATGATCTGAAATAGAAATTCAAGTCAGATGGTTTGCTGGATTTCTATGGATCTTTATCACAAGAATAATTTCCCAACTTGAAAAAACTTGCAGCTAAACTTGTATCATTGTTTGGATCAAGATAGATTTGAACAAGCATTTTCTTGCTTTAAGAACAACAAATCTCAGAAGAGGTCTTTATTGTCGGACTGCAACTTGCATGCTGTCATGCGAATTTCAACAAATAGACCTTCTCCAGATTTCAAGAATAATGTCAAAAATTGCAAGCAGTTACATACCATGGAGCAGTTACATACATCTCATTAGAAATCAACATGTGTAGTGACAATGTTAGTGTCTTAGGTTTGTGTCTAAATTAAAGCCACTGATAGATAATGAAAATATGTATTGTAATATAAAATTGTAAAATCTTGTTAACAAATTAGTAAAAGTCCATATTGTAAAATATAATGTCTAAGTGTATAAGTAAAAAAAATATTGCAATAATTAGTTATTTATACTGTTTAATAACCTATAAATAATTCATAATTACTTATTGAGATACGTTGCTGTAAACAAAGTGGACATTATATATATATATATATATATATATATATATATATATATATATATATATATATATATATATATATATATGTGTGTGTGTGTGTGTGTGTGTGTGTGCGCGCGCGCATATCCTTTACAGGACATCGCTGTCAACATCAGCATCTTTCAGCTGATTGTTGATTTCTTGACAAGATTACGCTCAGTAGTTTGCCATTGCTTTCTGAGCGACCGCCTCAGTTATCCCGCAAATCACCAGCGCAGGTAGAACCGCCTCCAATTCTCGCGCGCTGCGAGACCCTGCGCGGATAAACAGGATTACGGAGCAAGTTGTGTAACTCCTCGGCTAGAGAGACCGGCATATATATATATATATATATATATATATATATATATATATATATATATATATATATATATATATATATATATATATATATATATATATATATATATATATATGTTAAACGAGAAATGCAAAAAAATTGAATTAAATCCCATTAAAGATACAAAAAATATGCACAGACAAATCAGTGAGCTTACAGGAAAAAAAATAAGAATAAATACAGGGTGTTTGAAATCAAAAACAGGAAAGATAATATTAGAGGAAGATGCTATAATGAAGAGGTGGAATGAGTATATAAGAGAATTATATGAAGGAGAAAGGGCAGAATTAACAGAAGATAGTAACTTAGAAGGTCCACCTATTCTGAAAGAAGAAGTCGCTGACGCTATGAAACGTATGAAGAAAGGAAAAACAGCTGGGCCAGATGAAATCACAATAGAAGAATTAGAAGTATTGGGAGAATTTGGAGTAGATATATTAACCAAAATGTTGAATGATATTTACAGCAGTGGATATTTACCCAGTGATATGCTGAAATCTGTATTTATAGCTATACCAAAAAGACCAGGAGCAATTGATTGTGAAGATTTTCGTACAATTAACCTTATAAACCATATCACTAAGCTTCTACTCAGAATCATAATGAGAAGAACCAAAAAGAAAATAAAAATGGAAATTAGTGAAGAACAGTATGGATTTGTGGAAGGAAAGGGCACAAACAATGCAATTTATACATTGTGGACACTAATAGAAAGGTCAATAGAGAAACAGAGGGACATATATTTGTGCTTCATAGATTATACTAAGGCATTTGATAAAGTGAAACATGATGAACTGATTAAAATGTTGGAAGATATCAACACTGATGGAAAAGATTTAAGAATAATAAAGAATATTTACTGGAACCAAGTAGCAGCAATTAAAATGGGAAATAAAGAGGGTAGTTACGAACAGATAAAGCTAGGAGTACGACAAGGGTGTGTCTTGTCACCAGATCTTTTCTCCCTGTATAGCGAAGTAATAATGAGAGAGATCAAAGAGATGCCAGGAATACTAGTTGGAGGTTATAATATAAATAATATACGCTATGCAGATGACACAGTATTGGTGGCGGATAATTCAACAGACCTACAACAATTATTAGACGTTGTAGTAACAGAGAGTGCAAGGAAAGGACTCAACTTGAATATCAAGAAAACAGTAACAATGGTAATATCAAAGAAAATGGTGACACCAAAATGTGACATAGAAATAGAAGGGAAAATCCTTAACCAAGTTGATAATTTTAGATACCTAGGGGCATTTATAACATCAGATGGAAGATGTACAACAGAGATTAGGAGCAGAATAGGGCAGGCAAAAGCCGCATTTCATAAAATGAAGAGTATCTTATGCAATAAGTCACTGTCACTGAATGTAAGAAAGAGAGTGCTGAAATGCTATGTAGAACCAGTTTTGCTGTATGGCAGTGAATCTTGGAATGTAAATGAACAAATTAAGAAGAAATTAGAAGCAACAGAGATGTGGTTCCTGAGACGAATGTTGCGAATTCCTTGGACTGCCAGAGTAACTAACGACGACTGCCTGAAACAGGCTAATGAAACTAGAACATTATATACAACAATAAGACAGAGACAAACAGCTTTCCTCGGTCATGTGATGAGAAGAGAGGCATTGGAGAACATTGTAACAACTGGAAAGATCGAGGGGAAGAGAGGCAGAGGTAGACCAAGAGAAGTGATGCTGGATGGATTGAGACGGTGGCATGGAGGAATATCAGCAGCAGAGTTGATCCAGAAAACCAAAGACCGAGATCTATGGAGAGCCATGAACGCCTACGCCAGCCGGCACGGCACTTGATGATGATGATGATATATATATATCCCCAATAGCTTCACATTTGTCAATGTGACCATACGCACAAAAAAGTTTGCCCATCTCTGCGCTAGGCCATCGTCTTCGTCACAGCAATGATCTTGATCACGCTGCCTGTAGTCACAGCCATGATCTCCATGTAGTCACAGGTAAGATCTCCACGTAGTCACAGCCATGATCTCCACGTAGTCACAGCCATGATCTCCACGTAGTCACAGCCATGATCTCCAAGTAGTCACAGCCAAGATCTCCACGTAGTCACAGCCATGATCTCCACGTAGTCACAGCCATGATCTCCACGTAGTCACAGCCATGATCTCCACGTAGTCACAGCCATGATCTCCAAGTAGTCACAGCCAAGATCTCCACGTAGTCACAGCCATGATCTCCACGTAGTCACAGCCATGATCTCCATGTAGTCACAGCCATGATCTCCACGTAGTCACAGCCATGATCTCCACGTAGTCACAGCCATGATCTCCACGTAGTCACAGCCATGATCTCCACGTAGTCACAGCCATGATCTCCACGTAGTCACAGCCATGATCTCCACGTAGTCACACTGCCTTTGTCGCAGCCATGATCTACATGGTCACAGTGTGCCTTCCTCACAGCCGTAATCTCGATGGCCACACTGCTTTCGTCACAGCAATGGTCTCCATGGTCAAGCTGCCTGTAGTCACATCAAAAGCACCCCTCTCCTCCTTGACCGTTTTCCCTACAAACTGAGCTGCCTAAGGCGATCCAGCCTAAAACAGGTACCAGAAAATGAGCTGGAAATAAAGGCCACCGGCATGATATTTATCACATCACTCATCTAATGTGGATTGATCTGGAAAAATAGGGGACTAACACTATAAAGCCATTAAGCCTCAATTCGTTAAAAAAAAAAGACCCTTCCTTAAAATAAATTATACGCAACAAATAATCAGAGCCAGACTTGAACCCGGCACTTGTACAGTAAAAGGCGGGAACGCTGTTCACCACTTGAATCCACCCCATTACCACCACCCAGGTGGTTCTTGTTAGAAATATCCCTACCATAATTCAGGGTGGCAATCAGCTGTCACCGAAAGACGGACAACCTACATTTGCCTCAGAAAATACAAACAGACTCAAGATAAGAACTGGCGCTGATATTTCCGGTGTAATATCAGAGATCCATGGGATAAGGGGGTCGTTTGGGGCTGTTGGTGGGGGGGGGGGGGGTCAAATAATCGTCTTGCCCTTGCAGATAACACGATGAGCAAATAAAGGGTGGTTGCCATCAGCAGGCTCCGCCTCTTCCTGTATTCAGTTATGTTAGACAGCTTTGACATTTGGTCAATGTCAGCCGGGATTAACTGCAGCTCATCACAATCTTAGCTTGTCTGTCTGTCTGTCGGCCAGCCTGCCTGTCTGTCGGTTGGTCTGTCTTTCTGTCTGTCTGTCCATCTGTCTATCTATCTTTCGGTCGGTCGGACGGTCTGCTGTCTACCTGCCTGCCTGTCTGCCTGCCTGTCTGTTTGCCTCCCTGTTTGCCTGCCTGTGTGTCTGCCTGCCTGTCTGTTTGCCTGTGTGCCTGTCTGTTTGCCTGTCTGCCTGTCTATTTGCCTGTCTGTTTGCCTGTGTGCCTGCCTGCCTGTCTGTTTGCCTACCTGCCTGCCTGTCGATTGGTCGATCTGCCTGTCTGTCTGATCAATCTATCTGTCCATCTGTTTGTTTATTGTGTTGTACGTCAATTACATGGGCATAAAGTTGTTGTTGTTTTTTTTTTTTGGGGGGGGGCGGAGGAGGAGATCATATCCTTTGCATAACGCTGCAATCAACCCCTGGTTACATTTCTAGGCAATATTAAGTTCAGTCGTTTGCCACTGATTTCTGAACAAGAATACAACATGTAAGTCTAACTTAACACCGGTGTAGTGGTTGCACCGACTACCCCGTAATTGTAATATTTTATTAATAGGGACCTGCTGTAACGATGACTCGGTGCCTAGACTGAGGCTAGTCGTTGATAAGGATCATGATGAATACGACGGATGATTACGGAGACGAAAGAGATGAGGACACTGCTGCTGTTGTTTACTATTATTATGGGAGTCTCCGTGGCGAAGTGGTAAAGCTGGCTGCCTCGCTCTCCGAAGGTTGTGGGTTCGGTACTCGGGCTCCGTTATTCAGTTCATGAGTGCAGTTTTCTCGGAAACTCCTGGGGGTCGCCGCTGGAGCTACGGAGTTTGCGGTTTGTGCGACGCTTTCGGCAGGCCGACCTGCGGAAAGAGACCGAGCCATATGGGATAAAACCTGGTGCAATGAAGTCGATTGTATCGCCTTAAAACCCTCTTAGCCTTGCTATGATGATAATGCAATTGATGACAATGGCGACGAAGAAGATATTGATCGATTCAATGATGGCGGTGGTGTGACGATTGTGACGATGATGTTACTGCTGCTAATGATGATGATGATGATGATCATGATGATCATGATGATGATGATGTTGACGAGGATGACACTGCTACTCACGATGATGATGATGATGATGATGATGATGATGATCATGATGATGATGATGATCATAATGATGATGATGATGATAATGGTGATGTTTACGAGGATGACACAATTGCTCACGATGATCATGATGATAATGATGATGATGTTGCTAATGGTGATGGGGATGATACTGCTGCTCATGATGATGATGATGATCATGACACCAACTCTAAACAACAAAGATGATGATGATGTTTTTGATAATGATGAATAGAGAAAAAGAAGAACTAACCTCTAAACTCTACATTAATCTGCTAGACAAAAATTGAACAGACATTTATTCTACTTACATGATTACACTTCCGGACAGGTGGGTCATTCAGATCTACGTCCACAGGACTTTCCCAATCGCTAAGATCATCGTCCACATCGACAACGCACAAGAGATTCGAAGACTGGACACTGGTCATGCCTAGACCTATGTAGAAATGTCGGCTACAAGAGCCCCGATGTTTTCAATGTCAGGATTCAAGATGATACCAGAAATGTGCAGCTTTCGGTTGAAAATGTGATCGGAGACAAACAGGACAGGACAAACTTTCTATCCAGCCATTTCCGTGATTCTAAGTTGGAAAAGAATTGAAGCAGGAGCTCGTGCTGTGATGATTCACATAGGGCATCCAAGCATGCTGGATGAACGAAACTCAGCGTCGTAACTTAAGACTCATCCTTCTCTATGTTTGCCCTGCATGCTGGTTCAACATCTTGTCTCTCGCAAACAATTATTTTATTGGAAAAGAAGACGAGTCTCGGCTGAACGCCGTATCATCAAACACAATAAAGTTGATACACACTGGGCTTAGTAAATTGCTATCACAGAATTTGCCGGGCTATAAGTCGTGCAATCTATTATTTGTGCTTTCGGATTTCAAATTAACTACGGGAAAACACTGTTTTGAATTTCTGAATAGTTACAGTTAAAGTTAGTTAGTTGCATATCCTTTACAAGACGTTGCAAAATTACAGAAATGCTTGAAATATCGTGCAGTCTATTGTTTGTGTCTTCGTATTTCAAAATCACTACGCAAGACACTGTTTTGAATTTCTGAAAAGTTACAGAAGTGCGTCAAATATGGTTATTATACTGAAGCGAGATCTAAAAGTTTTCGTGTCCCAATCATACATTTACTCTAAATAGCTATGTACTACAAGCATAAATCCATACAGTCCGTACATACAAGCATAAATGTCTACAGTTCGTAGATACAAGTATAAATGTCTACAGTTCATAGATACAAGTATAAATGTCTACAATTCGCAGATATAAGTATAAATGTCTACAGTCCGTAGATACAAGTATAAATGTCTACAATTCACAGATATAAGTATAAATGTCTACAGTCCGTAGATACAAGTATAAATGTCTACAATTCACAGATATAAGTATAAATGTCTACAGTCCGTAGATACAAGTATCAATCAATCAATCATGTGCCATGCCGGAAAGCGTGGGCGGTCATGATTCGCCATTTCACTCGATCACCAGAGTCGTGGATCAGCTCAGTGTTCCTGTCTCGTCCATGCCATGTGGCCAAGCCATCCAGGTATTTTCCTCTCGGTCTTCCTCTTGGTCTGTTCCCTTCGATCTTGCCAGCTGTCACTAAGTTCTCCAATCCATTTCTTCTCATAACATGTCCATAAAATTTTGAGTGTCTACGTCTAATTTCTCTAAATATAATATCTATAATAATATAATAATAAATATAATATGTATAAATGTCTACAATTCACAGATATAAGTATAAATATCTACAGTTCGTAGATACAAGTATAAATGTCTACAGTTCGTAGATATAAGTATAAATGTCTACAGTTCATAGATACAAGTATAAATGTCTACAGTTCATAGATACAAGTATAAATGTCTACAATTCGCAGATATAAGTATAAATGTCTACAGTTCGTAGATATAAGTATAAATGTCTACAATTCGCAGATATAAGTATAAATGTCTACAGTTCGTAGATATAAGTATAAATGTCTACAGTTCGTAGATATAAGTATAAATATCTACAGTTCATAGATACAAGTATAAATGTCTACAATTCGCAGATATAAGTATAAATGTCTACAGTTCGTAGATATAAGTATAAATGTCTACAATTCGCAGATATAAGTATAAATATCTACAGTTCATAGATACAAGTATAAATATCTACAATTCGCAGATACAAGTATAAATGTCTACAGTTCATAGATACAAGTATAAATGTCTACAATTCGCAGATATAAGTATAAATGTCTACAATTCGCAGATATAAGTATAAATGTCTAGAGTTCATAGATACAAGTATAAATGTCTACAATTCGCAGATATAAGTATAAATATCTACAGTTCATAGATACAAGTATAAATGTCTACAGTTCGTAGATATAAGTATAAATGTCTACAATTCGCAGATATAAGTATAAATGTCTAGAGTTCATAGATACAAGTATAAATGTCTACAATTCGCAGATACAAGTATAAATGTCTACAGTTCATAGATACAAGTATAAATGTCTACAATTCGCAGATATAAGTATAAATGTCTACAATTCGCAGATATAAGTATAAATGTCTAGAGTTCATAGATACAAGTATAAATGTCTACAATTCGCAAACATAAATATAAATGTCTACAATTCGCAGATATAAGTATAAATGTCTACAGTTCGCAGATATAAGTATAAATGTCTACAGTTCGCAGATACAAGTATAAATGTCTACAGTTCGCAGATACAAGTATAAATGTCTACAATTCGCAGATATAAGTATAAATGTCTACAATTCGCAGATATAAGTATAAATGTCTACAGTTCATAGATACAAGTATAAATGTCTACAGTTCGTAGATACAAGTATAAATGTCTACAATTTGCAGATATAAGTATAAATGTCTACAATTCGCAGATACAAGTATAAATGTCTACAGTTCGCAGATACAAGTATAAATGTCTTCAATTCGCAGATATAAGTATAAATGTCTACAATTCGCAGATATAAGTATAAATGTCTACAATTCGCAGATACAAGTATAAATGTCTACAGTTCGCAGATACAAGTATAAATGTCTTCAATTCGCAGATATAAGTATAAATGTCTACAATTCGCAGATATAAGTATAAATGTCTACAGTTCATAGATACAAGTATAAATGTCTACAGTTCGTAGATACAAGTATAAATGTCTACAATTCGCAGATATAAGTATAAATGTCTATAATTCGCAGATATAAGTATAAATGTCTACAATTCGCAGATACAAGTATAAATGTCTACAATTCGCAGATACAAGTATAAATGTCTTCAATTCGCAGATATAAGTATAAATGTCTACAATTCGCAGATATAAGTATAAATGTCTACAGTTCATAGATACAAGTATAAATGTCTACAGTTCGTAGATACAAGTATAAATGTCTACAATTCGCAGATATAAGTATAAATGTCTACAATTCGCAGATATAAGTATAAATGTCTACAATTCGCAGATATAAGTATAAATGTCTACAGTTCATAGATACAAGTATAAATGTCTACAGTTCGTAGATACAAGTATAAATGTCTACAATTCGCAGATACAAGTATAAATGTCTACAGTTCATAGATACAAGTATAAATGTCTACAATTCGCAGATATAAGTATAAATGTCTACAATTCGCAGATATAAGTATAAATGTCTACAGTTCGTAGATATAAGTATAAATGTCTACAGTTTATAGATACAAGTATAAATGTCTACAGTTCATAGATAAAAGTATAAATGTCTACAATTCGCAGATATAAGTATAAATGTCTACAATTCGCAGATATAAGTATAAATGTCTACAGTTCATAGATACAAGTATAAATGTCTACAGTTCATAGATACAAGTATAAATGTCTACAGTTCATGGATATAAGTATAAATATCTACAATTCGCAGATATAAGTATAAATGTCTACAATTCGCAGATATAAGTATAAATGTCTACAATTCGCAGATATAAGTATAAATGTCTACAGTTCATAGATACAAGTATAAATGTCTACAGTTCGTAGATACAAGTATAAATGTCTACAATTTGCAGATATAAGTATAAATGTCTACAATTCGCAGATACAAGTATAAATGTCTACAGTTCGCAGATACAAGTATAAATGTCTTCAATTCGCAGATATAAGTATAAATGTCTACAATTCGCAGATATAAGTATAAATGTCTACAATTCGCAGATATAAGTATAAATGTCTACAGTTCATAGATACAAGTATAAATGTCTACAGTTCGTAGATACAAGTATAAATGTCTACAGTTCATAGATATAAGTATAAATGTCTACAATTCGCAGATATAAGTATAAATGTCTACAATTCGCAGATATAAGTATAAATGTCTACAGTTCATAGATACAAGTATAAATGTCTACAGTTCGTAGATACAAGTATAAATGTCTACAATTCGCAGATACAAGTATAAATGTCTACAGTTCATAGATATAAGTATAAATATCTACAATTCGCAGATATAAGTATAAATGTCTACAATTCGCAGATATAAGTATAAATGTCTACAGTTCATAGATACAAGTATAAATGTCTACAGTTCATAGATACAAGTATAAATGTCTACAGTTCATAGATACAAGTATAAATGTCTACAATTCGCAGATATAAGTATAAATGTCTACAGTTCGTAGTTACAAGTATAAATGTCTACAGTTCATAGATATAAGTATAAATGTCTACAATTTGCAGATATAATTATAAATGTCTACAGTCCGTAGTTACAAGTATAAATGTCTACAGTTCGTAGACACAAGTATAATTGCAATGGCAACAATGTTCAAAACAACAACAGCAGATGCAACAACAGAAAAGTAACAACATTCGCACTAACAACTTCAGTGACGTTCATAACAACAACAACAACAGAATCAGCTTTAACAAGAACAATAACGCAGCAATAATAACATCCACAACAACAATAACAGCAGCAATAATAACATCCACAAGAACAACAGCAGCTACAACAGCAACAATAACAACAGCAAAAACAATAACACTACTGAAACAACGGTAAACGTAACAGCAACAGTCAGAAAGACAACAACAGCAGAAGCAATATTCACAACAACAACAGCAGCAACAACATTCACAGCAACATCAGCAACAGCTACAACAACAGCAGCAGTCACAACAACCACCAACTCATCACCAACAACACCAAAACAACAAATCACAAAAATATCAACAAATCTGCAATATAATATCTGGAATACAAAACACTGAATATTTGATCACCATCTGCGGCTGTTACCATTATTCCGTTCACGCAATACATCCAACACATCACATGATAAACGCACGGGAACTTCAAAGCGCCGCCGCTGGTGGTTGTCAAAGGAAAATCTGCTACAGCGCATGTCGCGGTGGGACCACAAGCTGTAACGCATGACTGACTCTCATGTGCTGCAATCCACACATTGTATTCAATAATGAATGAAACTAGATGGAGAAATACATCAGCGGTGACGAAATCAAACAAATCTTGTAAACGGAGGCGTGTAGTTCGAAGTACAGTGTCAAACTATAAACAGAACAACAGTTAATGTCATGTTCTTTTACACGACGTTGTAATCAGCCTCAGAATTAATTAACTCACTAGACAGTTGTTTTTTACGTCCAGAAGTTTGTCATTGCGTTTTGCAGGTCCTTAGGCGCCTGATGTGCCTTGCCAGATGGAGAAGACCTGATCATTCGGGGCCACATCGGATGTCAGTCGCGGCGATCGGTCAAGCAAACTTGCCTACAATGGGTGACGTTGTGATATTCTAGTGTGATAAATTGGACGTGTCTACCGCGTGCCGCGTGGTCAAGTGGTTACACACCCGCGTCACACGCCAGTGATCCGGAGTTCGATCCAGGGTCCTGTCAGGGATATGCACTACTGACGAGCTCAAACGAGAGCGAAACTCGAGTATAGTGTATCCAATCTGACGTGGACAAGGCCCAAAGTTCGTGCCGGAATACGATCAGTGTTGCCAGTAGTGGGTTGTGCTCAATCTACAAACCTAAAATCCCGAAACAACCAAATACACCAGCTTTCTAAATAGTCGACGCTCATACTATCTAAATCAACGCAAAGCTATCATCTGCTTCCATATTGAATTGATTTCGAACCTTCTCCTGTTATATCGGGGAGTTGTGAAACAGCATTCACTAACCCCTACTTAGCGAAAACAATGTGCCAATCAGCTTGCGAATTTCTACAAACCTGAGAGCGTTATACTTCGCATTTCGCTAGGTAGTAGATCAGACGCCTAGCATTCTCAGATGACGAGAAATTAGACGGACCCACGTGGGTCGACCCAACAGCCGTGCTGGTGAGTAAGTAATCCTGCTTCCGCTGAGGATTCAACCTGAACAACTGTCATGGCAGTCAAGCGCAATTATTACCAAGGACGGTAACTAGTGGTCGCAACGATCTCAGTTATTTGTAATCGTGGCCAGGTGAGGCAGAACCTCTCCACTTCTGAACTGATTTACTGCCAAACAAAAAATATGTTGGACCAAACAAGCTACACAATCAAATAGACAAGCATTATAATGTAACATTCCGTTCACTGAGTATTGCCACGGGAAGATACCACGAAACACAACAAATAACACTATGACCCTAGTATGGCGATATATTGTCCTTCTGTCCAAATGGTAGGTCGCATTTGGCGATGTATTATCCTTCGGTACTTAATCAGTTTGTATTTGTTTGGTGCATTGTATTTTTACAGCTTTACCGGTGTCAATCTCACCTCATTAGTCTACGGAAACATAAAATAACAGAAGTAAAAACAGAATAAACCACAGCTTTCAGAACAAACAGTTAAAAGATAACGTATATAATATATCTGAGGCAACATTAAGGGTAATAACACGCTTGATAAAACGCAACCAAAGTTGTCGCTTGAGCAAGTAATGTTTTCGGTTATCAAAACAATGTAACTTCAAACACAGACGTCAATACGCGCCATATATAACTTAAGAAAGAACATAAGCTCATTGACAGTTACGTAAGCTCTGTACATGACAATAAGCGCGTTTACATGACAATAAGGCATATTGTGGTAGACTATGTTAGACTTGTGTTGTATGCGATAGCATGACGTAAAAGGCTCAATGTGGCGTGTTTTATGGCGGCCATCTTGACATTGCTAGATAATTCTGTGTTACTTTTCAGGGGTTAACTATATGTAATTTCTGTTACGCTTTACAGTAGTTACTGTAGTGTTACTGTTGAACTCAGATTATTAATATGATTTTGCAGCCTGCCCTCATCGCTATAAAGCAACCACTGATCGTCTGCAAATAGAAGTTCATTTATTTCCTGTGAATCAGTTGTTTCATCTGAAGTAAAGTTCTAAATTTTCTGAATTATTCCTCCCCACGACGCTTGACGGCAAAAAGTGGAAGTTGATGATGATGATGATGATGATGATGATGATGATGATGATGATGATGATGACTGTAGTGTTAACTTCGTGGTTTAGACGTTGTTGTATTTTCTTGCGTTTGTTTGCGGACGAAGGCTTACCGCCGCAGCGTCCGTTGTTTTAATGTTACTGTGATTTGTAAAGCAGCTCAATACATTCCTTAGTCAGGTCAGATATGACTGAGCTACTGAATAACAGTAGACAATACTGCCTGCTTTATGTTAGCGCCGAATGATGGGCGGCGATCACCAAACCCGACACCCCCCCCCCCCCCCCCCCCCCCCCCCATTGTGCCAAGCCTTCGGCGGAGAAGATCAATTGGGAGGGTACGAGCCTTTCCTGGTGCGTGGAAATGCAACCTACAGACTAAATGTCACAGTAGGGCAGACCAGGCCCTAAGCCAGGGCGGCAACTGGTCTAGGATCAAAGCTCAGACGGGCGGGCAGTTAGAGCATTACTTAGCTGCTCCTGCAGTGTGTCTTGTTCGAGACGTATTGGTGTTACCTTTCCTCTGGAGTAAATAAACTAGGCAGGCCGAGAGAGGAATCGTGCTGCATGGGCAACACATGATCTCTAAGTTCAGCACAGGCTTTGTGTTATGGAGAGGTTATTATATCTTTGTTTTAAGCACAGTAACTCTCGCCTGTCGCACTTCATGGTTCTTGACTGTTTATATTTCCACACCTTTACTACAGTGTAACCAATTTTATTCGTATAATAGCCACGTCTACAACTGCAACTCAGTGTTAGTGTTAATCTCGTCCTGTCAGTGGTTAGATCCAAGGATTATTCTAGTTTACCTTACATAATTGTTGCCTTAATGTAGTCACTGTAGTGTTAACTCCGTGGTTTATACTGTTATGTGTTCTTGTGTTTATCTGCTGCTGAAGACTTGTCGTCACAACGTTGTTTGTTTTGCGTAACTGTTTCACAAAGCTGCTCCACAATTCATGTTTATTTTATGTGTTAGATTTTCTTTGCTTTATTTGTTTTATTTGTTTTATTTGTTTTACTTGCTTTATTTGTTTTATTTCCGGCGCTGTAGCGAAGAGCTTACGAACGCAGTTCGATATCCCGCATACCGCGTACGATACACAGCTGCGAGCGTTTTGGCAGCAGGCCACCTTGCGCTGGTTTTCATGCAATGATATGAGTGCCGATAGTTCAGAAAGCAGTGGCAAAGTACTGAACTTAAATTTGTTTTTAAAAAATCACAAATAGCCAAAAAATGCCAGGGCTGACTGCGAGGTCCTGTAAAGGACATGCAAAGAACTTGTATATTTCCACGAGTATATTCCCAATCACGGAGCCTTGGAAAGAACAATGTTGGGAAGCACGGATGGGTCGACCCACGGTGGATACAGGACATTGCAGGCACCTTGAACACGGGTGGGTCGACCCACGATGGACACGAGGCATTGCAGGCAGTTTGGGCGTGAGGGTGCATGAGGCAGAGGAACCGACACGGGATCGAGAAATTATACGACAGGCTGCAGTGAGAGCGACGTTCTGCAAAAGTCCGGCTATATGGTGATGCTCGAGTTGAATTGAAGGATAGTGGTACAGAGGCAGGGACAGACAGACACCAAGAGTGATAGAGAGAGAGAGAGAGAGAGAGAGAGAGAGAGAGAGAGAGAGAGAGAGAGAGAGAGAGAGATAGCGAGTTAGAGACAGAGAGATAGAGACAGAGAGAACAAGACAGAGATAGATAGAGAGAGAACAAGATAGAGACAGAGAGATAGAGAAATAGAGAGATAGAGAAATAGAGAGATAGCGAGATAGAGAGAGAGTGAGATAGAAATAGAGAAAGATAGAGAGAGAGCGAGATAGAGACAGAGAACATGAGAGAGAGAGAGAGAGAGAGAGAGAGAGAGAGAGAGAGAGAGAGAGAGAGAGAGTCAGATAGAGAGATAGAGAAAAAGTGAAATAGAAAGAGATAGATTGAGAGATATAGGAATAGACACAGAAACAGAGAGATATAGGAAATCTAGAGAGATAGGGAGAGATATAGAGAAAGCGGGAGGGTACATTACATTCTTCGATTCCTTACTTAGAATTCACCGCCGGTGGATTCAATCCTCGACCTTACACGTCAGACAGCTCTTAACCCTTACGTATGCCCCAGGCTGAACTCAAGCGTAGTCCACACACGTGCAGGTACTTCTAGTTCACTGGGTTGATCTTTGCTCGTGGATTAGCTTTCCCTGTTACCAGTGTCCCTCGCCATCAGGCGAACCCACTCCGACTTCAGAGGTACGTGTAATTTACTCCCCCAAGTCAACATTTTAGTCCAACTGACCGGTGTAGGGGTTGAACCTGCTACCTCGGCATTAGCACACCGGAAGTTTCAGACCGAACGCCACTTTTACCTCCAGCCTCAGGTTTTAAACGATACTTTTTTTTTTTTTTAAACCAGGTATTCGGTTCCCTTCATTTGATTTGCGCGTGCAAGTCCCGACCTGGCCACGTACTCAGTTCTGGAGGTCGGGTCAAACGGATTACGTTATTGATTTTAATGTACTCCCTAGGTTGCCTTAGTTACGTGTAAGAGCAGTTTATTTGAGCTGCTTGTAGTGGGGGTGGGGAGGGGAGGGGACTACTCACAGGAACTGGCGTCATTCTTTATGGTCTGTTTTGATGTATTTATTATTCTCTTTCTTGTTGTATCATTCTCTTAGTGTATAATTCTCTTTCTTGTATCATTCTCTTTCATGTCGTATCATTCTCCCACTTGTTGTATCACCCTCTTTATTTTTCTATAATTATATTTCTTGTTGTATCATTCTCTTATTGTATAATTCTCTTTCTTGTATCATTCTCTTTCATGTCGTATCATTCTCCCACTTGTTGTATCACCCTCTTTATTTTTCTATAATTATATTTCTTGTTGTATCATTCTCTTATTGTATAATTCTCTTTCTTGTATCATTCTCTTTCATGTCGTATCATTCTCCCACTTGTTGTATCACCCTCTTTATTTTTCTATAATTATATTTCTTGTTGTATCATTCTCCCACTTAGTTGTATCACCCTCTTTATTTTTCTATAATTATATTTCTTGTTGTATCATTCTTTTTATTGTCGTATCATTCTTTTTAGTGTCCTAACCCTGCGACTGGCCTAGCAAGCCGGCAGGGGATCTTCATACTGCTCGTAGAAAAACTAAGAAGTAAGACGAGATCGAAAATGGGTGCAATAAGGCAAACCAACTCATTGGACAAATGGCACCAATACTAAAGAACAAACATGTATCAATAACTACTAAGAAAGCACTTTACAACACAGTCTTCCTGCCAACTCTATGCTACCAATGCCAAACCTGGACAATGACAGAAACAGAGAAAAGAAACATCACAACAACAGAAATGAGGTTCCTGAGAAGAATACTCAACGTATCAAGAAGAGATAAGATCAGAAATGAAGAAATCAGGACTAAATTGGGGGTTAAAACAGCACTAGATTTTATCAGAAAACAGCAAGTCAAATGGTTTGGCCATGCAAGTAGGTTACCAGTCAACAGCATACCACAACAAGCAATGATGTACAGACCAGATGGAAACAGAGGAAGAGGCTGACCACGTAAACGTTGGACGGAGGGAATAGCACAGTCTATGGGAATATCGATATATGAAGCCCATAATCGGGCGCTCTCACGAAGTTTATACTTCACCTCGACACCGCAAGGTACAAGAGGAACATGATGAGATGAGATGAGATGAGATCATTCTCTTTCTTTTTATATAATTATATCTCTTGTTGTATCATTCTCTCTATTTGTTTAATCATTCTTTTTCTTGTATCACTCTGTTTCTTTTCTAGGAAATCAATTAGGGAACCCGTTGAGGCCACTTAGACAGTTACATAAATAAACACACACAGTATTGTTTGGCTCTCACAGAAGGAGAAGAAGGAAATAGAGACTAAAGGACGCACTAGACAACATAAAATTTGAAAGCTATAGTTACCGACCGGGATTCGAACCTGTCACCTCCAAATGGAGGCAGCGCCTCGCTGCAGGAACAAGTGTACTTCGACGCATGACACTTGTTCCTGCAGCGAGGCGCTGTCTCCATTTGGAGGTGACAGGTTCGAATCCCGGTCGGTAACTACAGCTTTCAAATTTTATGTTGTCTAGTGCGTCGTCTAGTCTCATATTTCCTTCTTCACCTTCTGTGAGCGCCAAACAATACTGTATGTGTTTATTCATGTATCTTTTCTATAATTACATTTCTTGTTGTATCATTCTCTTGATTGTTGTATCGTTCTCTTTATTATGGTATCATTATGTGTGTAAAAATAAATCATTTGCATGTCCTCTACAAGACGTGGCAATTAACCCCAGCATTTATTGGATATTTGTGATTACTAGGTAATTTTACTTTTAGTAGTTTGCTATTGCTTTTAAACGGCCGACATCTAATACCATCTAAATCAACGCAAATCGATCTGCTTCCTACTGGCTGACGTCCAACCCTCGGTTCAGTATGTCGGGGGAATTGTGAAACTGCGTTGTACTAACCCCGGGTCAGAGACGACCGCCATTCTGTATGTACTTATCTCTCTCTCTCTCTCTCTCTCTCTCTCTCTCTCTCTCTCTCTCTCTCTCTCTCTCTCTCTCTCTCTCTCTCTCTCTCTCTCTCTCTCTCTCTCTTTCTCTCTCTCTCTCTCTATGTTACTTGCATGGAATCTGTCTACAAGAAGGATGATAATAATACTAAAATAGACTATACGAAACAATAAAATGAAACAGAGGCGAACGATCAGCTACAGAAAACCCACGGAGACCACCATTATAAACAAACATGAATAAAATGGCGAGGATACACTTCAAAAACGTTTTATTGCTAGAATTTTAGTTCGTTTGTCATATGACCGGCTCTGTGGCGAAGACCGGCTCTGTGGCGAAGACCGGCTCTGTGGCGAAGATTGGCTTTGTGGCGAAGGGGTTACGGACACATTACGAAAGCCATTATACTGCATTCGAAACACAGCTGCCGGTGATTTGGTAGCAAGACCGTCTCGCGTTGATATTTTCATGCAATGGCATGAATGCCGGTCGTCCAGAAAGCAGTGGCAAACTATTGATGGTAAATCTGCTAATAAATCACAGTAAAAAATGTTGGGGTTAAACTGCGACGTCCTGTAAAGAGTCTGCAACTAACTAACTTGTTACATAGCATGTCCTTGTTGAGGCATTCAATACTTGGTAGGTATGTCTTTCTTCTAAGCTTTGAACCCCTGCCAGTGTGTGTTTCTGACATCCTATACATAACTGCTATTTTATGTGTTTCGTTAGCTACTTTCTTCCTGAGCTAAACGTAGTTACGTTTAGAAAGCAATGGCAAACCAGTGAATGTAAGCTTGTCAAAAAATGCTCGTCCTTGGCTTTCGGACGTAAATTACAAGTACCTCACAAGTCGGAGTGGGTTCGCCTGATGGCGAGGGACACTGGTAAAAAGGAAAGCTAACCCACATGCAAAAATCAGTCCAGTGCACTAGAAGTTGTAGCACGTGTATGTATGGACTACGCTTGAGTTCAAAGCTAGCAAACGCAAGACACTGTTCAGGACCTCGCAGTCAAGTCTAATACTAAAAGTGTTCAATCAACCAGTGACAAGTTGTAATGTAACAACCTGACATACGAGGGCGCTTCAAATGACAACCTGAAATATGTATGCGTGTGTGTGTGAGTGTGTGTGTGTGTGTGTGTGTGTGTGTGCGCGCGCGTGCGTGTGTGCGTGTGAATATATTCTGAAAAAGTAAAGAACAAATGTATAGTTTTTCGATGTAGTCACCACTGCGTTCAATGCAAGTCCTCCAGAGCGATAAATTGCTGGCATTTCTGTAGAACCACTTCTGTGTAACAACCCATGCACAAACTGCTGTACCTCTTCGTTGGACCGAAAAGTTTTGAATCTTCCTACTCCACTGATACACTTGCTGGACTGACAGACGATATATAATCCTTCGACACTGAATCAGTTAAGAGAAACCTTCACGTTCACCTGCGCACTGCTACAAAGATTACCTATCACATTAAGTTAATCAACGCATGCGTAGTAATTATGTCCGGTACGTGGCCTGCGGACATAGCAGTAAATCAAGCGGCTAGGTGAGTTACACCGCAAATAACACACACGCACGCACACACACACACACACACGCACACACACACACACACACACACACATGTACAAACATACTCTCGTACTCACATCGGTCCATACATTACCCCACACGCTCACACATATACACGGAGCATGTCAGAGAGATCGCCGTCTTGTTATTCAGAGGGATGTAGACACCAAATTAGTCAGGTGAAGCATTGGCGAATCAGCGAAATACACATGTGGATTGCCGCCGCAGACAGCAGATCACATACTCCAAGACTGCCCAAAATATGACAAATACAGGCAAATCTTCTGGCCTAGAGACACGACAGTGAAAGATAACCTCTATGGATCACTGAGTGAACTAAACAAGACAGTGAAGTTCATACAAGAGATAAAATTGCAGTTACAGACACATTTTTAAGCGAACAAAAGAAGAAGTCATATGAAGCAGTCTGGTGTATACATGGCTAAGGTTTTTGTCGATTTCTATGCCATTCTTGTTCGAAATGATTCTTGCTTGCTTGTTTAGCAGACTCAATGCCAGACACAAAGTAGGTTTGGATCAAACAAAAATGGATGGCGGAAACTGGGAAGTAGGGGTGTTTCACAGTTATCACTTAAAACCACCGATGCATCTCCTTGCTTTCAATTGCAGGGAAGATACTCGCCAGAATTCTTCTCAATCGCCTCACAGCCCATCTCGTTCAAGGTCTTCTTCCTGAGAGTCAATGTGGCATCAGAAAAGAACGTGGAACTGTTGACATGATTTTCGCTGCAAGGCAGCTGCAAGAGAAATGTCAGGAACAGAACTGCGAAATGTTCTCCACTTTCATTGACCTTACCAAGGCTTTTGATACAGTCA
>JACEFZ010010289.1:45000-140000 GCA_014155875.1 Cepaea nemoralis | reverse complement strand
TGTGTGATTCTAGTATGCAATAGTGTGTGATTCTGGTATACAATAGTGTGTGATTCTAGTATACAATAGTGTGTGATTCTGGTATACAATAGTGTGTGATTATGGTATACAATAGTGTGTGATTCTGGTGTATAATAGTGTGTGATTCTGGTGTATAATAGTGTGTGATTCTAGTATGCAATAGTGTGTGATTCTGATATACAATAGTGTGTGATTCTAGTATACAATAGTATGTGATTCTGGTATATAATAGTGTGTGATTCTGCTATATAATAGTGTGTGATTCTGCTATATAAGTGTGATTCTGGTATATAACAGTGTGTGATTCTGCTATATAATAGTGTGTGATTCTGCTATATAATAGTGTGTGATTCTGCTATATAAGTGTGATTCTGCTATATAAGTGTGATTCTGGTATATAATAGTGTGTGATTCTGCTATATAATAGTGTGTGATTCTGCTATATAAGTGTGATTCTGGTATATAACAGTGTGTGATTCTGCTATATAAGTGTGATTCTGCTATATAATAGTGTGTGATTCTGCTATATAAATAGGATTCTGCTATATAATAGTGTGCGATTCAGCTATACAATAGTGTGTGATTCTGGTGTATAATAGTGTGTGATTCTGCTATACAATAGTGTGTGATTCTGGTATATAACAGTGTGTGATTCTGCTATACAATAGTCTGTGATTCTGGTATATAATAGTGTGTGATTCTGGTGTATAATAGTGTGTGATTCTGGTATACAACAGTGTGTGATTCTGGTATATAATAGTGTGTGATTCTGGTGTATAATAGTGTGTGATTCTGGTATACAATAGTCTGTGATTCTGGTATATAATAGTGTGTGATTCTGGTATATAATAGTGTGTGATTCAGGTATATAATAGTGTGTGATTCTGGTATATAATAGTGTGTGATTCTGGTATACAATAGTCTGTGATTCTGGTATATAATAGTGTGTGATTCTGGTATATAATAGTGTGTGATTCTGGTATATATTAGTGTGTGATTCTGCTATATAATAGTGTGTGATTCTGCTATATAATAGTGTGTGATTCTGCTATATAATAGTGTGTGATTCTGGTATACAATGGTGTGTGATCCTAGTATGCAATAGTGTGTGATTCTGGTATACAATAGTGTGTGATTCTAGTATACAATAGTATGTGATTCTGGTATATAATAGTGTGTGATTCTGTATATAATAGTGTGTATTCTGTTATTGTATATATAGTGTAGATTCTGCTATATAAGTGTGTGTTGTATATAACAGTGTGTGATTCTGTATATAAGTGTGATTCTGTATAATGTGTGATTCTGTATATAAGTGTGATTCTGCTATATAATAGTGTGGATTCTGCTATATAATATGTGTGATTCTGTATATAATAGTGTGTGATTCTGCTATAAATAGTGTGTGATTCTGGTATATAAGTGTTGATTCTGCTATAATAGTTGTGATTCTAGTATATAATAGTGTGTGATTCTGCTTATAATAGTGTGTGATTCTGTATATAAGTGTGTGATTCGGTATATAAAGTGTGTGATTCTGTATAAAGTGTGTGATTCTGTATAAATAGTGTGTGATTCTGGTATAATAGTGTGTGATTCTGTATATATGTGTGATTCTGGTATATAATAGTTGTGATTCTGTATATAATAGTGTGTGATTCTGTATACAATAGTCTGTGATTCTGGTATATAATAGTCTGTGATTCTGGTATATAATAGTGTGTGATTCTGGTATATAATAGTGTGTGATTCTGGTATATAATAGTGTGTGATTCTGCTATATAATAGTGTGTGATTCTGCTATATAATAGTGTGTGATTCTGCTATATAATAGTGTGTGATTCTGCTATATAATAGTGTGTGATTCTGGTATATAATAGTGTGTGATTCTGGTATATAATAGTGTGTGATTCTGCTATATAATAGTGTGTGATTCTGCTATATAATAGTGTGTGATTCTGGTATATAATAGTGTGTGATTCTGGTATATAATAGTGTGTGATTCTGGTATATAATAGTGTGTGAATCTGCTATATAATAGTGTGTGATTCTGCTATATAATAGTGTGTGATTCTGGTATATAATAGTGTGTGATTCTGGTATACAATAGTGTGTGATTCTGGTATACAATAGTGTGTGATTCTGGTATACAATAGTGTGTGATTCTGGTATATAATAGTGTGTGATTCTGGTATATAATAGTGTGTGATTCTGGTATATAATAGTGTGTGATTCTGGTATATAATAGTGTGTGATTCTGGTATATAACAGTGTGTGATTCTGGTATATAATAGTGTGTGATTCTGGTATATAATAGTGTGTGATTCTGGTATATAATAGTGTGTGATTCTGGTATATAATAGTGTGTGATTCTGGTATATATCAGTGTGTGATTCTGGTATATAACAGTGTGTGATTCTGCTATATAATAGTGTGTGATTCTGCTATATAATAGTGTGTGATTCTGCTATAAAAGTGTGATTCTGCTATATAAGTGTGATTCTGGTATATAATAGTGTGTGATTCTGCTATATAATAGTGTGTGATTCTGCTATATAATAGTATGTGATTCTGGTATATAATAGTGTGTGATTCTGGTATATAATAGTGTGTGATTCTGGTGTATAATAGTGTGTGATTCTGGTATACAATAGTCTGTGATTCTGGTATATAATAGTGTGTGATTCTGGTATATATTAGTGTGTGATTCTGGTATATAATAGTGTGTGATTCTGGTATATAATAGTGTGTGATTCTGGTATACAATAGTCTGTGATTCTGGTATATAATAGTGTGTGATTCTGGTATATAATAGTGTGTGATTCTGGTATATATTAGTGTGTGATTCTGGTATATAATAGTGTGTGATTCTGCTATATAATAGTGTGTGATTCTGCTATATAATAGTGTGTGATTCTGCTATATAATAGTGTGTGATTCTGGTATACAATGGTGTGTGATCCTAGTATGCAATAGTGTGTGATTCTGGTATACAATAGTGTGTGATTCTAGTATACAATAGTATGTGATTCTGGTATATAATAGTGTGTGATTCTGCTATATAATAGTGTGTGATTCTGCTATATAAGTGTGATTCTGGTATATAACAGTGTGTGATTCTGGTATATAATAGTGTGTGATTCTGGTATATAATAGTGTGTGATTCTGGTATATAATAGTGTGTGATTCTGGTATATAATAGTGTGTGATTCTGGTATACAATAGTCTGTGATTCTGGTATATAATAGTGTGTGATTCTGGTATATAATAGTGTGTGATTCTGGTATATAATAGTGTGTGATTCTGGTATATAATAGTGTGTGATTCTGCTATATAATAGTGTGTGATTCTGGTATACAATGGTGTGTGATTCTAGTATGCAATAGTGTGTGATTCTGGTATACAATAGTGTGTGATTCTAATATACAATAGTATGTGATTCTGGTATATAATAGTGTGTGATTCTGCTATATAAGTGTGATTCTGGTATATAATAGTGTGTGATTCTGCTATATAATAGTGTATGATTCTGCTATATAAGTGTGATTCTGGTATATAACAGTGTGTGATTCTGCTATATAAGTGTGATTCTGCTATATAATAGTGTGTGATTCTGCTATATAAGTGTGATTCTGCTATATAATAGTGTGTGATTCTGGTGTATAATAGTGTGTGATTCTGCTATACAATAGTGTGTGATTCTGGTATATAACAGTGTGTGATTCTGCTATACAATAGTCTGTGATTCTGGTATATAATAGTGTGTGATTCTGGTGTATAATAGTGTGTGATTCTGGTATATAATAGTGTGTGATTCTGCTATATAATAGTGTGATGATTCTGCTATATAATAGTGTGTGATTCTGGTATACAATAGTGTGTGATTCTGGTATATAATAGTGTGTGATTCTGGTATACAATAGTGTGTGATTCTGGTATATAATAGTGTGTGATTCTGGTATATAATAGTGTGTGATTCTGGTATATAATAGTGTGTGATTCTGGTATATAATAGTGTGTGATTCTGGTATATAACAGTGTGTGATTCTGGTATATAATAGTGTGTGATTCTGGTATATAATAGTGTGTGATTCTGGTATATAATAGTGTGTGATTCTGGTATATAATAGTGTGTGATTCTGGTATATATCAGTGTGTGATTCTGGTATATAATAGTGTGTGATTCAGGTATATAATAGTGTGTGATTCTGGTATATAATAGTGTGTGATTCTGGTATACAATAGTGTGTGATTCTGGTATACAATAGTGTGTGATTCTGGTATACAATAGTGTGTGATTCTGGTATACAATAGTGTGTGATTCTGGTATATAATAGTGTGTGATTCTGGTGTATAATAGTGTGTGATTCTGGTATACAATAGTGTGTGATTCTGGTATACAATGGAGTGTGATTCTAGTATATAATAGTATGTGATTCTGCTATATAATAGTGTGTGATTCTGGTATATAATAGTGTGTGATTCTGGTATATAATAGTGTGTGATTCTGCTATATAATAGTGTGTGATTCTGCTATATAAGTGTGATTCTGCTATATAAGTGTGATTCTGGTATATAATAGTGTGTGATTCTGCTATATAAGTGTGATTCTGGTATATAACAGTGTGTGATTCTGCTATATAAGTGTGATTCTGCTATATAATAGTGTGTGATTCTGCTATATAATTGTGATTCTGCTATATAATAGTGTGCGATTCAGCTATACAATAGTGTGTGATTCTGGTATATAATAGTGTGTGATTCTGGTATATAATAGTGTGTGATTCTGGTATATAATAGTGTGTGATTCTGCTATACAATAGTCTGTGATTCTGGTATATAATAGTGTGTGATTCTGGTATATAATAGTGTGTGATTCTGGTATACAATAGTGTGTGATTCTGCTATACAATAGTGTGTGATTCTGGTGTATAATAGTCTGTGATTCTGGTATATAATAGTATGTGATTCTGGTATATAATAGTGTGTGATTCTGGTATACAATAGTGTGTGATTCTTGTATACAATTGTGTGTGATTTTGGTATACAATAGTCTGTGATTCTTGTATACAATAGTGTGTTATTCGTGTATACAATAGTCTGTGATTCTGGTATACAATAGTCTGTGATTTTTGTATACAATAGTGTGTGATTCTAGTATATATTAGTGTGTGATTCTGCTATATAATAGTGTGTAATTCTGCTATACAATAGTGTGTGATTCTGGTGTACAGTAGTGTGTGATTCTGGTAAACAATAGTGTGTTATTATGCTATACAATAGTCTGTGATTCTTTTATACAATGGTCTGTGATTCTGGTATACAATAGTGTCCGATTCTGGTATACAATAGTGTCCGATTCCGGTACACAGTAGTATATGATTCTGCTATACAATAGTGTGTGATTCTGGTATACAATTGTGTGTGATTGTGTGTGTACAATGGTATGTGATTCTGGCATACGAAAGTATGTGATTCTTGTATACAATGGTATGTGATTCTGGAATACAATAATATGTGATTCTGGTACATAATAGAGTGTGATTCTTGTATACGGACATGTGAATCCTCATTAGTGTAACCGAGTTCGTGAACTTTGCCGAGATTCTGTTGATGTGATCTCTGGGAGGAGGCTGGAGCACTGATGGAGATATTTATGTAAAATGAAAAATCACCCTTTACTAAATTCAAATACGGAAGAAATATTCTCTGAAAGTAATCACTAATCACTAAAATAATCATAATCACAATCACTAAAATAAGAATTGGCAAGGCCAGACACGGCACACCGGGATAACAGGGTCCCCGTCAACCAACTCAGAACTGGCACGGACGCCGATGTGTTGGGGGGGGGGGGGTGTGTGGACTGAGCACCTATGGACATGAGCGGAGTGCTGTCATGATACTCCAACAGAATACTAATTAATTACCTAACTAACTACCCACCTAACTAACTAACTGTCTAACTAACTAATTAACTACCTATCTACTTAACTATCTACATACCTAACTATCTACCCAAGTAACTAACTAACTAACTAACTAAATGACTATCTAATTAACTATCTATCTAACTAACTAACTAACTAACTAACTAACTAACTAATCAATCAACCAACCAACCAACCAACCAGCCAGCCAGCCAGCCAGCCAACCAACCAACCAACCAACCAACCAAGTAACTAACTAACTAACTAACTAACTAATTAAATAAAATTACTTAACTAACTTCCTAACTAGCTATCTAACCTACTAACTAACTAACTAACTAACTAACTAACTAACTAACTAACTAACTAACTAACTAACTAACTAACCTACTAACTAACTAACTAACTAACTAACTAACTAAGTAACTAACTAACTACTTAAATAACTAACTAAGTAACTAACTTACTAACCAACTAACTGACTACATAACTAACTACCTAACTAGCTAGCTAGCTAACTAACTAATAATCTACCTAACTAGCTAACTATCTACCTAACTAACTATCTACGTAACTACCTAACTAACTAACTAACTATATACCTAACGAACAACTATCTAACTAACTACCTAATTATCTAACTAACTATCTGCCTACCTAACTAACTATCTATCTAACTACCTAACTAACTAGCTATCTACCTAGCTAACTATCTACATAACTACCTAACTAACTAACTATCTACCTAACTACTTAACTCACTAACTATCTGCCTAACTACCCAACTATCTACCAAACTAACTAATTATCTACTTAACTAACTAACTAACTAACTAACTATCTTCCTGTCTACCTAACCTACTATCTACCTAACTAACTACAGAAGAAGACAATCGGAATGTTAGAAGTTAAATGTTACAGAACAGTTTAGAATATCCTGGACTAAGAAAGGGAATATTTACATCCCACGTGACTGCCTTATAAACAACATTATGCATTGCAAACAAAAATACTGTGGTCGCATTAACCGCCACAGCGACTTTGAAAGAACAGTGATGGAAAGCGGGGTTCCCCGAAGAAAAGGCAGGCCTTCACCAGTATAAAGATGAACACAAGACACCGCAGACGCCTTAGAAATAAACAACGCGATGTCTGGGATAAGTACAATAAACGAACGTTTTGAAAGGGGTTGCTCGTGACAGGAGAAAGCCGCCTGGGAGTCTTGACCTAGACGGGCTCGCCCCCTGGAAGTGTAAAGAAGATGAAGGAACCGAAACATTCCACGAGGATGGACTACTTCTGATGATCGGATACCTCCTGAGTTTTTACCAAGTACAAGGAAGGGGAACTAGCACAGGATAGAGGATCTTTCTGCGGACCGTCATTAGAGTGATGTTCTGCAAAGGACTCGGCATTATAATTAGCAGGTTATCAATGAACTTCACAGTAAACGGGGAGATACTAGGACAAGTAACAAGTTTCTCCTATCTTGGACATGTAATAACAGATGATAGCAGAAGTGAAATAGAAATAAAAATAAAGAGGATAGGAATGGCCAAAAATGCTTTCAACAGCATGAAATCAGTATTAACATCTAGAGAGATTAAAAACGCATTAAACATGAGAATTGTCAAATGTTACGTATATTCAACACTACTGTATGGCGCGAAAGCCTGGACATTGAACAAGCAAGAAGAAAATCGAATTTAGGTTCTGGGGATGTAGACATACAGAAGAATATGTCGTATTTCATGGAAACAAACATAATCAAATACAGAGGTTCTAGAAAAACCGAGAATGAAGAGAGAGTTGATGAAAAAAATAAAACAGAGACAAGTGAAATATTTCGGCCACGTTAAAAGACATGATACTCTTATAAAAACTGGGGGGCAGGGTTTAGGGCAAGCAAGCAAGAGGTAGACAACGATACAAGTGGGAAGATAACATCAAGAGATGGACGAACATCAATCTCACAGAATGTACATTCAGGGCGAGGGGCAGACAGTGTTGGAGATCCATTGCAGGAAACCTTCACTGTGGAAACGAGACCTGATTGATTGATTGATTGATTGATTGATTGATTGATTGCAAAGGACCCCCACATGATAATGTCGACTGACGAGTTGTAGGGTAAACAAAATGAAGGGAATGATCTAGCATTGGCTATCATTGTAGACGCCGGCAAGCCATTTGGTGATGATGATGGTTTAACACCCTCAAACAAATCAAAATTACAACAACGGAAATGTGAAGAATACTTAATGTATCAAGAAGAGAGAAAATTAGAAATGAAAAAAAACTGGACCAAAGTGTATAGCAGAGCTAGATGTCGTCAGAAAATACAAGTTAAATGGTTTGGGCATAAAATTAGGCTACTAACTAACAGTATACCACAATAAACAATGATGTCCACACCAAACAGAACCAGAAGTGGCCGACCATGTAAGCGATGGACAGAGGGAATAGCAGAGCCCATGGGAATCTCGATACATGAAGCCCACAAACGGGCACTCTCCCGCTGTTTATGCTTCACCTCGACACCGCAAGGTACAAGAGGGACAAGATGTGATGAGATGAGAAACAAATTAAATTAAACTTTTGATAGCATGCTTCCTTCCCGTGGGAGAGACTTAGACCGCTCCGCAATCACTAAAGAAGACAATGTGGGCTCTTGAGTTTAGAAGTTACAAAAGATTACAAGAATATCGTGAACCAGGAAGAAGAAAAATACTGAAATCCTACATGAAAAACTGGCCCATCAATAATATCGTGCCTCGGAAATAAAAACCCTTTGGCCATCTTAAAAGTAGTCACAGTAACTAGGGAAGGATAGTGATGGAAGGCGTGGTTCCACGGAGACGTGGCAGCGGCCAACCAGCACGAAAGAGACCTAGGACATGAGAGTGTATGGCGCCGGGGAAACAACAAGATATAGAGCGGCTTCTCTGCGACGTTCTGAAAATGATCTGCTAAATGTAAGAGAAATAAAGGTATCTTTTAACGCCTTAATGTGAATATAACACACGGTGTTAGACCTATACTTTTATAAACCAATCGACTCTCAATGATTCATGTTGTCAGTGTCACACCGGCTGCCTTTATTTCCCAAAACATTTCTGTGTACCGATTTCAGGCTGGGTCGCCCTGGTAGCGAGGTCAATATTTAAAACATCGGAATCGACCCCGGTGCGGGTGGAACCCATGAGCATTAGATGGGCAGGCGAGTGTCTAGCCACTACACCACAGCGAATCCCCATTTCCCACACCGTCATGGCGACATAATTGGCATATTGGAAGCATAATTTTACATTTAAAACTAAGTAACACACATGAAATATTAATCAGAAATACAGAAAATACGGCCACGATTTTCAAAGAATTTCACAGTCAACAGCACAGATAATACTGTCCATCACATGGTAAGAATACGAGGCTATTATATCCCGACAATACAAAGGCAATACTGTCCATCGAAGGGGTTATCGATGCAGTTCGCGATCCCGCATACCCGCGTTGAAACATCTGCGCGCGATTTGGTAGCAGACAGCATTGCGTTGTTTGTTTTTAAAAACGAAATGGTATGGGTGCCGATCGTTCATAAAGCAATGGCAAACTATTGAACGTAAGCTTGCCAAGAGATGACAACAGCAAAAAATGCTGGTGGTGACTGCAACGTTACGGAAAGGATAGGTAACTAACTTTACTCTAAATGTCCATCACATCGTAAGAATACGAGGCTAATATATCCCGACAATATAGGGTAATGCTGTCCATCACATGGTACGAATATGACACATAATATATCCGACAATATACAAGTAATACTGTCCAAAACATCATGAGAATTCGAGGCAGATATATCCCGACAATATAGGGTAATACTGTCAATAATATCGTAAGAATAAAAGTTAGTTGCTTATCCCTTACAGGACGTTGCAGTCAACACCAACATTTTTTGCTGTTGTGATTGCTTGGCAAGTTTACGTTCATTAGTTTGCCATTGCTTTCTGAACGACCGGCACCCATACAATTTCATAAAAGAACCAACGCAAATCGCGCGCAGCTGTGTTTCAAACGCGGGGATGCGGGATCACGCATTGCGTCCGTAACATCTTCGCCACGGAACAGGCATCGTAAGAATACGAGGTTAATATATCCCGACAATATACCTGTTATACTGTCTATCATATGGTAAGAATACGAGGCAAATATACCCCGACAATATACGGGTTATACTGTCCATCATATGGTAAGAATACGAGGCTAATATATCCCGACAATATACAGCTACTACTGTCCATCACCTCGCAAGAATACTTGCTAATATACCCCGACAATATAAAGGTAATAATATCCATCACATCATAAGAATATGAGGCAAATATATTCCGACTGTATACGGGTTATATTGTCCATCATATGGTAAGAATTTTGTTTTTTTTAAATGTTGCATATTCCTTACAGGACGTTGCAGTCAACACCAGCATTTTCCAGCTGCTGTTGATGTACTAGGCAAGTTTTACGTTCAGTAGTTTGCCATTGCTTTCAGAACGACTGGCTCTCATACCAGCACGTTTTAACACAACGCGACACGGTCGCAGCTGAGTTTCGAACGCCTTGTAAGCGGCTCACGAACCGCGTTCGCAAGCCTTTGGCCACGGAACCGCGTTCGCAAGCCTTTGGCCACGGAACCGCGTTCGCAAGCCTTTGGCCACGGAGACCAGCATGGTAAGAATACGAGGCTAATATATCCCGACAATATACATGTATTACTGTCCATCATTTCCTAAGAATATGGGCTAATATACCCCGACAATATAAAGGTAAAAATGTCCATCACATCATAAGAATCCAAGGCAAATATATTCCGACAGATACGGGTTATACTGTCCATCACACTGTAAGAATACGAGGCAAATATATTCCGACAATTGTAAAATAAGTAAACAAAACAACACACCGCGAATACTTTCCCAGAACCCCAAGTTAAAAACACACCTGGGGTATTTTCTAATGTAGAAATGTCCACACAATGTAATCCTATTCTCAAGAAATAGGTTAGCCCCGAGTAATAGTCCAGATACCGCTGAAGAATGCTATTATTACAACTCAGTAACACGGTATTTGTATCTAGGTCTCCATATCATTTTCCTTGAGCGGAAAAAATCCCCGGTGTGTTGATAAAATGCTACACCCATATATTAAACACAGTGCAGTACTAGGGAAAACCACCAGTGCTGGGGGAATTACCACGAATGTCAGCGTTTATCTCGGCAAATTGACGGGTGTAATTTCTCCTAGGATACAAACTGTTCGACACCGGACTCCGACCCCATAACCCGAGTACTGTAAGCAGGTTTATATTGCAGATGGAGAAAAGAACACGGGAGTTTCAAAAAAGAATTTAAGTACTGAGGGCCTTAAACAAAATACTGGATGATTTCTTGCCAGACATACTTCCTTACATCTCGTAGGATACATACTGCAGAAGAACTGAAGAAGCAAGTTATACTTTGACTGAAATATGATAACATCAGCGCTGCTATTCTGTGATAAGTAGCAAATTTTGTCAATTTTCTTTTTCTTTTCATTGTTCCCTTTCTCATCTTTTCATTCTTCTCATCCCGTTCTTATGACTGAATGTAGTCAATGCAGTGTTTTCCCCGTGATTATATGTTGTGTTGTATGTGTTTGCTGATAAAGGCTAGTCGCCGCAACGTCCTGTGTTTTCCGTAATTGTGTTCTGTAAAGTTGCATTACTTTGCGTTATTTTATATTGTTTACATTTCCCCAGCTTTACCGCCGTTCCACTAACTTTTTATGTATACTTTTCGGATGTGTAGAATGTTATCTCCCCGGAAGTCTAAATGTTTACAAAGAATATAGTGTTTTTTTTTTGGTTTGGTTTGGTTTTGAGATACATACAATTTAGTGCAACCGGCTCGTGGCTTATGGCATTCATTCGATTGATGTTACCATTACCACGTAACTAACACATCATCATAATCATCATCATCATCATCATAATCATCATCATCATCATCATCATCATCACCCAGTGCCTTGACGGCTAGCGTTGGCGACCATGCCTCTACATAAATTAAGGTCTCCGACGGCATGGATCAATTCGTGTGTTGACTCCCTTCCGTGCCATGACACAAGACTGTCAAGAATCTTCTCACGCTGTCTTCCTCCATTTCACTTTCGGCAAATCTTTCCGGTTGTCACAAGATGTGTGCAGTTTTTGTCTTCTCATAATATGGACAACATATTACTGCCAAGTGGCACGTCTGACGTAATGACGCAAATTAGAAGTATCAGAGAATCCCAAAGCCAAAACGCTAATGAATCTAGGGGATTGACGTAGAAGGACAGACACGTCACGAGAAATTGTCAACAACAACAAACAGACGGACTTGGGAGCTTCATAGGAGCGGCAGCTTATGTGGATTTGAGAAAGATAGGTTGGCGAGGCACTGGCACTATATCGCATTGGTGGCTGAGTTAATACATGGAATGGACGAGTCAATGTGTGGAGACAACGTTCATATAAGCCACGAATGAATATGGAGACGAATGCAGAAACTCGATATCAGAGAAACGTCGGAAAGGACACTTAGAAGAGAACGGATAGAGAGAAGGACGCCGTGTTGACGGGCAAGGACACTGTCTAGAATTTTGAGCGGAGATGGCTTGGGACATGATGTTGGTTTTAATTGTAATTGTAATACTGTCCAGCCTGGACAGAACAGGCCCAGTATTTTATTCTTTGTTATTGCCGAATTATTTGCTACAAGCCTGTACGCTGCAGAAATAAACAGCGTCATAACTGCCAACGTCTGACGGAGTCGACTTATTTCTTCAGTTCGATTTAGGCTTCTGAAGCCTGCACTTTGACGACAGTTTATAGCGAGCTGTTTTCTTATCAAGTTTAATTGTTGAGTTCTTACATACCCCGGGATGTCGTCTGGCAGGATATGGAGGATCGTCCGGCAATTATGATTGCTTCTTTCTGATGTTTGTGATAAGTTATCATTGCGATTTAGCCTCCCTCAAAATGTCCAGATTGCTCATTTTGGCTGCTCAATGAATTTTCAGCTTTCTTCTATAAAACTCATTGTCAAGGCTTCCAGGCATACTTTCGCTATAATTGTCCAGGATTCGCAGCCGTATATTAACATTAAATGCAGGTAACATGCAAGAACTCTTTTTCTAACTTCTAAGGACAAGGACCCAGTGCACAAACCTCTCTTCATTTGATAGAATGCAGTTTTTAACTTTCCCTATTCCGTTCTTTATCTCTGTGATGCATCTTCCATCTGATATTATTCATCTGCCCAGATATCTGAATTTCTGCAATTGCCCCAAAACAACGCCAATTACTGTAATTGTACATTTAGGTGCAATGTGCTACTTTGATATCACCATGACTTCCGTCTTTCTATTAATCAAGCTAAGCCCAATTTTTCACTATATATATATATATATATATATATATATATATATATATATATATATATATATTGAATAATTAGAAATTTACAGTACACAACTTAAGAAAGTAAATGTAATCAGGTGTAATGTTTTAGTCCAAGCCCTACCGTTTACGCGGCCTAGAATTAAAGGAGAACTTAGTTCTTCCAGCCATGCTGACGTCGCGGCTTGACGCTCGTCTGACGTCCTTGTGGTCGCAGTTTCCACCCGCATTAGAGAGGATTCGAATTTTTTAAATTCACTTGGGCTCCAACGTCGACTCAGCCTAAAATGAGTACCTGGAAATGTCCCGGGAGGTGGTTACGTCTGCCTCGCTTTCCGAAGGTTGTGAGTTCGATTCCGGCCTACGTTGTGCATATTTCTCGGAAACTCCTGGGGGTTCTCGATGGATCTACGGAGTTCGTGCTTTGTGCGACGCTTTTAAAAGGGCGTCCTACGGAAAAAGACTGAGCCATATGGGATAAAACCGGTGCAATGAAGTCGATCCTCTCGTAAACCCTATACTGATTCTAACATATCTTTTTTTAAAATATATATTCTTTTACAGGACATCGGTGTTAACACCAGCATTTTACTGCTGTTGTTGATGTCTTGGCAAGTTTACGTTCAGTAGTTTGCCATTGCTTTCTGGACGACTGGCTCCCATACCAATTCGTTAAAAACCAGTGCAATGTGGTCTGCTGCCAAATCGCCCACAGCTGTGTTTCGAACGCGGGTAAGCGGAATTACGAACCGCGCCCATAATTCCTTCACCACGAACACTGGCTTCTAACATATCACTTGAAGTATATTATAATACCTTGAGCCGGCTTACCAACTGAAATGAAAACAAAATACGTTTAATCCAGAAACCTCAAACGGATTACCTATAGTTGGTGGATAACAAATGTTTATAAGCTTCTAACTAATAACACTATTCAATTTTAAAATAACGCCGGAATTTAGCATGGTCGAATGAATAAGAGCGTTCGATCTTTATGATCCGGCGCGCTGATGCCCAGGTAGCGGATTCAACCCCTACACCGGTCATTTGGACTATAACGTTGAATTCTCTTGCTTGACAATGTGGACGTAATTTACAAGCACGTCAGAAGTCGGAGTGGGTACGTAATAGGGAAAGCTAATGCACGCGCAAACATCAGTCCAGTGCACTAGAAGCACTGTATGGACTACGCTTCAGTTCAAAGCTAGCGAAGAAAACAAAATACCGATTTCTTTTTTTTTTTTTGTTGAAATAGTTTCTATAGCTGAATGTAATGTTCTACATTCATTGGCTTCTTCCTGGCAGTTGTTCTCATGTACTTTCTATCTAACTATCTGTCTCTCTGCTCGACCGTATGCCCACCCATCGTCCGTCAGTCCATTCACCTACTCTCCTGTCTGTCTGTCTATAGATCAATCTATCCATCAACCCTCCCTTCCGTCTAAGGACTTACCTATCTGAGTACCTACCTATCTAAATAATACCTGCCTATCTATCTATCCATTTGTCTGTCTGTCTATATATCTATTTGTCTGTCTGTCAGTCTGCGTGCCAGTCTTGTCTGTCTACCCACTAACTGATTCAGTGCCAATAAGAAGTAGGTTTGGACCAAACATGGTACACAGCCAAATCAACAAGTATTATAATGTACATGTTCGTTCAGTGAGCAGTGAAATTGCGGAAGATGCCACGAAACAAAACAAATAACACAATAATCCTAGTATGGCGATATAGCGTCCTTCTGTACAAATGGGAGGTCACAAATAGCGGTGTATTATCCTTTACCACTGAATCAGTTAAGAGAGAGAGAGAGAGAGAGAGAGAGAGAGAGAGAAAGAGAGAGAGAGAAAGAGAGAGAGAGAGAGAGAGAGAGAGAGAGAGAGAGAGAGAGAGAGAGAGAGAGAGAGAGAAAGAGAAAGATTTTGAAGAATCTCCGTTCATATTTCACAACAGACTGAATCCAAAACCACAAACTAAATGACAGACTTATATAAAAAGCCCCAACGCTCTATTTATAGTGGCTACTCCTCTAAACCTACAACAACACACTCTATCGAAATAAACCCCAGTATGATCTAACAGAGAGCAGAAAAGTCACAGAGTACTCACATCGACGAAAAACGCCGCACGCCTACCATCACATTAACGCACTAGAAATAATACATCGCCAGTTCATCCAGCTTTTAAGTGAGAGATTTCATCAAAAGAAATCAATACCGCCTCTGACATTTATCTACACTGTTCCGAGAGTATTTTTTGTTGCTCTTTCCATAAAGACATTTCTAATAATTGTCCACGATGACGATGACGCAATTTTGTTTCAAAAGTGCAGCTCTCGCAAAAGGAAGGATCTATTTCTGGAAAGATGTCCAGGAAGAAGACCTCGGAGCTCTAGTTGGTCGATCGGGTGTCTATAAGAGCAAGGAGGTTCCAGAATGTCAGCACTCGAAATGACACAAACAGGTACATCAATTATAATAATACAGGTAGATTGTGTCTATTTTGCTTGCGGTAATTTCTCACAGCTATTTATGCGCTATGATCTTGGTTATTTACTGAAACCAAAAAGCAGCAATTAAAATGGGAAATAAAGAAGGAAATTATGAACACATAAAGTTGGGAGCAAGACAGGGATGTGTTTTGTCACCGGATCTCTTCTCCCTATATAGCGAAGTAATAATGAGAGAGATCAAAGAAAAGCCAGGAGTAATATTTGGAGGTTATAATATAAATAATATACGCTATGCAGATGACACAGCATTGATAGCGGATAATGCAACAAATCTACATCAGTTGTTGGACATTGTAATAAAAGAGAGTGCAAAGAAAGGACTCTCCTTGAATATCAAGAAAACAGTAACAATGGAGATATCAAAGAAACAGGTGACACCCAAATGTGAAATAGAGATAGAAGGGAACATTCTTCACCAAGTGGATAGTTTTAAATATCTAGGCACATTTATAACATCAGATGAAAGATGCACAACATGAGATCAAGAGCAGAATAGGGCAAGCAAAGGCTGCATTTCAGAAAATGAAGAATATAATAATGCAATAAGTCACTATCATTGAATGTAAGAGAGTGCTGAAGAGCTATATAGAACCTGTTTCCCGCAGAAGTCGGATGTGTCAGCCTAACGGCGCAAGAACGCAGCTCTGCTGTAAACAGGCACAACGCAATCACGTCCGAAAAAAAGACACTCCGGATGAACGCAGACGAAGAAGAAGAAGAACCTGTTTTGCTGTATGGCTGTGAATCTTGGAATATAAATGAACAAATTAGGAAGAGATTAGAAGCAATAGAGATGTGGTTCCTTAGACGAACGTTGCGAATTCCTTGGACTGCCAAAGTAACCAGCAACGAATGTCTTAAAGAGGCTTACGAAACTAGAACATTATATACAATAATAAGAAAGAGACAAACAGATTTTGTTGGTCATGTGATGAGAAGAGAGGCGCTGGAGAACATCGTGACAACTGGAAAGATCGAGGGGAAGAGAGGCAGAGGCAAACCACTAGAAATGATGCTGGATGAATTGAGACGGTGGCATGGAGGAATATCAACGGCAGAGTTGATACAGAAAACCAAAGACCGAGATCTGTGGAGAGTCACAAACGCCTACGCCAGTCGGTCGGCACTTGATGATGATCATCTTGGAAAAAATTAATGCTGCGAGCTTATGAATAGAAGATATTTCACCAGCGTGATAAATGAATGCAGACAAACAGATAGACGGTCTAGCTGACTGACTGACTGACTGACTGACTGACTGACTGGCTGACTGACTGGCTGACTGACTGGCTGACTGACTGACATACCGGTAAAAATACAAACAGGCTCAGACTAGACAGACCAAGTTTATTCATTACCATTCACTATCAAGCGATTGCTCGCTGTAAACTCAAACGTAGTCCACACACGCGCTGTTGTTTCTATTGCGATGGATTGATTTTTGCATGTGGAATAGCTTGCCCTACTCCGACTTCATAGGTACTTGTAATTTACGTCCCCACGTCAAGAACGAGAAATCAAAATGTAGGTCCAACTGACTGACCGGTGTAGGGGTTGAACCTCGGCATCAGCACACCGGAAGTTTAAGAGCAAACGCTCTTACCCATTCGGCCTATCTGGCATCCAATCCTTCATTTACTGTATTTACTATAAGAGATGGTAGTCTAGGAAAGATCATTGTGGAGGGAAGTGTGCAAGGGAGGCAGGAAAGAGAATGATTAGACTTTAAATGCATTCAATATGTCATAGATAATTTACACACGAAAACAGCTGGCTAATGACAGAGTAGTTTCCATAGACTTAAAGGGGTACAGTTTTGCACACGACACGCCACCGGATGATGCTGATGACACGCCACCGGATGATGCTGATGACCCTGGAAGTATTCATATACATAAACTCTGAGTAAATAGCTCGCCACTTGAAGAAGCTAGAGTGACCTTAAATGTACCAAACTTGGCGTAGAGTGGCTACAGTAGTTTAGATACTACTTGTCCAGATGAAATAAAATTTATGTTTCGAACGTCTACAAATCATCATCAAGTGCTTTGGCGGCTGGCGTGGGCGATCTTGCTTCTCCAAAAATCGCCATCTCCGACGACAAGGATCACTTCATGTGTTGACTCCCTTCCGTGCAATGATACAAGACTCAAGAAGTTTCTCACGCTGCCTTCCTCCATCTCTCTTTCCGCTTGTCAGAACATCTTCCAAATTGTGTCTTCTCAGAGTGTGGCAAAAAATGATGACTGCCTCTTTCTGATGTTTGTGATAGGTTGTCTTTGCGACATAGCCTTCCTCAGAATGTCAAGATTCTAGAAATAACTTTTCGTTATCTCTGTTGACATGTCGATGAATATTTAGTTTCAGGTAGACAATCAAGCAATACATTTAATTACTATTGCCTATTTGTCGGGTGTAAGTCAGATATGACTGGACAACCGTATGACAGTAGACGGTACTACCTGCTTTCTGATAGCGCCGAACGTTGGGCGGCGCTCACCAAACCCGACACCCCACATTGTGCCAACAGCTTCCGGCGGAGGAGTGCAATTTGGAGGGTACAAGCCGTATCCTAGTGCTAGGAAATGCAACCTAAGACTAAATGTTATGGCAGGGCAGGCTTTCTGTTTGCACAAAACTGACTGAAGCCGCTTAATTGATAAGACTTAACTGTATTTGAGCAATCGTTTATTCTTCGTCGAATACAGCATACAAAACGCCTTGTGTGTGTGTGTGTGTGTGTGTGTGGGTGTGTGTGTGTGTGTGTTGTTGTTGTTGTTGTTGTTGTTGTTGTTGTTGTTGTTGTTTTCGTTAACATTATGACCGTAGTCTATGAGTTGTTGAAAAATGATGAATATTCTCTCTGCAATTGATCTTTGTCAACTGATGTGAGAAGAAAGAGCTACATTGAGTCAATCCTGATGTACGGAGGCGAATCAAGGACAATTAACAGTCAAGCGAGGAATAATGTGGAGATATGGTTTTATAGAAGGAAGATGAGAATACCGTTGGTGGATAGAAAGAGTCGTGAAGATATCTTGAAAGAAGTTAACTCACAAAGAGAACTGGTTACTCGCATCACAGTCTTTGGGCATGTCATGAAAAGGGGACAGTTGTATGTTGTAAGTCGTGACAAAGGGATTGTTGGATGGGACTCCTCCCAGTCAGGGGAAAACCAAGAGAGAAGATACTGAACAGAATGACATCATGGCGTGGAAGAACATCAGTAACCGAAGTGACTTGCAGTACACGAGATAGAAGGCCGTGAAATACATGACCATCAACACCACACGGCATGGATTATAAGAAGGCGATGTATACCTAGACTCCAGTTACTTACCTAAGTATCCGAGCATTATGCTAGAATCATACTGTTGTAACCACCTCATTTATAACCAGGGCTGAGAAAGCAGACTGAAGGAGGTTACAATTCTTTTTTTATTATCATCATGTACCATGCCGATAAGCGTAGGCGATCCTGTTTCGCCATTTTACACGATCACCAGAGACGTAGAGCAGCTTCGTGTTCTTGTCTTTAGCATACCACGTGGCCAAATAATCTAGATATTTACTTATCTGCCTTCCCCTTGTTCTTTTCCCTTCAATCTTGCCATTTGTCACCAAGGTCTCAGTTTATTTCTTCCCATAACGTGTTCAAAAAAGTGTGACTGTCTACGTCTAATTTCTACGGTTTTCATCTGCTTATTGTCGTAGGACTTGCTCATTGGTTTTTCTGTCTGTCCATGGTATTGTTTGCATTCCACAGCCATTAGATGTTTTTCAGCTTGTCTGTTCATTGTCCACGTCTCACATCCATACAAAAGTACAGGTTCTATGTAACACTTCAACACTCTTTTTTTTTTTTCGTTGCAATTAACATCTTTTTATTGGTAGTATGTTTTCCATCTTGCAAAAGGATACCTTTACCATACCTATTCTTGTTCTAATCTCTTCAACGCACCCTATAACGGATTGGATAACCTCGTGTCTGTATGGCTTTCCCTTTCACTGCGATTCCCTCCAAGTTTCTCCTTTCTATTAACTTAGCAATTATGTACGTACTTCCGAATGTGTTTACTTGTACCGTATTGCTGTCACTTTCACCTCATATATTTGACTTTATCATGGAAACCTACGCAACAATCGCGTCAATGACATAGACAATACTCCGCTATGCTCTAAAAGCTCATTATCGATTGTAGTCATGACAACAGGCAGACGTCACATGTCACGTGCCGTATCCCGTCGGTCAACAGTGACAAGAACGGCCATGGCTCCTGTATTCAATATACCGTGTCCGACCGCGTTGCGTTGGTTTTTAACGAAATTGTAATAGTGCCGGTTGTTCAGAAAGCAATGGCGAACTACTGAAAGTAAACATGCCAAGAAATCACAACAGTAAAAAGTGTTGGTGTTGAATGCAACGTCCTGTAAATGATACGCAACTAACTTATATAACATGTAGCGGTAATTCGGTGGCTAGGGCTCTCGCCTACCAGTCTGGCGGTCTGGGATCAAATGTTCCAGGAGGAAGAACTTTTCCATAAACTCATAGCTCCGGGATTCGCATAATCTTAAATGAAGATGAGGAAGAAGAGAACTGGGCACCTTGCCTCGTTATACTGTGGATTAGATTATCTGAAGGCTAACTCCAAACCGGTTCTGTGGCGAATGGTTTAAGGACGCAATTCGTAATCACGCATACCGCGTTTGAAACACAGCGGCGGGTGGTTTGCAAACAGACCGCCTTACGTTGGTTTTCATACAATGGTATGAGTGCCGATCGTCCAGAAAGTAATGACAAACTAATGAACGTAAACTTGCCAAGATATCACAGAGCCAAAAAAAAAAATAATTCTGGAATTCACTGCGAAGTCCTGGAAAGGATATACAGGTAACTTTTTTAAATACCCCCCCCCCCCCCCCCACCCCAAATAAAGTACCAGCCAATGGACTACCTTTGCCATATAATGAGCACCAGAAGATTGCCTATGGGGTAATGCGACTATGTGATTCTGACCACACCTGCTCATCACTGAGACGTTTATTTGGTCTAGGTTAGTTTAGTTTAGTTTAGTTTAGTTTAGTTTAGTCGACGGATCACCATCACGGCACACGGGTGTAACCCATAAGTGCTCCGTTCTACTCCTAACTCAAGCCTGAGTCCGGAGAAACTCAGCTCAGTGCACGAACTCTGTAGCAACCGGCGAGAATCCTGAAATACTTTGGGTAGATTTTTAACTCGAAATTGTGCCCGGGAAACGCCGTTAGGCTACTCTTTTCCGATTCTCAAATGCCAAGGGAATTTTTACGTGCGCAACAATACATATAACATATAACATACGCAACAATATATATACAATAAATATACTTTCTGAGCGGCCGATCTCACTACCCAGAGACCAGGGGAAATTTTCTTTCTAGAAGTCCACGTGAAAATATCCCGCCCCTCATCGGGGCTTGAATCCGGGACCTTCACCACTCGAGGCGGACATCATACCTCGAGACCACTAAGCTCCGGCGGTCAAGCAGAGATAGGTCTAGGGCAACATCCTCAACAAGAATGAATGGTCTTTGACCCCTCCCAACACGCATATATATATATATGATCACCAACGCCACACACACGGTACAGCACATATGAACAGGCTGATTTTAAACCTAGATTGGTAATATTTCATTTTAGATATTTCATTGCCACCAAACCCCAACACAATACCCAGAGTGGATTCAGTAATTATGATCCTAAAGGTCGAGGTGAGTCCCGTATGCAGACAGAGGACTGCATCGCCGCGGAGGTCTGCTGTTAGTAGACTCACATTTTTCTTCGTTCCGGGACATGCGGGAGTTGAGGGATATGAACGAGCTGATAAATTTGCTGGCTCTGCATCCCCTGAAGATGGCCAGCCTATGGATCGTGCCGATGATATTAATGCCTTTAGAGAGATATCGAGAGCGGAGGTGGTTTGACGCCAGTGAATCCACAATGATGTCCAGAATGAGATACTCGGGAGAATGACGGCCAGATACGAGAGGCACATCCGGAGAGTGAGTGGTCTCATCAACCAACACAGAACTGGCACTAGTAGCCACCAGACTCTGATGTATCTGAGCACATATGGATATGTTCAGAGTCCAAGGATAATACCCCAACAGATAACTAATTAACTAACCCAGAGTTTTTTTGCGATAACAGGTTCTCTATATTTGATTAATAACCATTTGTTTTAGGTGGACTGAAATTGGTGATATAGAACACACACACATGATACGTGACTGTAGAGTATATAACAAAGAATGGTAACTATACACGGCATGGTAGATGCCATCAGATTATAGTTGCATGGGAATCGGTCCTTTAAAAGTACTGGAGGTTTTGTGGAAATACTATCATAGTCCATAGCTCTAGGAAAGGAAAATCCCATCATGGCCCATAGCTCTTGGAAAGGAAAATCCCAGCTGCATCTCCAGGTGATAGAGGAAGGGAAACACACAACGGTGCGACAAACATTGCTCTGGGGGTCGAGTATCCCGCGGGATAAGTGGATAGCTCTGCGGCTGAGCAGAGCTAGGCACTTATTTGTCCTGACAGTCGGAAATGGCTGTCAAAGGCGGAGGTAAAATACCGCCCAGTGGATGTGGAAGTCAAGGGGAAACCACAGGATTATCTTCCCAAGAATTCGTGTATATCAGGTTACAGTTAGAGGACGGGGTTAATCGCTGTCTTTGGACTTGGAGGAATATCATTAGCAGAAATGATCAAGTGCACAAAGGACTGAGACATGTAGAAATTCATGAACGTCACGCTAGCTGGCAAGGCACGCGAAGGTGCTGATGCTGATGAACTAAGGCCGCCGGGTTAGTGCAGTCGCCGAGAACTGTGCAGGTTAGGGTTTTCTGTTTGTCTCCGACAGAAAAAAACAGTACACACCTTACCGAGGAATCGAACCCGGTCTCAGTAAGGAGAAGCCGGCATTTTAGCCACACAGCCAACCGCCGCACAGCATAATACTATGAAATATTATTTACCGGAGTTCAAGAAATGTGAACAACAAAGGAAACCACTAGAGTTTAAACAAAAAATATGAGCAACAAAGGGAACCACTAGAAGAATATATGAACCAATACACTGAAGCTGGGACAATTGGAAGTTCATAAATAAACACACATGAATTGTTAGCGCTGATAGAAGTACAAGAAAGAAGTAGGGCGTAGAGGACGAACTAGACACCATACAAATCGAAAGCTGTAGTTACCGACCGGGATTCGAACCTGTCACCTCCAAATTACCACAACGCATGGTTGCAGAAACAAGAGTCCTTGGACGCATGACCAAATAGACACCCTTAGCAAGGTGTCTTTGTTAATCAGGTCTATCATTGAGGTCAGCACCGCCGAATGGTTAAGAGCGTACGCTTTTAAACTTCCGGTGTGCTGATGCCGAGATAGCGAGTTTTATCCATACACAAATGTTGACTTCTCGTCCTTGACTTAAGGGCGTAAATTACAAGTACCTCTCAAGTGAAAGTGGGTTCGCCTGATGGCGAGGGACACTAGTAACAGGGGAAGCTAATGCGGGCGCAAATATCGGTCCAGTGTACTAACATTAGCAGCACATGTATGTGTGTGTACTACCCTTGAGTTCAAAGCCAGCGAAGAGAAAAAAAAAGACAATTGTGGAAAAAGGACAATTGAATAGGTCACTGGAATAGGACAATGGGATAGGCCAAAGGGGTAGGACAATGGGATAGGACACTGAACGCTGGCATCTGTTCCTGTTATTACAGTTGCCTCGAAAGCAGTACACTGTGTTAGTGTAATGTTTAAGATATGGTTCCTGAGACAAATGTTGCGAATTCCTTGGACTGCCGGAGTAACTAACGACTGCCTGAAAGAGGCTAATGAAACTAGAACAATATATACAACAATAAGAAAGAGACAAACAGCTTTCTTCGCTCATGTGATGAGAAGTGAGGCATTGGAGAACATCGTGACGACTGGAAAGATCGAGAAGAAGAGAGGCAGAGGCAGACCAAGAGAAATGATACTGGATGGATTGAGACGGTGGCATGGAGGGATATCATCAGCAGAGTTGATCCAAAACACTAAAGACGGAGATCTGTGGAGAGCCATGAACGCCTACGCCAGCCGGCGGGGTACTTGATGATGATGAAATGTTTAATCTGCAGGAAAAAGGAACACATTGGTGCCTAGTCTTCAGCTAGCCTCAGTGTGCATATAAACAATAAAGCCAGGATAGATTTCATTGTTCGTCACAACAATTTGAGTTACCCACCTGGCGCAATGAAAACAAGGTTGGCATGTAGGAGGTAAGCATTGTCTCCGGTTAACATTAATGGGCTATTTAAAATCACACTGAGGTATAATTATCATTAATTAGCATACCCGTACACGGGAGACGAGGTGGCATAGTGGCTTGATGCTCGCCTGAGGGCCGAGTGGCCATGGGTTTGGTTTTAAATTGACGGAGCCGGCGCGTTGGTGTAACGGTTAGGAAGTTGTGCTGATAATGGCATGAGCGCGATAAGACTATTTCTGGGCTCGTCGCTGGATACGGGAGGAAAGACTGAGCACCTACTCCTGTGTGCACTCAGAATTACAAAAAATTATGACCTTTAAAACCAATGACCCTATCATATCACAGAACCATAGGAGGTCCTGCCTCGAAAGAAATGTATTCATATAAGGTTTTATTGTATTATTTGCATTAGATGTCAAAAAACAAATTGCGAATCACCCATACTGAAACATCCAAATATTCCTATGTCCGCAAAACGACAGATAATAAATAGCATAATCTAGTTGAGTTGAGAGTTGAGTTGAGTCGATGGATCAACATCACGGCACACGGGTGAAACCCATAAGTGCTCCGTTCTCCTAACTCAAACCTGAGTCTGGGGAAAATCTGGTCATTGCACGAACTCTGTAGCACTGGCGAGGATCCTGAAATACTTTGGGTAGATTTTTAACTCGAAATTTTGCCCGGGCAGCGCCGTTAGGCTACTCTTTTTCGATTTCCAACTGCCAAGGGATTTTTTACGTGCGCAACATTACCCACGGGCGTCCGATCTCACCAGGGGAAATTTTATTACTAGAAATCCACGAGAAAAAAATCCCGGTGATCACCGGGGCTTGAACCCGGGACCCCCAGCACTCGAGGCGGACACCATACCTCGAGAAAAATAGCATAATCACACCAACCCTATGCTACCAACGACTTAAACATTATCAAAATTACACTTACTTAAAATCAACATCTGTGAGATGAGAAGCTTGAGGAGAGCTGCCAACTCAACTATAAGAAGTGTTGTTATCAGACAGACAGTGAGATCAACACCTCGTGCCACATAAATGGAAAGCAAAAGAGCAAATGGTTCGGCCATCTCGTTTGAATGCAACACCATCAACTACCTGCAATCGCCTTACATCAAAGAAGATCTTACACGAGAGCAAGTGAACGCCTGAAAAGAACAAGGATTGACGAAATCAAAGACACTGTACAATCACACGGAATGACACTATCCAATGCCACACATCGGGCGCTAAGGCGCTAACTACATTATATATATATATATATATATATATATATATATATATATATATATATATATATATATATATATATATATATATATATATATATATTAGGATGTAGCCAGGTTGAGAGATTCAGAACACCACACCCTGGCTTATTGGAATTAGGTTTAAGAAGGTAGTGTTCCCACAGCGAGACTCTCGTGCTTTATTGTCAACAGTCTCCTACCCAATGCTAAATTGAATCATCTAAAATTGATCACACCTACAGCAGTAATCATAACTTTAAGCACACGTTAACACAGAAGTTAACCGTTACATGTAGCGCAAATAGACTATATAAAACTTCGTTACACAAATGCTTACAATGCACAGTACAGGTGAACTACTGCGACACTGCCCAGAAACACGGCAATATCCAGTAGAAATACCCGTTGGTACCACAACATGCGCTGAACATAATGCGAACAGTTTTAAAACCACATACTCATTAACATAATTTAATAACAATTCATCAATCGGCTACCACGAATATTGATTAACCCTCGCTCCTAGACTCGGGCGCTGGCGGTCTAGATGTTAAAACAAAGCGATTGTTCTCTAGGTGGGAGGGAGGGGCAGCGCAACCCGCTCGTGTTCTAACGACAGCAGCTAATTACACCTGATCAATGGAACCTGGTTTAGTTGTCGTGCATGTCGAGTGACATCATAATGGTGAGGAAAGCTAATCCGCAAGCAAAAATCAGCCCAGTGCACTAGAAGTACAGGGTGTATTTTTAATGACTGTGCACTGTTTGAAAATATTGCCGGTCCAAGTTTTGTATTTACCTATTATGTTACATGAACTTTACAGAGGGTGAATACAAAACTTGGACCGGCAATAATTTCAGCCACTGCACAGTCATTAAAATACACACTGTAGTGGCACGTGTAAGGACTACGCTTGAGTTCAAAGCGATCCAACGGGAAAATAAATTAATAATAATAATAATAATAATAATAATAATAATAATATAAGCTGTTGTGGTAGATGTGGCTGCTACTCCTGCTGATGTTCTTATTGGTGATGATGCTGATTTTTTTTTTTTTTAAAGCACAGTTATAAACTCTTGGCAGCCAAATGTCACACTTAAGAGGCTGTGGGTAGTGATCCAGTGCTGTTGTTGCTTAACACTGTTAACATTTTAAAACAACAACAAAACACAATTTAATTTTTGGGGGAATATGTTATTAAAATAACAGTTAACATTTTAAAACAACAGCAAACCACAATTGAGTTAGTGGGGACTATGTTATTAAAATACTGGAGTACAACGAAAGGAGACGAAGCCTTGTTACAAACCTTTGAGAACAAAATTTTAAGACGCATCTTTGGACCCATTTGGGATACACAAAGTGGAGAGTGGAAAAGAAGAAGTAACAAAGACATTTATGATCTGTTTAAGTCCCCGCTAATCACTGGTATCATGAAGGCTAATAGACTACAATGGCTGGGGCATATAGAAAGAATGGAAGATAATAGGGAAACAAAACTCGCTTATACTCAGGAAATTAATGACCGTAGACCCCGCGGTAGACCAAGAAGACGGTGGAGAGATAATACATGTACAGACCTACAAGCACTTGGAATCAACGACTGGCAAGAGAAGGTCCACCAGAGAGACGAATGGAGACGGATTGTATTTTCAGCAAAGAACTTCAATGGCTCGGAAAGCTGAACAAGAAGAAGAAGAAGATGTTATTAAAATAACAATGTTAACATTTTAAAACAAGGAAACACAATTTAATTGTTAGGGAATATATTATTAAAATAACACTGTTGTCACAAAGTGAATGTTGACTAAGTGACAGATAGAGTGGCTATGGTTGTGTCTAGGGTATGTCCTTGTAACAATGTGATGTTGAACAACAGATTAATCAAGATGCATCACCACCAAACACCAGTCAGTGAACAAGCGTTAATTTGCGCACATAATATTCCTTTAATTCTGAATTAACACAGACACATGTAACATATAAATCCAGGAACAATAATTCTCTAAGAATATATCTCCATCCCAATGGAACACGTCGAATAACACTGCCTCTCAAGGCTACTAAAATATCGTCCCACACGACAGGTATACTAGCCTCTCTCTAGGCCCGACTCAAAGTAACCCACTATGGGTCTCGAATTCCACTCACTATCCCTGGAACCCACAGTGCGGAGTTATCTTCCAAACTCCGTCACAATTCTTCACTTTATCAGACCACGACCTTCTCCTGGTCTGGTCTACACTCAACTCCCTCTCAGCTCGGAGTCCAAACATCAACTGCCCCGTCAATCTTTGTCCCTGTCTTTTCAACAATTCTATGCCCCCTCACAATGATCCACACAAACACCACCTCACTGCTCCAACTGTCTGCCTCTTCTTGCAGCCCCTCTACCTTACACCCAACCCCGTTTATCTCCTTATATTTTCTTTCCGGTGAATGCCCTTTCACCTCGTGAACTGTTTATATTGTACGGCCACTCACCTTAATGCCACTGAACACAGGCATGTGACACTACCCCCACCCTCAAAAGAAAACATCGTTTTCAAATGTTGGGAGACTCATACTTATCAAATATGTGACCCAGACACATTGCCTGGGTAGTCGTTAGTATAAATCCAACTTACTCTAGCTACCACACTTAATAATATATCAAATACTCATAGTAAACTCCCATATTCCCCACACATAAATACAACCATCTTTCTATCTTTTGTATCCATGCATGAACTAATACATCACATAATAATAATAATACATCATAGAAAAGCATTACACTTATGTACCCACAGGTCTCTTACTACTTCACGACCACACAATACTATTTGTGTACCGACCCTATATCAGGTGGTTCTGTTCTTGCATTAACCCACCTCTGATTCCTGTCGATGCTGTGTCTACCTTTCATGTACCCATCACTCATGGTACCTCTACAATTACAACATCTGTTTGTTATCCCTAGCCCTTGGTCAGTAATGTCGCGACAACTCTTTTGACCTGACTCAACTTTCCTATCTGTATATTGCACCGTTACACTTGAGTCTCTGTTTAGTCTGAACTCTTTATTCAATCTTGGCCCATATATCTGGCACCTTTCTTTCTGCTGCATACGCCTTATGCCTATGTGCCCTGCACATGCACTATCCTGAGCTGTTCTAGTATATCGGTGTCTGTGTGCTAAAGGTACTGCTACTTGCCCACGTGCAGTTCCACTATCTGAAAAGCGGCGAGTAAGAACATTGTTCTTCCTCTCGAAGCACCATCTACCTTTCTTTGACTGCCTATGTTCTACTCTCCTACACCCTTGGGAACATTTGTTCAGAGTAGTATCTTGTCTCTGGGAGTCACTAGCACTATATTTGGGATCCATTCTCATCTGCTCAGCTGTACTATCCTTGTCCTGAGTTCCTGTGTCTACTTCAAGTGCCTCTTCTACCTCAGCTATACTCTCTAATTTAGGTTCTCTTGTGGTAACTACCTCATTACTGCTTACACTATATTTTTGGTCCCAATAAACTACTTCCTCTTCTGTACACTCTTTAACTCCTATAACATTTCCTATGATGAGATCTGCCACTGGTGAGTCTAAAACACATGCTGTCACTCTTCCTGTTATGTATGGTGTTTTTACTGTTATCACGGCTATTGGGTAGAATTCTACTGTCCCATTAAATGTTATGGATCTAATCTTTTCTCCTGTATAATCCGAGGGATGCACTAAACCCTTTCTCACCCCGATGGACGTACATCCGGAATCCCTAATTGTTAACGCTGGCCTATCATTAACAAACCCATGATGCATCTTCAGACTTCCTCCTTCATGCACTGCTGATCCTGCTTTAACTGTGTGACCACATATTAAGACTGGCTGACTGTCTTTTTCAAAAAGAGGTTTGCACCCACTACAATCTTCATTGTTCAGCGTCTCAATTACTTGTGCTGCATTTGAGTGCTCTGTTTCTCTCATCCTACATTGATGACTGACATGCCCGTTCCTTCCACATTTGAAACAAGTGATCTCCCTTTTACTGTTGTTCGTTGGTCCATCTGATGGTTGGGCATCACAATCTGCCATTTTGTGTCTCCAGCTCCCACAATTCCAACATCCGGCATAATTTGGACGTCTCTGGAAGTTCCCTCTTCTATATGGGTACCGTCCTACTCTACCAACATTGTTTCCTCGGAAACCATTATCTTGAAGTTCTTGCTGCTCACCTTTCTGTGCTGCATCCACACTTTTCGCCCTTGGTCTGATGACTGGATTCTGGTCCTGTTTAGTGTACGCTGCACAGACTATTTCCTCACTCATTAGTTTCCCAATAGAACTGTTAGGATGTGCAGTCATATAGTTTTGCCCTAACTGTGACATTGTGTCTATGTCCTTTGGCTTCCGTTCCTCAAAGAACGCCACTAAATTAGAATTGCATGCAGATACTACCTTGTCTCTTAACATTAGATCTACTAATTTATTAAAATCTTTCCCTACTTCTGCAAGCTCCATCCATTTGTTAAATGTATTCTTTACAGTGTTAACAAAATCTGTGAAATCTTGATTTGTCTCTGGCACTAACTGTCTAAACTTTGTCCTATATCCATGCTCCGTTAGTTGGAACTTTGTCAGCAAACGTTGACGTAAGATAGTGTAGTTGTTTCTTTCTTCTACAGGTAAATTGAACATGGTGTCTAGTGCCTTGCCCGTAAGAAATTCGCCAAGTCGTATCGCATACTCGTTTTCTGGGATGCCTAAAGTTTTCGCACTTGCTTGAAATCTGTCCAAATAAGATTCAAGGTTGTCTCGGTCCGTAAAGTATGGCAGTTTTAATCTCTGTGACGACTGCGAAGGTTTTCTGCTTTCCTCACTTTGACCCTTCGAAGACAGTTCTAGTTTTCTGAGAGCAATTTCAGCTTCCATCTTAATCTTCTCTTTCTCAATTTCCACCGCATTTGTGTGTTTTAACTTTTCAAGTTCCATTTGTGTCTCTCTCTCTTCCTGTAGACGCTTGTTTTCTATTTCGGCTAGTTTTACTTGTGTCTCTTTCTCTTCCTGTAGACGCTTGTTTTCCATTTCAGCTAACTTTACTTCCTGTAGGCGGTTGGCCTCGAGTTCTGCCTGTCTCTGTTCTCTTTCGGCTTGTCTCTGGTCTCTTTCAATCTGTTGTTGTTCTTTTGCTTCGGCATACTCTTGTAACTCTTTACCCTTCAGGCCTTTTCGTTCACCTGCTTCAATATATTCCATTAAAGTAGGCATCTTGTACTTGTGGACACGTTGCTGTCTGTCAGCCAACTATAAATGTGACGACTCTGCTGTTAGTCTTTGTGTCACTTCCCTAAGTACACCCACCCTCCCTGTGTACGTCACTTCGTAGTGCTAAAATATCACTCTGTACTCACCCAGTCACTCTATAAGCACTAGGTAGTGAGGGGGGAATATAACTATACTCCCTCCTATATATATATATATATATATATATCAAATAACTGTAGAACAATTCCTGGAAATAGTTGTAAACATACATATACATACACAAATGGATGATACACACTAAATGCGAACTATTAAACGCTAGACGCATAGGCCGGTGAAACGCAGACGGATGATTACATAGAAATAAAAACCACTGACATAAACATGCCCATGAAAGACCATACCGTGCGCATAATATAAACTGACAAATACCATCTAGATAGAAGCTATATTAACATAATAAATACACCAATACCATATATCCAAAGAACTCAAATATTATATGTAACAGTAAAGAGAAAACAGTAAAAAGAACAAATATAAAATGAATAATGTACATAGATCTGACGTAGACACTTGGACACCGTGTATAATGTCGAGACGACCCAATGCCACAGCACAAAACAAACTGACTCGTCAGCTGTCTCTCAACAACATACAATATGTACCTAGACAATTTTACCTTTGCGCCGTCTCCCGCATTTCGAGAAACAATGCAAAAATATCCTACTTATAACGAACACTGGACCACATACAAATATTTACGTAACGCACAACCACAATACTTAGGACGATGAGCACAACAGAAGCAAACAAGGATTGCCGACACCAATGCGATGGTAGAATCTTACAAAAGTCCTTAATTTGTTTTCAATAGTCTCCGAAAATCGCCTGGAAATGTTTGTCTGTTACTGTTTTGAAACGATTACGACGTTAGCTTCCCACAATGAATTAATGTTCTGATGCGTTGTCACTTTTTGTTGACGCGATGACACGATTTTCGACTGTCGTAAAAGTTTAAGATGATGATAATTATCCCAACGCCTTGTATCTTCACAGTCCGTAATGTTTTTGTACTCCTCCCCGTGGAGTTGGCGTGTGATTGTATAATGTCTGTTATCGTTCTTGTTTTGCCAGAAATATAGGGTTTTCGTTGCGTTTTGGGGAGCCGAAAATACCTTTACAATCAATTAATGTTTATCTGCGTAGTCACTGTCGCTTTGAAGTGATGGTATGGTTTCACTGTTGCTGACCCGGTTAAACCAACGAATGGCCGAAAATGATCACGCGCTTTAAATCTCATATTTGCGAAGACGGCACCTGAATGACTGTTGTGGTTTGTTTGCCGATGATAACACACACACACAAAGACGTTAAACGTAAATCCTAGTTTCAGTAGAAAAACAACGTGTTATTCTCAGTTGAAATTTTTCCGTCAAATTCCCTGGTTCTCGGCCTTGAAATGAACCCACCGGTCATCTCTGTTTCTCTTTATCACAATAATCCGTGTAGAAACTTTTCCTTTTCTGTGGAGCAACGATTGTCACCTTTGTGTGTTCCCCACACTTTCCTCCTATAACTCCCCTCCTCCTGGCGAGTTTTTAACCATGAATTACCCTCGTAACTCCTCTGGCGCCCCTCTCCATCTTATTATCTGCACCGAACTCTGAAGACGCCGTAAACACACACACCCGCTGTGCACAAGTTCACCTGACCTTCACCTTTGGCGCCTGTCTATTTTTCGTGAACACCCTGTTCTAAACAGCGCCGACTTTTTCGCTTGCTGTCCGCCAGACGACTCTCTCAGCAGCGCGAACCTTGTCTGTGTACTGTGAATAAACCCCGCTGTCCCCTCTCCCTCTCAGGGTGGGAAATGGTTTTACCTGTGGTGGCCTTTCGTGAACTCTCCGCTAGCCAATTCCCGCACAGGAGAAACACCAGTGTTTATATCGTGGACAGTCTTTCCCCGTCTCCTCTCCCCACTCCGAGTGAGAAATGATATTTTTACCTGATTTCTCGTGGACTCTGTATTAATTCTCCGACACTTTTGACATGCGTTGTCTACTGAAAATGGTGTTTATTCTTGACAGGAGAGCTCTCATTATTGTTGTTGTAATTGGGCATCCGACTAATGTCTCTGATGTTAGTGTTCTCTCTAATCGACGAAGCCTCCCAGAAATCTTCTCCTGGTCTGGTCTACACTCAACTCCCTCTCAGCTCGGAGTCCAAACATCAACTGCCCCGTCAATCTTTGTCCCTGTCTTTTTAAACAATTCTATGCCCCCTCACAATGATCCACACAAACACCACCTCACTGCTCCAACTGTCTGCCTCTTCTTGCAGCCCCTCTACCTTACACCCAACCCCGTTTATCTCCTTATACTTTCTTTCCGGTGAATGCCCTTTCACCTCGTGAACTGTTTATATTGTACGGCCACTCACCTTAATGCCACTGAACACAGGCATGTGACAACTGTTAACATTTTAAACCACAAAACACGATGTAATTTGTGGGGATAATATTGTTAAAATAACACTCTTAACATTTTAAAACAACAACACAACACAATTTAATTGTTGGGAAATATATTATTAACATAAAACTGTTAATATTTTAAAACAACAAAACGCAAATTAATTGATGGGAAACACATTATTAAAACACTTGCAACTAAATACGATCAGTTTTGTGTCTAACAATATTGTATATACTTCTACAGGACGTTACAATCAACCCAAACCTTAGGATTATTTTCTAGGTAATTTTACGTTGAGTAGTTTGCCTCTTGGTGACAACTGGCAAGATCGAGGGAAAGAGAACAAGGGGAAGACAGAGATGTAAATACCCGGATGGCTTGATCACGTGGCATGGTCGAGACAAGAAGACTGAGCTGATCCACGACACTGGTGATCGAGTGAAATGGCGAATCATGACCGCCTACGCCTACCGACATGGCACATGATGGATGGATGGATGGATGGATGGATGGATGGTTGAAGTTAGCTGTTGGTTTCTGAACGATAAATCAACGCTGCAGTCGAGCTGACCGGTATAGGGTTCGATACGACACAAATTAGCGGAAACTGTTATCAAATAAAACCATCTTCATAAGAGAGTAAGTTAATAAGTAAGTCACAAATGGCTGTATAAAAATAACTACACGTGATAACAACTTGAAACCAGTTTATTTTTATACATACATTGTCCCTTTATTTCTCAACACAATTGCCACTAACATCGATGCACTTACCCTATCGTTTTATCAGTCCTCCCAAACCGGCTGCTTAGAACTGCATGCTTTGATTTCATTTACCGGCCATCCCACAGAACTGTGTGACTTACTTATTGACTCTCCCTCTTAACGTTTTCTACCCGCCTACACACCGCTTTACGGGACAAACATTTGTCAGCATAAACACTGACAACCCAACTTGGCGTGAGACATTTCGCGAATGACGCCGAAATTGAATGCGAAGTGAAAACGTGGTCTAGAAAACAGAGCACGCAGTTCTATGCAGCCGGTTTGGGAGGACTGATACAACGATGGGATAAGTGCATCAATGTGGGTGGAAATTATTTTGAGAAATAAAGAGACAATGTATGTATAAAAATAAAGTGGTTTCATGTTGTTATCATATTTAGTTATATATTTTTCTACAGCCATTTGTGATTTACTTATTAACTTACCCTCGTAATTCGCTCTCTCGCCCCCCCCCCCCCTCCCCTCCCCCCCCCCCCCCCCCCATAAAACCGTTTATCATCTTCTCAAATAACTCCGGTACATCGTGATCTCTTTCCAATTTCTTCATGGTTCTATACACTCGGTCATTCTGCGGCCGCTGCATGAAAAAAGAGGAGAGGGAGAGAACCCTTTAAAAAAAAAATTATAGGACAGAACAATACAAACAACTTGCTGACATGGGCAAAGCGTGAGTACACCGTGGGCTTTTCCATATCGTCACTCATTTTTCTGAACACTAGGTCAGTACCGTGTGGTAGATTTTCTCAGTATAATGCAAGTAGTCGAAATGCCGCCCCCTTCATGTTCCCCCCCCCCCCCTTTAAAATGCCGCCCCCTTAGGAAGCCCCCTTACGGTGCCGGCTGATGCGGCCTCCTCTCCGTTTCATAGCACAGCACGGCCCTGCACTAGATCATTGTTTTAACATGTCTTTTCTGCCTGAAGTTAGTTGCATGTTTACAGACGTCGCAGTCAACCCCAGCACTTGTTGGCTTTTTGTGATTTCTTAGCAAGTTTACGTTCAGCAGTTTGTCATTGCTTTCTGTACAACCGACACTCGTACCATTTTATGAAAACCAACGCAAGACCGCCGGGCGCCGAATCGTCCGCAGCTGTGTTTAGAACGCGCTATGCGGGATTACGAATTGAGTCAGTAACCTCTTTGTCAGCCTCGAAGTAAGGAAAATGTGTATCGGACTACAACACTTCAGTCGGCAGTGGCTTAGCTACTACAGGATCCTTCAAATGGGACTAGTCAAAGGGTGAGAACCAGACTCAGGGAGACAAGCTTGTGAAGTATTATATGCGGTGGCGTAGATACCGCAGGATCCTTGGTTTTACAGTGATACCTAATTCACTTCTTCTTCTTCTTTTTCTTCTTGCGACACTGCAAGGTACAGACGGAACCAGATGAGATGAGGTGAGACGAGATTAGACGAGACGAGATTATATGAGATGAGATTAGACGAGACGAGATTATATGAGATGAGATGAGACGAGATGAGATGAGATGAGATGAGACGAGACGAGATGAGATGAAATGAAATGAATGTATGGAGGAATAAGTGTCCAGTATTCCCCTCACTTTAGCGGACGACGAACGGGGGCATCGAACCGTGATCCGACCGCGCTCATAACACTGTCAGTTTCCTAGCAACTACATTAACGCGCTCTTCTTCTTCTTCTTCTTCAGCATTCCGAGCCATTGAGGTTCTTTGCTGCAAATACAATCTGTCTCCATTCGTCTCTCTGGTGGACCTTCTCATGCCAGTCGTTGATTCCAAGTGCTTGTAGGTCTGTATGTATATTATCTCTCCACATTAACGCGCTCGCAGCGTAAAAACAAAAGAAAGGAAGAGGGTCCTTTAACAACGTCGGAGGACAGAAGAAGTACAACCACCAGCTGACATGGGCAAACAGATCGTTTTAAAATAAGTCAGTAGTGAACTTGCGGTTACTAACGTCACCATGGAAATTCGAACGAACGTACGAACTTTATTTTCAAACGGTCACAAATTGAGCACGCAGGTCAGTCTTACATTCCGCCTTTTCAACCACTCATCTTTCGTAGATAAATTATCTATTGTGCATGTCACATTCACATAGAAAAAAACAAACATTGTCAAACGAATGCTGCGAACATAAAAAATACCTATTACCGTGTTAGAGACAGAAGCTCTGTGAGCTGGCATTGGCCAGTATTGCCATGGCAGGACTAATCAGTAATTGCGAAATATGGTGAACATTCACCGCGGGTCTAACCTGTGAATCGATCCTCACACTTCAGAGATCAACAGAGCATCGCTCTAGCAGTGGACGAGAATAGAACACCTAAGCCATTATCATCGGTATTGCGACATCCGTATATGTCCTTACGATGTTAATGATTCCCAAATTGTTAAAAGTTAGTTGCATGTCCTTTACAAGACGTCGCAGTCAACCTCGGCTTTTGGGGTGGTTTGAGATTTCTTGGAAAGTTAACGCTCTTACGCTCAGTAGTTTGTAAGTGCTTTCTGAATGGCCAGCATCCATACCATTTTATGAGAACCAACGCAAGGCAGCCTGCTGCCAAATTTCTTTCAGCTGTGTTTTGAGCGCGGTAAGCGGGATTACGAATTGCTTCCGTAACACCCTCGCACCCAAAAGGTGCCGCGCGAAACACATCTAGCTGGTGCGGCGGGAAGTTGCAGGCATATGAAAGGTTTTAGAGAAATTATTTACAACGGAAGTAATGAAGGTCTGCAGATCTTCTGGTCCACTACACGTCCCTCATCTCATCTCATCTCATCTCATCTTATCTCATCTCATTTATTCCTCTTGTACTTTACGGTGTTGAGGTGAAGTATAAAATAAACAGCGGGAGAGTGCCCGTTTATGGGTATTATATATCGAGATTCCCGTAAACTCTGATATTTCCTCTGTCCATCGTTTACGTGGTTGTCCTCTTCTTCTGGTTCAACTTAGTCTGCACATCATTGCTTGTTGTGGTATACTGTTAGTTGGTAATCTAGTTACATGACCAGACCATTTAACTTGTTATTTTCTGACGAAATCTAGCGCTGCTATAACACCCGCTTCAGTCCTGATTTCTTCATTTCTGATTTTCTCTCTTCTTGATGCATTGAGTATTCTTTTCAAGAATCTCATTTCTATGCTTGTCTTTTCTCTTTTTCTCTCATTGTCCAGGTTTGGCATTGGTAGCATAGAGTTGGTAGGAAGATTGTGTTGTAAAGTGCTTTCTTAGTAACTATTGATACATGTTTGTTCTTTAGTATTGGTGCCATTTGTCCAATGAGTTGGTTTGCCTTATTGCATCTATATTCGATCTCATCTTCTGATTTACCATTTGATGATATTATACTTCCTAAGTACTTGAAGCAGTCTCTGTGGCGAAGGGGTTACAGACGCGGTTCGTAATTCCTCTTACCCGCGTTCGAAACACAGCTGTGCGCGATTTGGCAGCAGACCGCGCTGCGCTGGGTTTTAACGAGTTGGCATGGGAGTCGGTCGTTCAGAAAGCAATAGCAAACTAATGAACGTAAACTTGCCAATACATCAACAATAGCAGTATAATGCTGGTGCTGACAGCGATGTCTTGTAAAAAGCATATTAGTTAGTTAGTTAGTTAGTTAGTTAGTTAGTTAGTTAGTTAGTTAGTTAGTTAGTTAGTTAGTCTTTCCTCTTGAGCCCAAAGAAGCGCATAGGGCAGAAGTCATGACTCTCCATGTCTGGCGGTTCGCAGACACCTGTTGTTAACTTGGATGTTTGGTAAAAAGGATATGCAAAAGAAGAAAACAAAAAACAACTACATGAAGCGCTTTACTTGTTTCAGGGGGTGTTATTTTAGATGTATCTTTGTTGTGTAAGCACCGGATGTAATCCCATTTGGCTCAATTTCTTACTGCAGAGCGCCCTGCTTAACGTACAGCACTGGGCACGAACTGCGTGACCTCAGCGACAACTCCCGGTGATTTTTTTTTCTCATTCGCATATCCTTTACAGCCGGGCTCCCTGGCCTAGTGGTTAAACGACTTTCTCCGTAGTCCCGTTTATCCTCGTAGGGTAACGCAGCGCGCGATAATTGATAGCGGTTCTCGCCGCGTTGGTGACTTACGGGATAAGTGAACCGGCCGCTCAGAAAGCAATGGAAAACTACTGAGCGTAATCTTAGCCAAGAAATCAACAACAGCGGTAAAATGCTGGTGTTGACAGTGATGTCCTGTAAAGGATATGCGAAAACAAATATCCTTTACAGGACATTTCAGTCAACACCAGCATTTTTCAGATGCTGTTGACGTCTTGGCAAGTTTTACGTTCAGTAGGTCGCCACTAGCCGGCTTCAGTGGCTTAGAGGTTATGACTTTTGTCCGTAATTTCGTATACTCTCGTGGGTAACGTGATGACGGTGAGAATCAGCAGTGGTTCGAATCGCATCGGTAACTTACGGGGTATGTGAGCCGGCCGCCCAGAAAGCAATGGCAAACTACTGAGCGTAATCTTGCCAAGAAATCAACATGCAGCTGAAAGATGCTGATGTTGACAGCGATGTCCTGTAAAGGATATGCAAAAAAAAAAAAGAAAAAAAAGATCGCCACTGCTTTCTGAACGACCGGCTCACATACCTCCAAAAGTAGCCAGCTCGACGCGATCCGCTGCCGAATCTCGCGCAGCTGTGTTTCGTACGAGGGTATACGGGATTACGAACAATGTCCTTAACTCATTCGCCAGGGAGACCGGCCGCAGTGATCTACGAAAACAAAACACACTCGTAAACCGAGTAACTGCGTGCCAGAACAAACCCACGACCTTCGACGTGCAATGCAGGCGATTAGAGCACGGATACCCCCACCCCATCCCCCCAATTCTCTCTCCCTCCCTCCCTCCCTCACACACACAAAACACATGAACACTTGTCTCTCAGTGAACTGTCATGCCCAAGCAACCAATCAACGCATGACATCTCAATATTTGCCTCGTCCTAACCCCACCTATGCAAGACCTGGTAACAAACAACTACTCACCACATATAATTGGTTCACATCTTGATTGATTTAATGGAGCCATTCAGTGCATGTACTCCCAAAAAAAAATGGTTTGACGATAATCAGTTTTCCAAATGGCAAATCTAATTAGCCGTTGATAAAGCTGTTCAAATACCCAGCTAAAAGGTTAGAACCACGACTACCCAAATGCGTTTTGATCATAACAAGAATATTAATAGAATACAGAAAATATAATCAAAGCGGTTAATTACCCAGCAAACAGAGATACCATGCAAGCGCAAGCCCGCGCGTGACCCCAGTTGCTACATTCAGTGCAGCGTTATAAGACAAAAGGATTAGGACAATCAAAGGTTCAGAATCGATTGGGCATTATATGCAAACATTGAGGTGAATACTCCCGTTGTATTGAGATGAACAACCGCGAATAGAACTGGGGGAGTCGTGATAATTGGAATGGATTTGGTACGATGAGGAGTAAAACGGGCGCGTTGTTGTACCAGTTAGGATGCTAGGTTCACAATGGCATGGGCGCGGTCGAACGACATTTCGATGTCAGATGTCGAAGTATGCTACAGGAAGAAAAGGCTGTTCATCCATCTATCTATCCCTTCTTTCATTCACACCTGCAGTATGTGATGGTCTTAACATTTGACATGCCAACAGCAAGTTCCTGTATAGTAACTATACACACACAAGTATTGTTTGACGTTCATAGAAGTAGATGAAAGAAGTAGACAATAGACGACACACTACACAGTATAAAAATAACTATAGCAGAGTCCGGAGTAAGTATAGCATAGCTGTCAATTGTTATGTTGTCTAGGGCGTCCTATAGTTTCTACCTCTTCCTTTTAATTCTATGAACGCCAAACACTACACGCGTGTTTATACATTAACTGTCTTAAAGGGTTCCCTAACTGATATTCCTGCTAAGTCCATTCATCATGTGCCGTTCCGATAAGCGTGGGCGGTCTTGTTTTGCCATTTCAAGCCGCCACCAGAGTCGTGGATCAGCTCAGTGTTCTTGTCTCGACCATGCCACGTGGCCAAGCCATCCAGGTATTTACTTCTCTACCTTCCCCTTGTTCTTTCCCCCTCGATTTTACAAGTTGTCGCCAAGTTCTCCGGTTTATTTCTTCTCACAACGTGTCCAAGATTGTGACTGTTTACGTCTAATTTCTCCAATCAATTTACGATTTTCATTTGTTTCTTGTATGACTTGGTCACTGGTTTTTCTGTCTGTCCATGGTATTCTTTCCATGTGCCTCAGAAACCATATTCCCACAGCCATCATCTGTTTTTTCAGCTTGTCTGCTCGTTGTCCACGCCTCACTTCCATACAAAAGTACAGGTTCTGTGTAGCACTTCAACACTCTTTTTCTCGTTGCAAATGACATCCTCTGATTGGTCAGTATGTTTTCCATCTTGCACAAGACTACCTTCACCATGGAGATTCTTGTTGTAATCTCTTCAAACCATATTTCATCAGATGTTATGACTGTTCCGGGATAATTGTACCGATTCACTTGTTGAAGAATATTCCCATTTACTTGTATATTACATTGTGGTATTTCCTTCTTCCCAGTAACGACCATAATCTGTGTCTTCTTACAATTTAATTCTAACCCTAGTTGTTCACTGTTTACAACAACCGCATCTACTAAACGTTGCAAATCCTGCTCATTATCTGCAATCAAAATCGTCCGCATATCTAATTTTATAGATGTTACGTCCCTCAATGGTTATTCCTCTCATATCTTCTAAATTTCTGAAAATATGTTCACTGTATAGGGTTAAACTATTTGGCAACATTACACATCCTTGACGCAAACATCTCGAATAGACTGATATTGACCCACTTCATTATCTGTATGGCAGTTTGTTGTTTCCAGTATATGTTTTTACATGCTAAAGTCTTTTACATCAACGTGTAGATATGCAAGCATCTTCATCATGTTGACATGTCTTACTTTATCGAAAGCCTACGTTTAGTCAATAAAGCAAATATGTGGGTCTTTACTTATTTCTATAGAACGTTCAATTACTGTTCTCGGTATATACACATTTATTGTACCATTGCCTTCTACGAACCCACATTGTTCTTCTCCTATTTCGGGTTGTATTTTCTTCCTAACACTTTTTGTCTGATGATTCTTAGCAATATCTTAGTGATGTGGCTCATTATACTAATTGTTCGATATTGATCACATTCGAAGGCTCCTGATTTCTTCGGGATTGCAATAAATATAGAATTACATATTTCAGGAGGTATATCTCCAGTATCATATATTGTGTTCAGCAGTCTGGTGACCTGGTCTATTCCATATTCTTCTAATGTATTGATAATTTCTGTTGTGATGTTGTCTGGACCGGGTTCTTGCCAGTTTTAATATGGTTAAGAGCATTCTGAATTTCCATCTTAAAAATTTATGGTCCTTCATTATTATTCCTAATAACATACTGTTCTTCTCTTGTATCACCATAAAGATCTTTCACATAATCTGATCACGCATGTAAACTCTGATATTTTTCTATTATAATTTACCATCTTTGGATTTTAGGCAACCCGTTGATGCGTGTGTTCTTTTGTTAGTGATGTCATTAATTCTTTTATGCATTAAATTGGTATTTCGTGTGTTGTGTTGGTTTTCAATTTATCTGCAATTTTCTTCAAGCCATGCATTTTTTTTAAAAAGCCGCTTAAAAGTCGACAGGGTCGACTTCAGTGTACCGGGTTCTATCCCGTATGGCTCGGCCTCTTTCTGCAGCGCGGAAAAGCGTCACACAAAGCACGAACGCCGTAGCTCTAGCGACGACCCACAGGAGACTCCGAAAAATTTCACTCGTGAACCGAAGGACGCGGCCCGGAAGCGAACCCACAACCCTTCGCAGCCCGAGTCAAACGGCTTGACCACTTCGCCACGAAGACTCCCGTAATCAGCACAGGTTTTCCCTTTGGCACAGTTTCCTAATTTTCCTGTGAATCTCTTTATATTTTTCATGGTTATTTTGGTTATTTCGGAACATTTCTACGAGTTTTAAGATGTCTTCCGTCACCCATTACTTAATAATAATAAATTGTCCGGAGGCATTTTGCTGCTATGCGTCAGTGATGTGACAGCCCCATTACATTGTGTAGGCTGAGAGCCAGGAGGAATAGGTGGCCCATCTTTCCCTAATTTTGACAAGCGACGAGCCCAGACGTCGGACCAGCGTCCTACCATGCTCATGAATTTACCGATGCAATTCGCTATCAATTCTTTATCAATTATCTATCAATTCGCTATGAGTTCGCTATCAATTTCCCTATTAATTCGCTATTATTCGCTATCAATTTCGCTAGCGCGACCGTCTATACTGTTTCCCATTCCATTCTACCATCACCCCAACCCCGTCGTACATCAGAAATGTAATTGTATTAGGGTCCATCGCCTGGCTCTCATTAATAATCCTGTGACTGAGTAAGCCACAAATAGGATATTAATTTGAATTGTTTTTATGTTTGTTTTTTTAATTTTCGACGGGCTCGCGTTCTCCAGGGACCAGAGCCGCTCCATGAGGTCCCCATGTCCCTGTGTGTCATTTGGGTGACCGCCTCTGCTGGTGGCGCTGGCAAGATCAAGTGCAGATACTTCTCTTTGATCTTAGCTAAAAGTTAATTTGATTCTTTTGTTTTTAAAGGTCTCTTAGTCCCACTGTTGTTTGTCCATCAAGAATGATGATGACGATTCATTTCATCCAGTAGGGGTTGAAAGTGTGGAGCCGTGAGTTCTAAGATGGTTGACAAGGCCTATTTTGGCTCGAAATGTTCTTTGACAATGTGGATGAAGAATGAATTGCGCGATGAATTGGATTAAAGTGAGGAAGACTTGCGCAATTCGTCGACCTCACTCTCTCGCCTGAGTCCTATCTGGGTCCAGTGGCAAGACAAGTCAAGACGACTGGAGACGAATACGGGTGCAGTGGATGACCAGGGCGCTCTACGTACCATTGCCGTGCTCATTACGTTTCACTACGCTTTGCAGGTAAACGCCGTCTTGCCCGTTGAATCATCAGTGATTTCATCCGTGCAGAGTATAGTCCCACTATGTGCCTTTCGTCCCACCGTGGTCCACGAAGGCCCACCTGCCAGTGTTAGTGGACAGTGACTTAATTATTCGAGTTCGCAGTTAGAATGACCGGTTCTGAAAACTGGGGCGATTGTTATCCAAACAGAGTAATGGCTTAGATTGGCCTATACTTACTTAGTTAAAATCCGAGTTACACAATAACCGATAAATTCTTATGGGTTGGATGTATGGAATAATCAAAATCTTTAACACCTCAAGCAGATATCTGTGTATAGGGTAACTTTACTATTAATGCTATTCCAATGTAAAAAGAGACAGGAGGGAGTAATATGCACATACAGTTTGTCACAGAAATTTGTAGCAAAACTTTGACTACCTTTTTGGCAACTGAAATATTCTCTTGTTCGGCAGATAATCAAGGGATGCAATCGGAATTGGTATCGACAGTTTTGACGAGTGAAGGATTAAATCCCTTATATTAAGATCTTTTCCTTCTGCGTTAGTCTAGAATCTAGAATGTTGTTTTAGACGTAATTCCATTGTGCCTGTTTACAGCAGAGCTGCGATATTTGCACCTACGACTTCTTCATACATTTGTTGGCAGGGTTACTTTCCTGGGTATTAAGATCCAACCGGTCTCTGTGGCTAAGGGCTTGCGAACGCGGTTTGTGAGCCAGTATACTCGGGTTCGAAACACGGCGGTGCTGGTTTTTTCGAAAAAGGTATAGGAGCCTGTCGTTCAAAAAGCAATGGCAAACTACTGAACGTAACACTTGCCTAGTACATCAATAGCAGCATGAAAATGCTGGTGTTGACTGCAACGTCCCGTAAGGGATACGCAACAACAACAACAAAAAATACAAACTGTATGTGGTTGAGCGCCGGCGCAGTTGCTAAGAGACAGTGAACGCATGTCACAATAACCCTATATACCGGCCTGGGAGGGTCAACCCTGTCAACAAATGCCTGAAGAAGTCGGATGTGTCGGCCGACATGCGCAAATATCGCAGCTCTACTGTAAACAGACACAACGCATTTACGTCCAAATCAAACATTCCATACGAACAAAGAAAAGAAAGAAATCAGCTGCAAACAATTTGGCAGCAGACCGCCTTGCGTTGATTTCGATGGTACGAGCGGCAGTCGTTTTGACATTAATGACAAATTAATGAATGTAAAAATTACCTAGCATATTACAAATTGCTAAAACATGCTGGGGTTGATTATGACGTTGTGTATAGGACATGCAACTGATTTTAACTGTGTATTTGGACACGTTAATTATTTGTATGTGCGAGCGAACCTTCATCATCACCACCATCATTATTATCATCATCAAGTGCTTTGCCGACTAGCGCGGCGATTATTCTCCCCCACATCTTGCGATCTCTAACGGAATGCATCAATCCATCTGTCTACACCTTTCCGTGCCATGACACAAGATTGTCAAGAAATGTCTCACTCTGTCACCCTCTATCTCTCTTACCAGAAATCGTTCCAGCTGTTATAACATGTTCCAGTATTTGTCTTCTCATAATGTCGCCATATAACAAAGGCCGCCACTTTCTGATGTTTTTGATAAGTTGTCTTTGCGTATTATCCTCCATCAAACTCTCCAGATTGCTCATTTTAGCTGTCCAGAGAATTTTCTGTGGTTCTATGTAACATGCAAGAAGGGCGAGCCTTCATTGTAGAAATGCAGGGGACATAATTACAAATGTTGAACCTTTATAGTAGATAAATAGGGGACATAACAAATGTCGAACCTTCATAGTAGGTAAATAGGGGACATAATAGCAAATGTTGAATCTTCATAGAAGATAATTAGGGGGCATAATTAAACAACGATGAACCTTCATAGTAGATAAATAGGGGACATAAATTAAAAACTTTGGATCTTAATAGTAGATAAATAGGGGCCATAATTAACAATGCTGAACCTTCATTGTAGATAAATAAGAGACATAAATAAAAACGTTGAACCTTCATAGAAGATAAATAGAAGACATAATTTAAATCGTTGAACCTTTATTGTAGATAAATCGCTTCTCGGCCTTTTGGCTAAAATCAAGTGTATTTGCTGCTCCCTTCCAGTAGTGCGCTTGGTCTGGTCGGAGGCCGGGATGATCGTCCTCGGTCCTTTGGCTAAGATCAGACGCATTTGCTGCCCCCCGAAGTAGTGCGCCTGGTCTGGTGGGGGACCGGGGATCCAAACCACCTCACATAAGCATCACTTTAAATGTGAGCCCGGTGGACCACTGTGGGCAATAGCTCACAGTGGGACTAAGGGTCCACGCCAAAAAAAGGGGAGGCGGGGAACCAGCTAGTCTGGGATGACCGCCAAACCCAAAAAAAAAAAAAAAAAGATAAATAGGAGACATAATTAATCACGTTAACATCACTTTTGTCATGAGTACGGATTAATTCCCCATAGAGACGATTTGTAAACCCTTCTGAAGAAATCAATTTCTATTATTGACAGCAGTCAAAGAACGTAGAAGTACATTTTCATTCATTGTTAATGCGACCATTGTTATCTTGCGCAATGGAGATCAACCGTATAGAGAATAGCGGAAGCGTTAGTATTATGGTTATCGCATAACGCTGACAATGTCAGACGAGTGTGTGACCAATTCTTAACACTCTGAAAATAAAGTGCATTCGTTCGTTCTACAATGGCATGAGTGCTGTCGGAGGAGGGTGAGGCGCCGGCTCTCTCCTATGCTACGAGAGCAAACGCCTGGCAATCTCTTCCTCCGTGCACTCTCATAATTAAGTGCCCTGCCAGCTGGCGTGGGCGTTCATGTCTCTCCACATATCTTGGTCTTTGGTGTTCTGGATCAACTCTGCTGATGATATTCCTCCATGCCTCCGTCTTAATCCGTCCAGAATCATTTCTCTTGGTCGGCTTCTACCTCTCTTCCCCTCGATCTTATCCGTTCTCATAACATGACCAAAGAAAGCTGTTTTTCTCTTACTTATTGTTGTATATCATGTTCTAGTTTCATTAGCCTGTTTCAGACAATCGTCGTTAGTTACTCTGGCAGTCCAAGGAATTTGCAGAATTTGTCTCAGGAACCACATCTCTGTTGCCCGTGTACTCTAGCCAATAATAATATGATTGCACTAACATTTCACATACCCACATCAGATTCCTGTTACAGAAGCTATAAATATTTATAAACATGTAAAGATTAGTTATTCGGTGGACAGATTAACCTCACTGCGCATGGAACCATTCAGTCCTTAAGTGCTCGCCCCCCCCCCCCTCCCCTTTACCTCTCTCAGCTGTAGTCTGACGACTCCAGTTATGTGTACGTTTAGTATTCTTCTGCGGCCCTCCATACACAGCTCTCCTGTCTGGCTGAATGCCTGTAGGCTTGATGTTCCTGCAGATTGCTGATTTACTTGATGACTCGTATATTGCTGATTTACTTGATGTTCTTGAAGATTGCTGATTCAGTCATCTCTTGTTCCGTGTCATCACCCTGCCTCTCTGAGGGTATTTGATACATTAGCCAGGGTGATTGATGGTCCGCTGTCCACAAGAAACCCGCCTGGCAGCTTGTTTATAGTAGTGGTAGTAGTAGTAGTAGTAGTAGTAGTAGTAGTAGTAGTAGTAGTAGTAGTAGCAGTAGTAGCAGCAGTAGTAGTAGCAGTAGCAGCAGCAACAGCAGAAGCAGCAGCAGCAGACGCGCAGCAGCAACAGTAGTAGTAGTAGTAGTAGTAGTAGTAGTAGTAGTAGTAGTAGTAGTAGTAGTAGTAGTAGTAGTAGTAGTAGTAGTAGTAGTAGTAGTAGAAACATCAGCTACTGATAATGAAGATCAAGATGATGAAAGTAGTGCTGATAATGATGGGAGAAGAAAGTGCATTTGAAACCGATGATGATGATGATGATGATGATGATGATGATGATGATGATGATGATGATGATGATGACGGCAATGATTATGAATGACGATGATAATGGCGACAATGGTGATGCTGAAGGTGATGCATATGATCATGATGTTAACGACAGAGACATTCCACAAAGCATGCCATTCTCTGAAACACCTACAGTCAGCAGGAAGACCCACAGGCACCTACTTACCCGTCTGAGGATCTTGTCGACAGGAGCAGCGGTCGAGTCCGGGTCCTGCAGGAGGCATTCATCACATTCACAAGGAGGCATGGAAGACATAATCTCCTTCTCGCCCATCATCTCCATCATGTTCAACACTTCCTCCTCGTTGACAGACGTCAGAGACGAGGTCTTTGACATCGAGGAGGTCGATGATGACGCTGACAAGGTCCCTTTCTCACCCATGTCTTTCTGCAGGCGACAGTTTCCCTGACTGTTGGAACACGGGCGTAACCATAGACGCGGAGAATAGACCGATGTCGGAGAGTCAGGGAAGTCTATGAATAACTCGTCCATGTCACCATCCGCTGAGCTTGTACTGGAGACTTGAAGCCGAGGTGAAGGAGGTGGTGATAGCTCCCAAGAGCACGGCGAAAAATCGGCCCCGTCCACGGCTGATGATGATGTTCCTTCGGGGCATTCAATCGAATCTTTAACTGTTGCCATGTTGAATGCGAATGAAGTCTTGTTTCGGAACAAGATAATGCTTCGGAACAGGGTAATAACTTCAGAAGCTAATTAGCAGTCAATAATCACAAATGGATGTGTTATAAGTAATCCACATGCATGTATCCATTGAATTGAATAAAAGTATGATCCTGTTTTATGTGTGCATTTCACGAGGTACTGTTACACACGGATAGTTTAATGTAATCTACTTAGCCTTTGACGACCAAGAAAAGGCATTTGATAGAGCAGATAGAAACAAGTTTTGGGAAATCCTTACACGATATGTAGTGAGTACACATCTAATAAATGTATGTAGAAGTTTATACAACAACAGTGAATGCATAGTGAGAACAAATGGTGGACACTCAGAACCCTTCACCATAAGATCCGGAGTACGACAAGGTTGTGTCCTGTTCCTCCTCTTGTTCATAACATATACATACAACATATGTGAAGATACCAGCCAAACAGAGACCTCAAAAACACCGCATGACGAACAGAACACCGAAGAAGAACCAACGGCAAATTACATTATTAAAGAACTCTTATTTGCAGACGATCAAGCACTAATAGCAAAATCAGAAGCAGAATTACAAGACAACATGAATAGTCTAACCCAAGTGTGTAATGAATATAACATGAACATTAGCACCAGTAAAACAGAGGTAATGACTGTAACCAAAGAAGAAAAAACAACAAAGATTCATCTAAAAGAACACCCCCTAAAACAAGTAAAGAGCTTTATATACTTAGGAAGTATATCATCAAATGGCAAATCAGAAGACGAGATCAAAAATAGATGCACTAAGACAAACCAACTCACTGGACAAATGGCACCAATACTAAAGAACAAACATGTATCAATAGTTGCTAAGAAAGCGCTCTACAACACAATCTTTCTACCAACTCTATGCTAGCAATGTCAAACCTGGAAGACCACAGAAAAAGGGAAAAGAAAAATCACAACAGAAATGCGATTCCTGAGAATACTCAATGTACCAAGAAGAGAGAAAACCAGAAATGAAGAAATCAGGACTAAAGTGGGTTTATAGGAGCGCTAGGCTTTATTTGAAGGCAACAAGTCAAATGGTTTGGTCATGTAACTAGATGACAAACTAATAGTATACCATAACAAGTAATGATATACAGACCAAATGAAAGCAGAAGAAGAGGCCGACCACACAAACGATGGACAGAGGGAATAGCAGAGTCCATGCGAATCTCAATACATGAAGTCCATAAACGGGCACTCTCCCGCTGTTTATACTTCACCTCGACACCGCAAGATACAAGAGGAGCAAGATGAGATGATGAGATAGTTTAATGTAATTCCCACTTCGGTGGTGTGAATAAAAATACTGGTACGCTGGCTAAACATTCGACATGGAGGGCAAAGATAACAAATGGAATAAAGACATAGGATAAAATTATTCTAGAAAGGTCAGACACTGAGCACGTGAGACGTTACACGGTGCGTTATGGTAGAAATGACCATGTGTTGCCATTGCAGACAAACAATTACCTGACGAATTGATCTGTTCAGTCACATATATATTTCACCGCATCTCGTAAACGATTGCTCAACTATAGTAAGGCGTTAGCAGTTAGACCGTCCCAGCTGGTTTTATGCAAACAGAAGAGTTCGTTTTAAATTTCAATTTAACGTGGAGATACCAAATTCTCCACATTCTAACAATATCTGTGACCATAACTAAAGGTTCATTTACGTGTCTGGGGGACTAATAATGTAGCCAAAGGTTAGGCACGCAATTCGCAATCGCGCGATCGGAACACAACTGCGGGAGATTTGGCAGCAGGCCGCCTTACGTTTGTTTTTATTAAAAAAAGGTATGTGTGCCGGTCGGTCAGAAATGAATGGCAAACTACTGAACGTAAACTTGCCCAGAAATCACAAAAAGCCCCAAAATTCTGGGGTTTACTATGATGTCCTGTAAAGGATATGCAACAAACTTTTAAAACCCACAAATAAATGTCTACATCATGTGGTATTGTGGGATACCCATGTTTCAACCATCCACGGTGCTAAGGGTTACAAAACAGAGGTCAAAAGGTCACGAAGATCGACTTCGCTGCACAGGAATTTATCTAATATGGCTCGGTCTCTTTCCGTAAGGCGACACAAAGCACAAACTCCGTAGCTCTAGCGACGACTCTAAGGAGTCTGTGAGAAAATCGCACTCGCGAATCGAACGCACAACCTACGGAGCACGTGGCGTAACCGTTTCGCCACGGAGACTCCCAGTGCAAGGGAATTAGTGTATGGTACTAAGATATTCATTGCATGATCTACGGAAGGAGACTTCGAAGCTTATTTACTTAACCGCGTGTAATGAAATTTATTACCGACTAAAACCCGATAAAATCATTTACTAATTACACAGGAAACAATGTCGTAGAAGAATATATCCTACAGATAGGAATTAAGTAGGATACATGGGGGTCTCTATGGCAGAATGGATAAGAGCGCTCGCTCTGAAACTTCCGGTGTGCTAATGCCGAGGCAACGGGTTCAACCCCATGCAACAGTCAGTTGGACTAAAATGTTGCCTTCTCGTCCTTGACTTTGGGACGTAAATTACAAGTACCTCTGAAGTAGGAGTGGGTTCGCCTGATGGCGAGGGGCACTGGTAATAGGGAAAGCTAATCGACACGCAGAAATCACTCCAGTGTACCAGTATCCCTTGTATGGATTACCCTTAAGTTCAAAGCGAGCGAAGGTCAACGAACAAACCAAAATAACATGACCTTATTGAAATATACATCGATCCCTAAGCCACTACAACACACCTTATTAAGTTTACATCCATCATGTGCCATGCAGGTAAGCGTTGGCGGTCATGACTCGCCATTTTACGTGATCACCCGAGTCGTGGATCAGCTCAGTGTTTCTGTCTCGACCATGCCATTTGGCCAAGCCATCAAGGTATTTATTTCTCTGTCTTCCCCCTTATTCTCTTCCCCTCGATCGTGCCAGTTGTCACCAAATTCTCCAATGTATTTCTTCTCATAACATGTCCAACAACTTTTGACTTTCTACGTCTATTTTCTCTAATCAATTTACGATTTTCATTTGTTTCTTGTAGGACTTGGTTATTGGTTTTTCTCTCTGTCCATGGTATTCTTTGCATTCTCCACAGAAACCACATTTTCACAGCCATCAGATGTTTTTCAGCCTGACTGCTCATTGTCCAAGCTTCATATCCATACAAAAGTACAGGTTCTATGTAGCATCTCAACACACTTTTTCTCGTTTCAATTGACATCTTTTTATTGGTCAGTATATTTTTCATCTTGCTAAAGGCTACTTTCGCCATGGCAATTCTTGTTCTAATCTCTTCAAGGCATCTCCCATCAGATGTCATTACTGTTACGAGATAATTGTATCGATTTACTTGTTGAAGAATATTCCCATTTACTTGTATATTTCATTGTAGTTTTTCGTACTTCCTAGTGACGACCATAATCTGTGTCTTCTTACAACTTCTTAATTCTAACCCCAGTTGTTCACTGTGTGCAACAACCGCATCTACTAATTGTTGCAAATCCTGCTCATTGTCTGTAATCAATACTGTATCATCTGCGTATCTAATGTTATTGATGTTTCGTTCAACAATGATGATTCCATTTATATATTCTACATTTCTGAAAATATTTTCACTGTACAGAGAAAAAAAGATTTGCAGACATTGCACATCCCTGCCTAACACCTCTCTTAATAGGTTGATATCGTCCCACTTCGTTATCAATCATTACGGCAGCTAATTGTTTCCTGTATATGTTTTTTATAAGTCTAATGTCTTTCTCATCAGTGTTTAGATCTGCAAGCATCTCTACCTTGCTAACATGTCTTACTCTATCAAAAACCTTTATGTAATCAATAAAGCAAAGATGTATATCTGTGTTTACTTCTATAGAACGTTCAGTTACTGTTTGCAGCATATATACAGCATTTACTATACCCTTGCCTTCTACAAACCCACGTTGTTCTTCTCTTATTTCAGATTGTATTTTCTTCCTCATTCTTTGCATCATAATTCGTAGCAAAATCTTCGTGATGTGACTCATTATACTAATTGTTCGATGTTGATCACATTCCAAGGCTCCTGATATTTTGGGGATTGCAATAAATACATAATTACATAATTCAGAAGGTATATCTCCGGTATCATATATTGTGTTCAGCAGTCTGGTGACTTGATATATTCCATATTCTTCTAAAGTATCAATAATTTATTTTGTGATGTTATCTGAACCGGGGGTCTTGCCAGTTTTTATATGGTCAATAACATTCCGAATCTCCATCTTCAAAATTGGCAGTCCTTCATTATTAATTTGAATATCATACTGTTCATCAGTGTTATCATCATAAAGGTTTTTCACATAATCTGATCATATATGTAGAATCTGATCTTTTTCTATTATGATTTTCCATCTTTTGTTTTTTAGACAGCCTGCTGATGTATGTGTTTATTTATTTGTAAGTTCCTGCATTCTTTTATGCATTGATTTTGTATTTTTACCGTTGTGTTGTTTTTCAATTTCTATGAAAATTTTTATCAAGCCATGCTTGTTTTGTATTAAGTTTACCAGTGTTAAATCTGAAATTTCACAAGTGAAACTTAATACAGAAGACATGTTTCACAACGTTAAGCAAATGGTTACCCCCAGCAGAACTCCCAGCCTACTCCACAACCGGGATACCTCAGAAGGGATACAGAAGCCGAGATCAAAAGAAGCATGAACTGACATTTCACATGTGAAATGTTTACTTTGCACACGACAAACTGACAAGTCGTATTCTGAAGCATTCGTTTCGATTTGTAGTCTGCGGTTTTCATTTTGTGAGGGTGCAGTTCGTCGTAACGAAATCATTCAGTGCATATTGACATCTCGAGGCTTTATGATCATAAAGTAAAGGTCTGTTGTGCACGTCATTGAAAGTATAGGTCTCTTTTACACGTCTTTGAAAGTATATGTCTCTTTTACACATCATTGAAAGTGCAGGTCTCTTTTACATGTATTTGAAAGTACAGGTCTCTTTTACACATCTTCGAAAGTAAATGTCTCTTTTACACGTCATTGAAAGTAAAAGTCTCTTTCACACGTCTTTGAAAGTAAAGGTCTCTTATACACGTCTTTGGCTCATTGGGCATATGGTGCTGGAGTGATATTTTATGGGTGGGTGGTCAGGTCAGTTTCATACCGACCGCCTTTATGTCCCAAGACATTTCTTGATACCCGTTTTAGGCTGGGTCGACCTGGGAGCTCAGGATCATTAATATATATATATATATATGCCCTCTCGTATGTATATATATATATATATATATATATATATATATATATATATATATATATATATATATATATATATATATATATATATATATTAATGATCCTGAGCTCCCAGGTCGACCCAGCCTAAAACGGGTATCAAGAAATGTCTTGGGACATAAATATATATATTGGGACATATATATATATATATATATATATATATATATATATATATATATATATATATATATATATATATAGATAGATAGATATATATATATATATATATATATATATATATATATATATATATATATATATATATATATATATATACATACATACGAGAGGGCTTCATAAGAAAACCTTAAATGTATTTTGTTGTTGTTGTTGTTGGTGAATATGATTGGGCTTCCCATGAATACCTTAAAAGTGTGATGGAAATTACACGCCATTTTCTTGTAACATTTCAGTATTGTTGTTAAGGATGCCAAGAGTGTTCAGTGGGTGACATCATGGTGGAAACGAAAACGATGACGTCATAAAGACAGTTTAAAGATGGCCGCCCCACTTTTGACATGAACCAAAGAGGAGCAGAGTTCTGTTATAAGTTTCTTTTTTTCTTTTCTTTTTTTTTAATCAGTCAAGTTGTGTAACCCATAGAAATTTATCAGCGAATGAAGCTCCAGTATGGTGATTCATGCTCAGTCCAGCAAGTGGAATCCAATCACTATATCGGCACTGGGGGACTTGCATTGAATTAGTGGTGACTACATCGAAAAATGATACATTTGTTCATTACTTTTTCAGAATATATTCACCCAAAAATGAACACAGAATTAAGGTTTTCATTTGAAGCCCCTCAAATAAGGACATTGAAGACTGAGAAATGTAAGAATAAATGTTCCGGGAAGGTTAACCTGGTCAACAAATGCCCGCAGAAGTCGGATATGTCGGCCTAACGGCGCAAGAACGCAGCTCTGCTGTAAACATTCACAACGCAATCACATCCGGAAAAAAAAAAACTCCGGATGAACGCAGAAGAAGAGGAAGAATAAATGCTTTAAGCCGCATCACACATCTTCACAGTTTTGTTTACGATGAATCCTTGCAAGGGAAAACACTAAAGTAATAATAATAATAATAATAATAATAATAATAATAATAATAATAATAATAATAGTAATAATAATAATAATAAACAACTTCCGCTTTTAGTGAACGTGCGATGTAGTGCCTACACACTAGAGATCCAAAGGCCTTCACACTACACTGACATTCTCATTGTGCAACCTAAGGGAGATGACCGACGCACTAATGCTCCCACGAGCAATGAGTTGAACTGCAATGAGTTGAATCTTTATCTTCTGGCTTCATACGGAGTCCTTTTTTTTCTGATGTGATTGCGTTGTGCCTGTTTACAGCAGAGCTGGGATACTGCGCATTTAGGCCGACACATCCGACTTCTGTGGGCGTTTGTTGACCGGGTTAACCTTCCTGGAAAAAGTTGAGTCAAAAACCGATATCACAGCACTCGGAGCATTCCCACACGAGCTCATCCTCATCTTCAACAGCCAGCGAAGAGTGGCAATACTAAAGTAGAATGATCATTATCATTGAAAATTAACTAAAAACAAGTTAACCCCAAACATCCATTACTCTTTAACAAAAACACTAAACTCAAAAACTACGTAATGAAAATAGAAAATATGCAACCACCCCGGAAACAAAGATACTTTAAACTCTTCATTCGTTTCACGGTCAATCACGTTGCCAGAGCTTTTCTAGCTTCAAGTGTGTTGCCGTGCTGGCGGGGTGAATGACATAACTGCACAGCCTTTATTTTATAATGGGGAGTCTCCATGATGAAGTCGTTACACCGCAATTCTCGCTGTTTATGACGTTTGGTTCACGAATACAATTTTCTTTGAGTCACCTGGAGGTCGACGCTGGAGCTACGGAGTTCGTGCTTTGTGAGACGTTTTCGGCAGACCGCTTTAGGGGTAAAAAAATCGAGCCATATGGGATAAAACACGGTACAATGGAGTCAACCCTCTTGACTTTTAACTGAAGACAAATGCCGAACAAAAATTAGGCTTGAACCAGACATGGTGCACCGTCAAATGAACAAAATTATTATAATGTCAATTTCCGTTCACCGAGCATTGAAATTGCGGAAAATAACAGGAAACAAAATAAATAACATGATGACCGTTGTATAGCGTTGTATCTTCCTTCTGTTCAAATGGGAGGTCATCTGTGCCGACATATTATCATTCGGCATTGAATTAATTAACCCTCTTTTCTTTTCTAGTGCTATTGGAATTCGTACGCTGATATATGATTTTACATGCGAAGTCTCACTGCGACAATACAGATCAGTCCTTTTCCCACAGACATACCTGAAACATGTTAAGTGGGTTCTTCTTATTTCTGTGAGGATTTTCCCGCTTTTTGCATTAAGACTGGCGCCATGCCAGTTTGTAAAATATAGTTATATCTCTCCATAGTACAAAGTTCGGACTGAATTTAGAGACTATGTGTTGCCCATGCAGCATGATCCCTCTCTCGGTCCGCCTGGTTTACTCCAGAGGAAAGGTAACACCAATACAAATAAACAATGCGCTTCGATGAAGATTACAGTACAATAAAGGACCCTTTTAACGCACTGGCGAAGGGGTGACGGACGCAGTTCGTAATCCCGCATACACTCGTTCGAAACACAATTGCGCGCGATTTGGCATCAGACCGCTTTGCGGTGGTTTTTTTTTGCGAAATGGTGTGGGTTTCGGTTGTTCAGAAAGCAATGGCAAACTACTGAACGTAAACTTGCCCAGGAATCAAGAACAGCCAAAAAATGCTGGGGTTGCCTGCAACATCCTGTAAAAGGATATGCAGTTAACATAACATTAACGCATTGAGGTTATTCGTTATATGGTGCTAACTCATATTTTTATAGATCAATCGCACTCGATGGGGAGCAAGACAAGCTGCAGCAAAGCAATGCTCTAATTGTCCGCCTGTCGGAGCTATGATCCTAGACCAGTTGCCGAACAAGGCTTAGGGCCTGGTCTGCCTTGCCATGACATTTAGCCTTTAAGTTGCATTTTCTCACACAAAGATAAGGAATGTACCTCCCCCCCCCTCCCCCAATTGCGCTCCTCCGCCTTTGTACAATGTGGGGAGAAGGGTTTGGTCAGCGCCAAAATAAACGTTAATATTTTGTGTGTGCAATAAACAGAAATGTTTTTCGGTTAGGAAATTCTTAAGGCCAACGGAGTGAGCAAGTAAGAGCCATTTTTTACACCAATGAGTGTATTGGATGGCTAAGCCATGTGACAAGAACACAGCTGATTCACGACTCTGGTGATCGTGTGAGATGGCGAAACATGACCGCCAATGCTTATTGCTTGTCGATTAGCTGCAGAAATAGACCGAGTCATATGTGATAACACCAGGTGCAATGAAATCTAGCATAATGCTGTTTACACTTGTTTTTCTTCTTGGGCTATTGCAATTAGTGTGCTGGTGTCATTTTATATGCGAAGTCTCATCTGCAATTCTTTAACGTACTTTTCATTCGTGACACGCGTTGTTACAATACAGGTAAGTTCTTCTTTTCACATAGACATACCTGAATCATGTTGTAATAAACGAAAATGCTAACTGTCTTAATACCACTGAGTATGTCCTCCAAGGGCTTAGAAGCAACGGAAATGTGGTTGCTGAGACGAATGTTGCAAATACTTGTACTATGGACTGCCGGAGTAAATAACAATGATTGCCTGAAAGAGGCTGGCGAAATTAGAACATTAATACACTAAGAGGAAGAGACAAACAGTTTTCTTGGGCCATGTGATGAGAAGAAATGCATTTGAGAACATCGTGATGACTGGAAAGATCAATGGGAAAATCGGTTGAGAGAAATTATGCTGGATGGACTGAGACGGAGGCATGGAGAAATATCCTCAGTTGATCCAGAACACATAACTTATACAAAAATACTAAGAGAGAACTCTACAAAACAATATTCCTACCATCTCTATGCTACCAATGCGAAACCTGGACAATCACAGAAAGAGAAAAAAGAAAAATTACAAAAGAAATGAGATTCCTGAGAAGAATACACAATGTATTAAGAAGAGAGAAAATCAGAAATGAAGAAATCAGGGCTAAAGTGGGGGTTATAGCAGCACTAGATTTTATTAGAAGGCAGCAAGTCAGATGGTTTGGCCATGTAACTAGGTTACAACTAACAGTATATCACAACAAGCAATGATATACAGTCCAAATGGAAGCAGAAGAAGAGGCCGGACGCGTAAACGATGGACAGAAGGAAAAGCAGAGTGCATGGGAATGCCGATACATGAAGCCCATAAACGGGCACTCTCCCGCTGTTTATACTTCACCTAGATACCGCAAGATACAATAGAAGATGACGATGAGATAATCCAGAACACCAAGGATCGAGATATGTGGAGAGACATAAACGCCTAAGCCATCTGACAGGGCACTTGATGATGAGTGTGTCCTTTATGTCTAATTCGTTACTTCTATCAGTTCATGTGAATTGCATTCCTTTGGCTAACTTAGGGTTCACAAAAATTCTCCTCCAAAAATGCTTATCTCCGAGTTGAGAAATAAAACCGTATGGATAATTACCTTGACAATACACAACAGATGTATTTCCGTAATGAAATAATAAAACAGTAAAACACACACGCCCAATAACATCAGTGCTGGAGAGGACAACACATGTGAACTATGACCTAACAATGAGCGATTCTAAATTAACATTGGCCAACATGTAGGCACACACACTGTCGATTAACGGGAAGATATTAAGTGTCTGCAGCCTTGACATTGCACTGTGACAGGCTAAACTGCTTGGTCGGACAGGAAGATGACGTCACATGTGACGCACAACACAAACGTAGGGGATATACTTGGGGGGGGGGGGGGGGGGACATGCTAGCGGGACGCCATGTCATCTTTAAGGCTGTCGTCAAAACGATAAGTGCGCAGGTCTTGAATGGCTAGTTTTACAATCCCTGGTTGTTCATCCGTGAAATCACATGACAAGCTGGTGCTCTTCTTCTTCTTCTTCTTCTTCTTCTTCTTCTTCTTCTTCTTCTTCTTCTTCTTCTTCTTCTTTTTCTTCTTCCCGTTTCTTCTTCTTCTTCTTCTTCTTCTTCTTCTTCTTCTTCTTCTTCTTCTTCTTCTTCCTTCTTCTTCTTCTTCTTCTTCTTCTTCTTCTTCTTCTTCTTCTTCTTCTTCTTCTTCTTCTTCTTCTTCTTCTTCTTCTTCTTCTTCTTCTTCTTCTTCTTCTTCTTCTTCCCGTTTCTTCTTCTTCTTCTTCTTCTTCTTCTTCTTCTTCTTCTTCTTCTTCTTCTTCCTTCTTCTTCTTCTTCTTCTTCTTCTTCTTCTTCTTCTTCTTCTTCTTCTTCTTCTTCTTCTTCTGCTGCTGCTGCTGTTGCTGCTAGTTAGTTAGCTAGTTAGTTAGTCGCGGTTCCAACTTCAGGGCAACGGGTCGTCGCCATTATGCTCCGTTCCTGTGCCAGTGAATATCAGACAAAATGCTCCTCACTGCTCTAGGTGAACAATGGAATAGACAGGAGTATCGGCAAGCCAACAGCCCGCACAGGTACACTGTGCATAATGCCGCCGCCAGAATGCCAACACAAAAGTCATCCACGAGAAATACAGTTCACTGTCGATGGAAACGGCAGTCACGAGAAAGACTTCATTGACCAGGGTTTTATCCCATATGGCTCGGTCTCTTTCAGCAGGGCAACCCGCCGAAAGCGCCGCACAAAGCACGAACTCCGTAGCTCCCCTGAAAAATGCACTCGTGAACCGAAAGGGCAAACCACTCAATCCAGCAACAGCCGGCCGCCATCGTTCCGAACATGCAGTTCACGCTACAAACTGCGAACAGATGTAAACGCATTCCACGCGAAATTCACAGCTCACAGTGTCGCGCCAAGCACTCACTCAGTAGCAGGGCGACGGAACCATAGCCTCCTTAGTCGACTCTTACGACGTGCATGGTAGGCAACAGTGTTACTATTCTTTGCTCCCCCGTAAGGGCCCCGGCAACAGACTGCTGCTGGCCAATGCTGCCGTTACTTCTTCTTCGTCTTTTTCTGCTGCTGCTACCGCTTCTGCTTCACCATCATCATCACCTTTATCCTCATCATCGTCATCATCATCTTCTCCCTGTTCTTCTTCTTTTTCTCCTTTTGCTGCTGCTGCTACCTCATCATCATCATCATCATCATCATCATCATCATCATCATCATCATCATCATCATCATCATCATCATCATCATCATCACCACCACCGCCATCATCTTCATCATCATTATCATCATCTTCTTCTTCTCCTTTTGCTGCTGCGATTTCGTCGTCATCACTGTCACAATGCGTCACTCTTGTTCTTCCGGTTGTAATTAAACGGCCACGCTCAACTGCCATACAGACTTGGCGTTCAGAGAGCGCACTGTGATTTAGCTCGTTCTTAGGTTCCCTGCAAGCTGAATATTTTGCCTCTGAATCTGCACTCACTTACAAGACGAGACGACTGTCACACTCAACAACGATTCCAATGCGCATCAGTTGAGTGATCAGTTATATATATATATATTTACAACTGGCCGGTAACAGATGACGAACGTTTAGTGAATATGATAATGACCAACCTTGAGGTTCTCTCATACCTTTGACACAGTCGCACTGTTCCGACGAATCTACTTTTAATGGGCAAGGGTGTTAGGTGACTATCTTTCACTCGTTACCTGTGTCTGTGATGTGAGAAGAAGCTACTCATTTGCACTTTCGCGAACACACACGATGCTGAGCACCAGACTCTTTAAGCCGCCGAGTTGGCGATGTAGAACCGCATGCGTAAGCTTGCGTTGTCGTTGTCATCCTCTTGATTTGTGTCTAACCTAACCACATTAAAGCTGGACATCGTAAACTAACTGTACTAAAGGCAATCTAAGCTTCTACGTGTGAGTCGTGTGGTGGCTGGCAAACAACTGACTCACGACAACCGTTTGGTTGTCAATACACGCACTTGTGACGTCTCATTTGTTCCGTCCAAGTGCTCTATGGTGCTCATTTTATTAACTTCTTCTAATTCCACGTTCTGATGCACTTGCTCACTACTTTAATTCTTTCTGCCTGTCATTCGAGCCATGACAATAACCATCGTTTCCTTCTTCTTATTGCAGCGATGCCTGTTATGCTTCTTAACGCCAGGTTTTGAACAGCTACCTGAACAACGCCTAAGACAACGTTCCTTCCCTCTGCCACCAAGATATGCTATTACTGCTATTTTTCAAGTGATTATTAGTCCACGCTGTTCCATTCCTGATATTTACCAGAAGAATTCTTTGTCAGCCTCGAAATATTAGGGTCGCAAGTCTCTGCCAGCGCCCGTGGTGTTCATTTGTCTAAATTAGTTTGTCCAAAATATTACGTATACATATTATAAGGTAATGACAACATTTCGGCGATAAATATGTCCAAGGTCTAAACATGTGATGGTTCTAACACTTCACATACCTACAACAAGTTCCTGCTACGAGAATTGTTTATTTGTTTTTAAGTTAGTTGCATATCCTTTACATGACGTGGCAGTCAACCCCAGCGTTTTTTTTTTTAGGGGGGGGGGGAGAAGGGGTGGGGGGGGGGGGGGGGGGGCTAACTGTTTGTGATTTCTTGGCAAGTTTACTTTCAGTAGTTTGCGACTTCTTTCTGAACGACCAGCACTCATACCTTTGTATGAGAACCAGCGCAAGGCAGTGTGCTTTAAAATCATCAACAGCTGCGTTTCGAATGCGGTTTGCGAGAGTACGAATTAGATTCGTAGCCTCTTTGCCACATAGCTTTTTAAATACTTAACGAAATTCGAATGTGCAGTCTCCAAATTACCATAAAGCCGGTCTCCCTGGCCGAGTGGTTAAACGACTATCTCCGTAATCCCGTTTATCCACGCAGGGTCTCGCAGCGCGCGAGAATTGGTAGCGGTTCTCACCGCATTGGTGATTTACGGGATAAGAGAGCCGGCCACTCAGAAAGCAATGGCAAACTACTGGCGTTGACAGCGATGTCCTGTAAAGGATATGCGGGGGAAAAAAATTACCATAATGTCTCGCTAGAGAAACATGTGTACTTCGAGGCTCGGCCAATTGTTTTCTTACTTTACTTCTTTTATTAATTTTTATGAGTACTCTTAATACCTGTAAATGTATGCCTCGCAGTAAACTGTAAACCATCAAGACAACCATTAGGTACACGAACGGGAGCAAAAACGCTTCAAAATTTAATGACAACTGGTAAACTAGACAGGAAGAAAATCATGGGAAGACAAAGAAATAAATAACTAGAGGGACTGACCACATGGCATATTACGGCTCAAAAATACAGACCAAACAGAAGACCCTGGTGCTCTGGTGATGGTGTGAGATGGTGAACAGCGAACAATGACCGCTCACGCTTGTCGGCATGGCACACGATGATGCTACTGATGATGATGATGATGATGATGATGATGATGATGATGATGATGATGATGATTTCTCAACATCGCAAGGATTTACCAACAACTGATATTGCTTTGCCAAAAATACGCGCGCTTGGGGCTAACAACTTGTGAACACCTGGAAAGGATTGTAAACCGTGTGGGTGGAAGCGAATATGTATGTATGCGCGCTATTATGTTTTTTGTTTTGTTTTGGTTTGTCGTATTACATCCCCAAGTGTTACGATACAAAAGTGTGCAGCTGGGCGGAACTATTCGAACAAGGAAAACATTGTTGTCAACAAGTGCATACAAGAGTTGATGCTTATGTTCTAAACTATACAGTATTCTCGGTGAGTGACACTTGTATGTCTCAAACCTTTAAGTTATAATGCTGGCTAATAGTTAGATGAAGAATATTCTCTGCAATTTATCTTTGTTAATCGACATGAGGAAATAATTCTCAGGAGCTATATTGAGACAATCATGATGTATGGAAGCAATTTATACCATTAAAATTACCTTTTTGTTTCTTCGTGGAAGAAAAGTTGGGTCATTTCCTTGAATGTTTCATATGTAATACATACGGTATCTTAAGAGTCTGAAGTCTTTTGTCCAGAGTGTCATGTGGGCAAGGGATTGACAAAGAGTGGTACGGAAGTCTATCACACAAGAACCCAGAAATAACGGCAGGTGACATGGAAATCCACCCCGTCCTGTTACAGTAACTACAGCTCATGGCGGTAGCGAATGTGACTGTCATTTACTGTCATTTACTGCCAATATAGTACCTTGCGGTGTATGGCAGGGTGATCTTTGAACCTGAGGAATTAAGGCCGCCTGGCTAATGCAGTCGTCGCGAACTGTGCAGGTTAGGATTTTCTTTTTGCCCCCGACAGAAATCCCACACCTTACCGAGGGATCGAACCCGGGTCTCCCGAAGGAGAGTACGGCGTTCTAGCCACTCGAATGTGACTGATGAGACCAATTCGCGCGGTACATGTTTATCCGCAATGGATGCATATGAACACATGGTCATTTCCACTACATTGCACCATCTGACGTCTCATGCCCTCAGTTTGTGATCTTTCTGCAATCATTTTCTCCGTTGTGTTAATTCCATTCCGGCTATTTTCGTCTATGCAATGCAATCAGCGGCGTCTTGATCCCAAGGTGCAATATAGAATTATAATTATTATATACAACTTTTAAAAAGAGTCTTTGGGTTATATGATGAAATTAGGGACACCGGAAAACATCGTGATAAATTGAAAGATCGGTGAGGATAGAGACAGACAAATAGAAATGATGCGGAGTTGACTGAGATGGTGGCACGGAGGAATGTCAACAGTAGAGTTGATCCAGAGCACCAAGGACCGGGATAAATGGAGACACATGAACGCATATGCCAGTTGTCAAGCCAGATAATGATGATGATGATGATGATGATGATGATGATGATGATGATGATGATTATGATGATGATGTATTTAGTTTATAAAAGACTATATTCTGGACACGAATTTCATCAAAAGAGGTCTAGTCTCTCATCTTATAGATAAGGTAGTCTCTGTACTGGTTAAGCCGCCTGTCTGGGACTCCCAAGGTCGTGGGTTCGATTCCGGGCTAGAACATTCGGTTCACGACTGCATTTTTTTTCGGTGACTCTTGAAGGTTGTCACTGGAGTTACGGAGTTCGTGCTTCGCACGAAGCTTTCGATAGGCCGCCCTGTGGAAAGAGACCGAACCACGTGGGATAAAACTCGGTGCAATTAAGATGACTCGCTTGCCTTTTCAACTCTTCTTTCAAATATTATAGATGATACAAGGACAATCTGAGTAAGTCAGCAATAGTAAATCACATTTTTTGTACGTCTTGAGCCTCGTTAGGCATATGGTACCAGACACAATTTGTTTCTATTTACCAATGGGCACTCGCTGAGTCATGTGATCAATACCACACTAGCTGCCTTTACTTCCCAAAACATTTCCTGGAATCAATTTTAAGCTGGATCGACCTTGAAACCGGGGTGAATTTTAAAAATTTGAATCCGCGAGCAGAATCTTAGAACAGAACGAAGGTCGTAGCACCGGAGACAGCTTGAGAATCATTGTATAAAGCACTCGGCTGAAGGACGCGGGATATGATGCGTGGATAATTATAGTTTACAGTTGTGCAACGCATTCATCACGGTGTCATCATGGGCCTAATTACACGTGACAGGTTGATCCTGCGTGGCTTAATTTGTATACCATCAGGGACGGTTGTCTGACTGGCCACGGCGATGAAGTTGCCGTCTTCACGCGTGTAAGACAGCTTAACCGATTTGTAATCTATTTTTGGGTAGGCCCGCTCCGTGGCGAAGGATGTTACGGACGCTGTTCTTAATTCAGCATACCGGGTTCGAAACACAACCGTGGGCGATTTGGCAGCAGACCGCCCTGCGTTGGTATTTTTGCGAAAAGGTATAGGTGCCGGTCGTTCAGAAAGAAATGGCAGACTACTGAACGTAAACTCGCCAAGAGATTAGAAACAGCAAATAATGTTGGTGTTGACTGCGACGTCCTGCAAAGATATGCAAATTACTTTTTAAAAAAAATTACGGTAGTGTTTTCTATTTTCAGAATTGTTTCATTTAAGCTGTTTAACCAGCAAGACATCTATCTAACTGATTGTGTTTCTCTTTCCATGCATCCATTCATTCATTCAACCATTCATCCAATCATCCTTTATCTCAGTCAGCAAGCAGGACAGCCCATCCTTCCATCTATTCATTCAGCCGCCCGATCAACGATACACCCATGACCTCTCAATACCAAGAGTTCCGATTGGTCTATTAAAATGTGCCTAGGTCCATCTGTCCATCGAGTCTTAACTGATTAATTGCCACGGGATGATTAATCGTCTGTGGCAGCTTCCCGTATCTGCCATGTACTTATATACAGTTGTTTTCCCTATCCCGACTTTCGAGGCCAAAGAGTTACGGACGCAGAATGAATGACCCCAAACAACGAGAAATAGACGGTAAGCTTCCTTAGAACACTTTCACAAGTAGCAAAATTGACTTTACCTCCAAAGCCTTCGTCAGCGCGCGAACAACAAACACACATCGATACAACAATATGAAAAACTCTACATGAAAATATAAATATGAAAGTTTCTCATCTGTATTCTTGTTGTGGACTGGACAGCTGTTTAATTAATTCAGGGGGTATGATTCTAACAAAGCGACTGAACCGGAAATGTGGTTAAGGGGGTCAAGGGGCTAAAGATCAATAACGCCACAAGCTCACGGATTGCCACAGCAAGAATTCAAAATTCATAGCACGGCCAAAATAAGTCATCTAAAGGTTTTGAATGAGGCGAAGTCACAAAGACAGTTAAACTCTTCTATAAGTGTTAATTAATGCATGCGACCTAGCATATATAATCCTGGGATTTGTTGAAGCGCATTGGTTAGCACGTATGCCTGCCAATCATGTAGGCATGTAATCGAATTGCCCTCAGTGTGCATTTTCTTAACTTGGGTTCCCAGGTCGACTCAGCCTACAAAGGGTATTAAGAGACGACATGGAAAGTAAAGGTATTCGGTGTGATACTGACATCCCCAATCAAATGCCCACTGGTGTATGCAAATATAGGACCGGCACTATAAACAACAGGACTCGGGGCATGGAAAGGGGCTCCGACTCTTTACTTCCTAACGAGCAGGCGGACGAATCGGCGGGATCTGCACCTCTGGGCGGGCTACTGGTGCAATTTTAGGCAGATGTGGTCAGTTCCCTTTGTAATCGTGTGTGTGGTGTGAAAGAATACATACAACATCACTGCCCGGGGAGAATGGCGCGGCCAGAGAGTGGCCAGAGGATCTGGTCGACACTCATAGGAAAGGTCAGATGAACACACAACAAGACTGCGACTGATAATATTGTTCCAAATGCTGTGATGTCTGTTGTAGTCTCAACTCAACTCAACTCAACTCAACTCAACTCAATTTACTTATTATAATTCTATTACCGAGATGGTCCAAGCGCGTCCTACTACTAATGCCTTTATTTTGGCAGAACTTGCGCACAGAAAGGACACAGCGCCAACTCTATCAAAGAAATGGAATTACAAAAAAGAAAAACTTTCTCCCTACTCAAGTAATGTTTTTCTTTGTTATTTGCCTTCTGGTGGTTAACTGTTAGGTTACTACCATGATACGTTTATTGGCTGGTTCGTTCCTGTCCATTTTTCATAGTGTTTTTAATGCTTAATTGGTTTCTTACCTCTTTATTCCTTTACTCCTACACAGTCAGTTGGACTAAAATGCTGACTTCTCTTCCATGACACGGGGACGTAAATTACAAGTAACCATGAAGTCGGAGTGGGTGCGCCTGATGGCGAGGGACATTGGTAGTAGGGAAAGCTAATCCACACGGAAACATCAGCCCAATGTGCTAGAAGCAGCAACGTGTATGGACTACGTCTGTGTTCACAGCGAGTGAACGTAAAGAAATGGTTCCTAACTTCTTTACTCCGACGTACCCACCACCCGAACACCCAATGTTGTTTACATACTCATGTAACTACCCGACTGCCAAACATACACACGTCACGCAGACACACATAAACATATATGTGTACATACATCATCATATGCCATGCCGACACGCGTGGGAGATCATGGTTCGTCATCCCACACGTCACGCAGACACACATAAACATATATGTGTACATACATCATCATATGCCGTGCCGACACGCGTGGGAGATCATGGTTCGTCATCCCACACGATCATCAGCTGTGGATCAGGCTAGTATCCTTGACCCGATTTTGTCACGTGTCCACGCATTCCAGGTTTCATACTTTGTTTTCCCCTTTCCCTTTTCCCCATCCTGGCTAAATTCTCAATGTGTATTTCTCATAATAACATTCCCACAAATTCTTGCCTGTCTACATCTAATGTCTCTAATAAATTAACGGTTTTCATTTGCTTCTTGTAAACTGATGCATTCGTTTTCCTGTCCGTCCATAGTATTCTTTGCATTTTCCTCAGAAGCCACAACTCAAAGGCAACCCCAAGTCCTACTCTCATCCGATCCGCTGCACGTTCTCTCAGGAGACACCGAATACCGCCGTGGAGAGCCACGCCCCAGCACTTGCAGCAGTCACTGTCCCGTCTTGTGTCTGGCCACGCCAATTCTTACTCCAGTCTCTCATACTGGACAACGGTGTAGATTCACTGGCGTCAAAGTCCTCCAATCTATACATCTTTCTAAGGGTATTTAATAACATTGGCGCGATCCATGGGCTGATCGAGGTTGAACCATGCCGAATTTGTTTTTTTTCCATGAATACTGAACTGAACTGAACAGCTTAATTAAATTCAGCTATACTTACTACCCGAGAAGGTAACTAAAGTCGGTTACGTCAACACCCAGATAAGTTAACAATCCATAAATAAATCAAGTTGTACTAACTCTCCGTGAAGTTATCTACAGCCAGTTATCTTCAAAAAGTCTATGTTCTTTGCAGGACGCTGCAGTTAATTCCAGCCCCTATTGGCTATTCGTGATTTAGTAAGCAATGTTACATTCAGTAGTTGGCCATTGCTTTCTGAAGGAGATTGATTGATTGATTGATTGATTGATTGATTTAGGAACCGACATCACAGCATTCGGGGCTTTCTGAACGAGATGTCAACATTTACAACTGACTGGCGTGTGGAGCGAATCCCCTAAACAATGTTTTCCCGTGATGAATTTGAATAACGAAGACACAAACAATAGATTGCACGATTTATTGCCTGGCATATTTCGCTGCATCTCGTCAGGTACATACTGCAGAAATCACACAACTTACGTGAATTAATTAGATAAATCCTTCAAACTGAAATATACACATGTTCGCACAGTAATGTCGATTGTCTACCACAGTAATTTTAAACTAACTCTCCGTGATTGCGGGACTCATCAGTGAGGCCACTGCAAAAAAGCTCACACCGCGTGGCTCCCAAACACCTCAGATGTACGGTCTACCCAAGCTTCACAAGCCCGGCATCCCACTAAGACCGATCCTTTCCATGGTTACCTCGGCACAACACCGAATGGCGAGATGGCTAGCTGAAATTTTAAAGCCAGTACGACAGTCATTCGATCCAAGAACACTCAGAGATACATTCGAACTGGTGGAATTATTGGATACTATGGACATAAACAACAAACACATGGCATCCATGGATATTGACTCATTATTCACCAACGTACCATTAGATGAGACCGTGAATATAATAAGCGAACGCATTAGAGACAAACAACTAAAACTAGGCATACCATCAGCTATTCTAGAGAGGCTATTAAAATTATGTACTGCCAACATACAATTCAACTTTCTAAACAAGTCATATCGCCAAATTGACGGAGTGGCCATGGGGAGCCCACTTGGACCTATTCTAGCGGACATCTTCATGGCACACTTAGAAGAAAAGAGATCCTCAGAAATCAATAACTTGGCCTTTTACCGTCGTTACGTGGACGATATACTAATTATCACCACAGACGAGCTACAAGCAACGTCGTTCCAGGCCACAATGAACGAGACACATACAAATATCTCTTTATTTATGGAACACGAACACAACGAAGCGTTGCCGTTTCTAGATATCCTAATGAGACGTCGAGCAGACGGCACAATTCAAAGATCGGTGTACCGCAAAGAAACATGGACTGGCCAATACTTAAATTTTCAGAGCTTCGGCACATGTCCAGTACAAACGGGGCTTAGTACGGACCCTGTTTGACCGTGCTAGGAAGATATGCACCCAGGACACTCTGAAGAATGCCTTAAACCTGAATGGGTACTCCACAGGATTTATAAAGCGCCACTGCCAACAGCCCAAACCGAAATCAGAAGTAACTACAATCCCTAAACTCAAGGTATTCATCCAGCTAACATTCCGAGGAGATGAGGTAATGCAACGACTGCGGGACCGGCTCACCACAGCAGTCGAGCGAACATTCTGTGCTGCAGCTCTAGTCATCAGGTACAGAAACACACCGATCCCAGTCCCAGCAGTAAAAGAACATGTAGCTTTGTACGCCAAATCAAATTGTATTTACCAATTTACATGCAGATGCGAGGCCATCTACATAGGCAGCACTGAGCGACAGTTACATTGCAGGGTTTCGGAACACATTGCAAATTGGGTGGACAAGATACTACACGTAGAAGATGGTAGCCTAGGCAGGCCGACACACCGGAACAGTCCGGCTTCATCGGTCGGGAGATATGTGCTCGAGAACGGTCACGTGGTTGAAAGAGACAGAGCCTTCCGTGTGTTGTTCAACACACAAAGTAGTCGATTGTTAAAGTTTGCTGAAGCTATAATAATGAACCTTCGTAAGCCGTTCTTGTGCAAGCAGAAAGACATGTTAGTCAGTTCAAAATTACCGTGGTAGACAATCGACATTACTGTGCGAACATGTGTATATTTCAGTTTGAAGGATTTATCTGATTAATTCACGTAAGTTGTGTGATTTCTGCAGTATGTACCTGACGAGATGCAGCGAAATATGCCAGGCAATAAATCATGCAATCTATTGTTTGTGTCTTCGTTATTCGAATCACCTAAGCCGCCGTCAAATGAACGAACAGGTCGGCATGGCTGAATGGGTAAGAAAGCGTGTTCTTAAACATCCGGTGTCCTGATGCCGAGGGTAGCGGTACAACCCCTACACCGGACAGCTGTACTTAAATGCTGACCTGTCGTCCTTGACTTGGGGACTTAAATTACAAGTACCTCTGAAGTCGGAGTGGGTTCGCCTGATGGCGAGGGACACTGTTAATAGGGAAAGCTAATCCACGCGCAAAATTCAGTCTATCACTACTATAAATAGTGTGTATGGACTACGCTTGAGTTCAAAGCGAGCGAGCGCAAGCACCAAAAAAAAATGAACGAACGAACGAACTATATTTTCAAAGGGTTAAGAATTGGGCACGCAGGCCCGTCTAACATTCTGCACGACTTATCCCTCTCTGTCATACATTATTTCATTCATACATTCCATTCGAGGCTAACCGAGAAACACAACAACAATATCAATATTTGCATTATAAAGGCATAAAGAAACGTGTAGAAATCATTGCTACATGACTCACTAATATTAATTATTAATATGGCAATTGTTGTCAGCTATAGGAGACATACTGTAATACCAATAGGACTGTTATACTATGGTTTTATTATTATTATTATTATTATTATTATTATTATTATTATTATTATTATTATTATTATTATTATCATCATTATTATTATTATTATTATTATTAAGGAGGAAGGTATTATGTACCGAGATTTTGTTCGAACAGTATGCGTTTACATGAACAGAGACTGGTGATGTCGTTGATTTCTTGTGGAAGATTGTTCCAGAGCTGAGCTGAACAGTATGCTAAGCTCGTTTTGCATCAGTCTAAAGATCGACTTCATTGCACCGGGTGTTCCCCATACAGCTCCGTCTTTTTCAGCAGGGCGGCCTGGTGAAAGCGTCGCACAAAGCACGAACTCCTTAGCTCCAGCGACGAACCCCAGGAGTCTCCGAGAAAACTGCAATCGCCCACCGAACCACGTTAGCCGGAATAGAGCCCACAACCTTCGAAACGCGAGGTAGCTGGCGTAATCACCTCGCCACAGGGACTCTTGTATAAGTCTATCCTAGACTTCCCCTCGCCACAGGGACTCTTGTATAAGTCTACCCTAGACTTCCCCTCGCCACAGGGACTCTTGTATAAGTCTATCCTAGACTTTCCCTCGTCACAGGGACTCTTGTATAAAGCTATCCTAGACTTCCCCTCGCCACAGGGACCTTTGTATAAGTCTATCCTAGACTTACCCTCGCCACAGGGACTCTTGTATAAGTCTACCCTAGACTTCCCCTCGCCACAGGGACTCTTGTATAAGTCTATCCTAGACTTCCCCTCGCCACAGGGACTCTTGTATAAGTCTACCCTAGACTTCCCCTCGCCACAGGGACTCTTGTATAAGTCTACCCTAGACTTTACCTCGCCACAGGGACTCTTGTATAAGTCTACCCTAGACTTTACCTCGCCACAGGGACTCTTGTATAAGTCTACCCTAGACTTCCCCTCGCCACAGGGACTCTTGTATAAGTCTACCCTAGACTTTACCTCGCCACAGGGACTCTTGTATAAGTCTACCCTAGACTTTACCTCGCCACAGGGACTCTTGTATAAGTCTACCCTAGACTTTACCTCGCCACAGGGACTCTTGTATAAGTCTACCCTAGACTTTACCTCGCCACAGGGACTCTTGTATAAGTCTACCCTAGACTTTACCTCGCCACAGGGACTCTTGTATAAGTCTACCCCTACCGATCTCATAAGTAAAACCAGTCACACTTCCCGAGATAACCGTTGCGGACAGGCTACAGTGTCCGCCTCATTCTCAGAATGTAGTGTTCGATACCTGCATGGGCTGGGAATGTTTTCCCAGAACCACTAGTATTTAACGATATCACACGCCCACTGATCTCTTGGGTTATGAGATCAGATACCTATCCTTTTCGGATATGGTCGAAAAACAAGAGGTTTCCAAGATCCCACGGCAGTTGGAAATCGCGAAGAGTAGGGCGTGAGACCGCTGTCCTGGCAAAATTGTTGAGAAAATGTAAACCTACCCGAGGGTTTATAGAATCGGTTACCTTGGGTGAAATCTGTCTTGAGGAAGTAAACCTTTCGTAAATGCATAATTTGATTTGACGTACTCCTCTCGAAATAGGGAACGAATGAGAGGACGACTTTATACTTACTCCTTAAGAAATCAACAAAATCCGATTACAATTACGTCCAGATAAGTTAACAATCGCGCATATCTGACTGACTCGCACTTTGCCGCCTTGACAGTTTGTTTCATGGAAGTTTTACCTCTCCATAACTCACAGCCTGGGCTTAATTTAGAGACCACGTGTTGCCCTTGCAGCATGATCCCTCTCTCGGCCTGTCTAGTTTTCTCCAGAGGGAAGGAAACACCGATACGTATGGAACAATATAAACTGCAGAAGCTTCTGGGTGAGTAAAGCAATGCTCTAACTGTCCGCCTGTCGGAGCTTCCATCCTAGACCAGTTGCCGACCAAGGCTAAGGGCCTGGTCTCAACTGACATGACATTTAGTGTTTAGGTTGGATTTACACGCGCTAGGGTAAGGCTTGTACCCTCCCAATTGCACTCCTCCGCCAGAAGCCGTTGACACAAAGTGGGGTGTCGGGTTTTGTGAGCACCGCCTAACGTTCAGCGCTAACAGAGAGCAGGCAGTGCCGTCTACTGTCATACGGTAGCACAGTCATATCTGACTAAGACCTACTATAACAAATGCAGTTATACCAACTATTTCAAAAGTTAACTAAACCCAGTTATATCGACTTCAGAAAGTTAACAATCTAAGAAGTAAGCTCAGTTATACTTACTACGAAGTAGTCAACCCAGTTATAACTTCACCAAGACCAGTTAACAGTCGTGTATAACAAAATGCAGTTACACTTATTCCTTGTTAACTTATCTTAAGGCAGTTACGCTGACTAAAAAAACATTAACAATATAATAAGTAAAATCAGTGATACTTACTCGCCAAATAGTAAACTAAATCCGGCTATAATACACCCTGATAAGTTAACAATTGTGTATAACAAAATGCAGTTATACTAATTCCTTTGAAAGTTAACAAAAGACAGTTATACCAATTCCATGCAAAGTTAACTCAAGCCAATTATACCAACTACTTGTAAAGTTAACTAAAGCCAGTTACACCAACTACTTGTAGAGTCAATTAAAGACAGTTATACCAGCTCCTTGCAAAGTTAAATAAAGACAATTATACTCCTAGTAATGTTAACTAAAGACAGTAATACTAATACCTTAAAAATTAAATTAAACACAGTTATACCAACTTCATGCTGCAACCTGCAGCAGATACAATATGAGTATAAACACAGCCAAAACCGAAGTAATGCAAGTTAGCAGATCGCCAGGCCCACTAAGTATACAGATAAATAACACACCTCTGAAACAAGTTAAAGAATTCAAATACCTTGGAAGTATGATCACAGAAGATGGCAGATTAGACAGAGAAATTGAAATCAGATGTCAAAAAGCTAGTGCACTTACATATCAACTGTCACCCTTACTGAAACATCCAAACATACCCATGTCCGCAAAACGACAGATAATAAACAGCATATTCACACCAACCCTATGCTACCAATCTCAAACCTGGACTTTATCCAAATTACACCTTCGCAAAATCAATACCTGCGAAATGAGATGCCTGAGGAGAGCTGCCAACTTAACAATCCGAGACCGAGTAAGAAATGTTACTATCAGACAGACTGTGGGATCAACACCTTGTGCCACATTTATTGAAAGACAGAAGATCAAGTGGTTTGGCCATGTTGTTAGAATGCAACATCAGCAACTACCATCACTGGCCTTACATCAAAGATCATCTGCGACGAGACCACGAGGACGTCCAAGAAGAAAATGGATTGACGACATCAGAGACATTGTACAACCACACGGAATGACACTATCCAGTGCTGTCCACCGGGCGCTGGAACGCAAATTATTCCTCCCCACGACGCTTGGCGGCAGAAGTGGAAGATGATGATGATGATGATGATACCAACTTCTTGTAAAGTCAACTAAAGCCAACAATACCAACTCCTTGTAAAGTAAACTAAAGACAGTTATACTAACACCAAGTAATGTCAACTAAAGACTAAAGCCATTATACCAACACCTTGTAAAGTTTACTAAAGACAGTTACACCGAGACCTTGTAAAGATAACTAAAGATAGCTACATTCAACACCTTGTTAGGTAAACTAAAGCACTAAAGCCAGTTACATCGAATCCAAGCGAAGTTAATGAATGAAGGTGGTCTTGGAATGCAGTAGAAACACAGTGTTTTCGGAACCACTAATCCGGGACAAATGGCAAACAGCGAGACCGCACCCAGCTGTAGCGAGAACGACATGCGAGCAGCAGAAAGACAAACAGAATGCGCTTCTTACTGCATTCTTCCTTTATGCAAACAGAAGGCGCACAGCGGCTCAATCAAAAATGTTTTTCCTTGGGCACAACTGGAATTTGGCCTGACTTTTTGAGAGTGTAGTAGTAGCATGCATGATTGAATGACATTACAGTGGGTCCGGGTTCTTCTTCTTCTTCTTCTTCTTCTTCTTCTTCTTCTTCTTCTTCTTCTTCTTCTTCTTCTTCTTCTTCTTCTTCATCTTCTTCTTATTATTATTATTATTATTATTATTCATCGGGTCAGTGTGGTTATCGGGTCAATGTGGTTATAGTGTCAGTGTAGGCTTCGGGTCTGTGTTGATCATTTGGTTCGCGTGTTTCATCTGGTCCGTGTGGCTCATCGGGTTCGTGTGGGTTATCGGGTCAATGTGGGTCATCGTGTCCGTGTTCACATTGGGTTAGTGTGGGTCGTCGGGTTGGTGTTCACATCGGGTCAGTGTCGGTCATCGTAAGCTGCCACGGTCAGTCTATCGCTGTTTTATTTTCTCCTACATTAAGTAAGTTACTTAAACAGTAATTTTAAGGGATTGTTTATTTTTAAAGGGAGTCAATAAATAGGAAAGGGTAAGGGCGTATTATTATATCACACGCCTCCCCAGTTTAAGCCATTGATTTCTTTCAGAAAATAAATGGTCAAGTAGTACTCTACAATTTCCGTCTTTACATTGACTCACCTAGTATCCATCTCTTTGTAATTTCCTACATTACTTCCCTATGTTAGATAATCTATCAGGGCCACGCCCATTTTCTTATAGTCACGACAACTGGCATAACCTTAAAGGATTATTTCTCTTTTAGTGAAAGAGTGTAGCACCCTCTCCACTGTTGTCAGCTATTGTTTGAAATATGAGTGGTTATCTGATAATTTGTTACTTTCAAGTACTAGTTTGTCTGCATCAAACCGACTTTTTGAAGCAATTGAAATATCATCATTAAGCTTGCAATAGCCTGATGATACTGTTCATATGAGATCATTTGCTGAATTTCTTTTCCCAATATATTTAGTCTGGCGTTAAGAACTGGAGAAAGTCCTGAGTACTTCTACATGGGTTATTAAGAAACCTAACATCTGCATTTTGCTGATTCTGGGTTTTGTGCGTCCACTCCCCTCAGATTCTTTTCCCAGCAGAAAGTCTCTTCTCTCCTTGTAGTTCATTTATGGTCTACGTGTAACCACTGCTAACTTAAGCATGACTAGTTGGGATATATACCAGCTTGATTCCTCTCTCGTTAGATTATTAATCTTGAGATTATGTTAAAACCGACGGTTAATTCTGCGTCTACTGATAGCATATTAAACTCGCCCGTCTCCCTGTAAGTTAGACGTTTGTTTTAACTATAGATCTGATATTTAAAGGAAGCTAAAGATGGTTCCTGTTGAATACATTTTCATCCAACACATCATGTGTTTGGGTTATTAGTCGAGTTATGGGATTTTCCGATCAGTTTTGATAACTACTGATTAGAGTGGTGTCCCTTTCTCTTGCGGGAATTCCCGGAGAATCTCGTCTAACATGTAAACAAGGTCCAACTTTTCTAGATTTCCGTTCTGAACCGAATATTCCGGGGAACATGAATCTATCAGAAATGAAGTAATTCTTAGCTTACTCTCTCTGCTTTTCCTTCTAACCTAGATCTATTTTACGCTAGAATCCTTATTAGTAATTCTAACCTGATGTGTTTGAGTTTCACTCTGTATTTGTTGCTTTGGTGTTGAATTACGAGCAATTTTGTGTCGCTTGGCGTACATTGATCGTCGTCTGCCTCCCTCAAGGTTCTAGACTATTTTCAACTTAGCAACATACCTTATTATGTAGGTTCAGACGTATTGTCTCCTACTATATATAATCAGTTCAGTGAGAAGTTAAAAGCCCCTTTTATGTTTCCTGTGATAGTCTTCCAGACAATCAAGTTGCTGGTTCACTTCCAGTTATGGATGTGGATTACTAGTCTTTGTAAAATTGCTATTACATATGTATATCCCTCTCATACTGGCGTCTCATGAGTTGTGTCCTCAAGATAACAGGTAAGGTACTCTTAATGTTTCTGTCCAGTTTTGTTTTCATCCGTTTAATACGTGGAAACTCTGGATTTATTTAGATTGACTAAGGTCTATCTTTGAACTGTTATATAATTTACTAGCTGGATTCCTGATTGAAATTCCTAATCTAGTAAACATCAAGCAATTCTTCAGCTATATGCTCCAATTTGCTTGGTTTTTACACAGCTATATTCCATTTTTCTAGCATGGGCTCACTGTATAAGTCTTAGGCGTTTCCTCTGTCTTTACGTCAAGGGGTTCGTCCTATCTATAAACAGCATCTATTTCAAGAGTTGTTTATTTAATTGTTGCTTTTACCTGATTAGTATCAGTTATTGAAGCTAATCTCTGTCAGTCTGGATCTGCTTTCACATATTTAATGCTGGCATATCATCCAAATCAGAACTGAGATGTAGAAATCTGTTTCGTCTTGCGATTGATTTCTGATTCATCCTACCTATTAGTAGGCTTCGAGCATTATCTAGAATTTAGTTACTCGGTTAGTTTTAAAGAAAATACAATTGAGTCGCGTGCCTCTATTGTACTACTTTATTTTGCCCTTTTTAATTCTTCCCTTATGAGAATATTAATGTTAGTTAGGCAATTATTGAAATAACTTTACGTAAGCTAATCGCTAACTAAAAAGTTGTTTCACTCCTCTTTTTGATGAGGACTACTCATAGTGAACATTTCACTTAATGAGATTAAACTGTAAATTTCAAAGTTAAGGAACCAATTTCTGAAATGTTTAGTCTCTTACTAGAGACTAGCACAGATTTTTTCCGGTATCTCCTGAAGTTCATTTGAAATTCCAATTTCTTAAGTTAATTCTTTAATTATACCTTTTACATACCTATACGGTCTGTTTCCGCTACCATTAATAATGGAATCGGGGTGGATAATTTAAAGAAATACCTTATATTCTGTTGGGTCAGTAAGTGAGTTGATCAGTTTCACTTACATCACCAGGTGAATATTTTGGTTTGACCCTCATTAACATATGGGCCATCTGAGTTAGTTATTAATAACTACTCATATCACCGGTGGGATAGCATAAGTGTCTATATGGCTTTTCTTCCTAAGTATCCATCATTTATTCACTTTACTTTACTACCGGTGTTGTAGAACATGTTATGTTATATGAAAGAGGATTAAATTAGGGTGCCCCTAAATACTGCAAATTCTTACAATATTCCTTCCCTTCCATTAACTATGTCTACATTTTTGCAAGTGGTGGTTTAGGCCTTAACCTTAGTTCATTTACTTTAGTTACTGCTATTTTCCCCTGGTTTAATTCATCTCTCAGGTATTATTTACTGTCCTACTGAATCATCATTTGTTGATTAAATTTTTCCCTTAAAAAAATTTATTGGATTTTTAACTTATCTGTCCTAATTATCTATAAAATTGTCTATCACTCTCTGCTGCCTTGGTAACTTTTCAATATTACATGAATTATACAAGCAGATCAAGCATGAAAATACAATGATAATCAATGACAAAATAGTTAATTAACACATGATTCATATGTAGGAACATAAACCTTATGGATACATAATATAGTAGTGTGTTCATGACTACACCACTTTTAAACCATTTAAAGAGAATATCAGAGTAGCAGAACCATACCTCAAACATCAAATGGGAATGACTATGAATTCTAAACATTCACTGAATTACCTATCTTATGTGAGTTTACCATCCCAGAGACATTACTACTGGAGGTTCATTACTGGACTTAGTTTCCCATCAATAAGATATAAAATATGAGTTTTAAAAAAAAAATCTCATACCCAACAACCAACTACATGATGCATCTACCAGAATCAAGATATTACCTGTGAACAGTTTTGTACCAAAAAAAACCTATATTTATCTGAGCCATTATGGGTTCACATAACACTTGACTCAGCTCATACTAATGAGTGATTAGGTCTGTTACTAACACTATAACATTCTGAAGTGACTTGGTTTACCTGCGAGAGGTTTTCCCTGAATTCATATACCCACAATAATACACCAATTGTGATGTTTACCATGAGTTTTAAATTCACGGACGATGCCCACACATGTGGGATGTGGATTTTAATTCCTAAGAATATTTCGTTACAATGTCTAGGGGGTATTATTGATTCTCTGGTCACTGGTTAGAATGCAGGGTGATCAGGGATATTTACCACAAATCCCAGGAGAAAAGAGTTCAATCCTTGAAACAATGGCATCTGTGTGTAGGTTTCCCTTCCCACTTCATCACCCTTTAAATTTACTATAGTGCTAGAAGGATATTGATTGCTCACAACATATAAACAACCACTTGTTGGACACCACATTTACTTGATGTACACAACACTTTTGGACAAACAGTTCAGGTATTAACTCAAGATCTGTAGTTACATATATATGTGTAATAAGCACTATGCATTTTCAGACAGGCATGGGATTCATTGCAGTATTACAATATAGTACCCAGTGACCCCAGAAAAAACAAGGTTATTACAAACAACACAACAACCACAAATTGGTTCTGCTAACTCGACTCATTGTACCTAGATAAAATCACATTGGTCTAGGTGCAGAAACCCAACATATATATATATTTGTTTCTGACACCATGTACAATTATCATATTTAAAAATAATGAGTTGATGTCAAAATACTATTTACCTTAACCATCATTGGTTATACCTCATTACCCAATAACACACTCTTTATATGTCATAGAAGAAAAAAAAACACACATGAAAACAGTTGATACTAATAATTAAATTAATTAATTATAGTGTTCATTTAGGCATTGCGGATGGGTATTCTTCTCCAGTGCAAAGCAGTTAATGTCCATATTTATCCGTGACAGCAATAAATACTCACAGTCATGTTTAATGTCCACTGAAGTTTGTTGCGGAACTACTTATAATCCTTATTAGGAAATAAATTCACCACATATCTCCTCCGTGGAGCTGAATTCAAGAATCTTCTGTTGCGAACGGCTCGGTGTCAGTGTGAAATTGAGGCCTGGGTTGGTCATACCTTCAGGAGATGCATCTTGAGTCTTGGACTAAGGTTCTTCCCTATATCACCATATCCGATGAAAAGGATGCCTACCTTTCAGCGTCTCGGCTTATAATATCCGAATCTCAATTTTGTTCCCACAGATTTTTCACCCACCTAGTCATCAGTCTATAACCTATTCCACCGTTATTGGCATTTAGGCTGACATGGGACCAGCACAGAGTTCTGATTCATTATTTACTTTCAGTGTAGACATACAATTCTGCTTGTTATTCATTTGGTTCATCTGGAATTAATTCCAGGATTCTGCTGCAGGCATGGAATTGAAGAATATTGACTCCACCACATATCCAGGGTTGCAAGCCATCAGGTGATTCCTGTGGTTGCAGGCGTAGAGGCATTTACTCCGCTAGCTGCTTTCATATGGTCTTTTTTATGTGTTGAGGTTTGGGAACCTTGAGGTAATCTGGTGTAGGTATGGTTTTCAGTTGGTACCTTGGTTGTATTGGTTCAATGTCTTCTTCCCATTTGTTTGAGTGGGTGTTCATAGCTAGAACTTGGTGTTGCATGGCTGGAACCTTATGTTTGACTGTTGCAGCTGTGAGATGTTCTTTCGAAGACTTATCCATTGTGGATATTAACTTGGTAATCCAACCAACAGTTGAAGGTTACTCACTGTTGTTAGTTTTAGTAACTTGAAGAAGGATTGTCCCAGTTTCACTGACTTGGTTGAATGATGAGGCCATAGGTGATACTTATCAGAAGTAACGCAAACGATACACTGTTGTCAGTACTCTGATGATCTTCATCTTTGTAGATTATTAGATCTTGAAGTCCATCCTGGATATTCCTACTAAAATAGGACTTAATCACTCACCCAGTCAGTTGTCTTCTAATTTATCTGTTGCTCGCTATGGAGCTATTGAGCGCAGCAGTCCATGGGTATTTCTAGATGCAGACTATGGTTAGGACATTCACTTTCTGGCTGTTGACCCAGGATCCAGGTTTAGTGATATAGTCCCACCACATTCAACCACCACCTGCTTCTCTTCTATAGAAAAGGGATGACAAGAATACAACACGAGCATTAACCTACTGTGTTATGGTAAAAGTTTACAACACAATTACAAACACAAATACAAAACAACAAGGGGAGAAGGGGAAAGGAGTGGGTGTCCACGTTCCACTGTCCCTCATTGCTGAGTAGAGCCATTCTGACTCTTAATAGTGAGTAAGGTATTTTCTCACTTATATTTATGTTCTGTTGTTACTGGGACTATTGGATGAGTGAAGTCATTCTGTCCATCCAATATGTTGATATTGTCTCTCTCATTACTTGAAGAGAATAGCCTATACAGAATCTCTGTGGTTTCTAATGCCGCGTCTTCCTTTCGGCACTATAATCATCATTAGGTCAAGACTATTCAACATTGGCTTCTTAAGTACTGACATACACATGGATTCTTACTATCAACATCCTCATAGTCCCCAAGGTGCAACATTAAAATGTATATTCCCACAGTAAAAAGTAACAATCAGAACAGAGAAAATTCTCATACCAGAAAAAAAACATACATGTACATTTCTCTGATATTAAGTACATGATAATCATACATAATAATTTAATCATAAAATTTAATGCCGGAGCCAATGGTTTTGAATTTTCTTCAGGGGTTAATCCATAACTAAAACATATATTGTTTTTCCCCACTGCGTACCGCAGATGAGGATAGTAGCCGCTGTGATATATTTTGTCAATGACTGCTATTATTCGGAGGGTATTTATTAGAATAACTTATGCCGCATGGTCCAGTATTCTGAATATTGCAAGCAATTTATTCACATCAATCTTCGCTTCTGTTTCTACTACGGTGAGGCGATGTGGATTGAATCCTATCCGAACATGCATTTACATCACGCGTTTACTTTAATTGTTCATGAATTTATATTCTCAAACATGGCATTCTCCTAACACTATTTTATGAAATGATTATATGTTCTTCACTACTATGGAGTGGTTATTAATCTGTTAGCAAAAGGATGGTACTAAAATTTAGCACTATATTTCCAAGTTACAGATTATGATGTGGCAAAATATTTTATCCCCTGACTAAGTAAGAGTCAGGAATATGCGTAATCATTTGTATGTCCCCGCATGGATAAAACAAGTTCAGAGACATCCTTACCAGTGCATTTACACTACATAGGATATTTGAAAGTGGCAGACACCAGTTCTCTACTTGTGCAGTATGAAATCAAGAGTCTGCTCCTACATTGAGAAAATGTTTCTTTAAAGTCCAATCTCTACAGTACATAAATTATTTGCAGATTTCTAAGCATCGATAGGGATATATAGTTCCATTGCATAGAAGTTATTTTTCATAGGACTATGAAATTGGCAGAAACGAGTTTTCTTCTCTGAAGTATGAATCAGGAGTCTTTCCTAAATTGAAAAGAGTTTCTGACATGAGAGTTGATACTCTACAGTACACATATTTATAGGTTAGGCACTATTAGTTAGATATAAGTTCATACTGCCTATAAAAGATTTTAACATAAGGATTAGAAATTGTAAAACATAGGAAAAATTACAGCGTGGCGCCCACATGTGTTTCATTGGTAAACATCATCCAGCCTGGTTTAAGAGAATTGTTGACTTATTATTCTACTAATTCTTAATTAAACATACTGGTCTATGTAATACATAAATACATCTTAATAATGTAGATATAACGTACCAATAGTTGAAGAGAATTCCCCACACGGGGAAAGAAACCCCACACGGGGAACTTTTACATGTCTGCTCCCTTTGTTTGGCTGAACTAAAATGGCTACCCTGGTCTATGTTTTCAACCTCGCCGGCTTGGCCAGGTACGCGAGCCAAAATAAAGCCAACTAAATTAAGCTGCCACGGTCAGTCTATCGCTGTTTTATTTTCTCCTACATTAAGTAAGTTACTTAAACAGTAATTTTAAGGGGTTGTTTATTTTTAAAGGGAGTCAATAAATAGGAAAGACATAGGCGTATTTAAATGTATACTGTAGAATAGTAGGTATGAAGGGAATTCGTTAAAGTTGAAAAGGTGGATCAACTTCATTGTTTTATCCTGCATGCCTCGGTCTCTTTCTGCAGGAGCTTCTGCCGAAAGCGTCACTCAAAGCACGAACTCCTTAGCTCCAGCGACGACCACTAGGATTCTCCGAGAAAACTGGACCCGTGTACCAAACGACGTGGCCCGAATTCGAACCCACACGCTTTTGAGCGCCAAGCCGGCGGTGTAATCACATCGACACGAAGACTCTGTTTCAGTGACGTATAAACAATATAAAATAATACAAACTAATGCAGCTTTACAGAACAGAATTTTTTTTCATATCCTATTTTCAGGACAACGCTGCCAACACTAGCACTGCAGTTGTTGATGTCTTCGCAAGTTTTACGTTCAGAAGTTTGCCATCGCCGGACTTCCTGGCCTAGGCGTTAAATGACTTTCTCCGTAATCCCGTTTACCCACGTAGGGTAACCCAGCGCGCGAGAATTGGAAGCCGTTCTCGCCGCGTTGGTAACTTACGGGATAAGTGAGCCGGCCACTCAGAAAGCAATGGCAAACTACTGAGCGTAATCTTGCCACGAAATCATCGACAGCGGTAAAATGCTGGTGTTGACAGCGATGTCCTGTAAAGAATATAGGAAAAAAAAATTTGCCATTGCTATCTGAACGACCGGCTCCCACACCATCACGTTAAAACCCACGGTTAGACATGGTCTAACATTTGCATTACTTTGTGTTATTTTATATAGTTTACATTTCCACAGCTTTACCGCATTTCCTCTAATTATATTTCAGTGACGTATGAAGAGTACGGCGGTCGTGCGAATTCTTGGCCCTGGAAACAACCATTTAGTCACCCGACAAAGGTGAGAGAATATACCGAGATGTTAAAATAAGAATATGGCTTGTGTTCACAGCGAGCGAACGCACCCCCTCCCCCCCCCCCCCCACACACACACACACAGCACACACACACAAGCACACACACAAGCACACACACACACATACCAGGGGGTTTCAAATGGAAAACTTCAATGTTTCATGACACTTTTAGTTGTCCAAGCAGGTGGAAATCACTTAGGGCTAAGTCTGGTCAATACGGATGATGTGTTACACACTGAAAGTGGAGGTCTTCAATGGTTTCAACAGTTGCACGGGCAGTATGGGGTCGAGCATTGTCATGCTGCAAAAGGACACCTTTACTCAGAAGTCCACGACGTTTGGATTTGATTGCGGTTCGAAACTTCCTACTTCACTCATACATTTGCTGGACTGACAGTCATGCATCACCATACTGGATCTTCCTACTACACTCATATATTTTCTGGACTGACAGGCATGCATCATCATACTGGACCTTCATTTGCCGTTGAATTTCTTTAGTTTTCACCCCTTTACTGATAAAACAGAAAAATGCCCTTCTTTGGTGCATGTCAAAAGTAGGGCGGCCCTCTTTAAACTGTCCTTATGACGTCACCGTGTTCGTCTGCACCGTGGTGCAATATGCTTAACACTCTTGACATCCTTAACAACAATTCTGTCAGGTTGCAAGACAATGGCGTAGTTATTGTAATTTCTATCACACTTTTAAGGTTTTCATTTGAAGCCCCCTTTTACATAGAGTGAGGGAGTCAGACATTCAAAATGACAGAGAGAAAACGATAGCAAACAATCAGACAGACACCACTCACTGAGAAATGACAAACAGGATGTAATACACAGCCTACAAATAATGCATCAAAAAGACTAAAAATACGCAACGACTTAATTGTTTATTTCCGGCTTTTAACAGATACAACCAGGATATACATCAAAAACAACTCAATATTACATCCCTTGCAGGCAAACTCTTTCATGCAAAAATCTCCGCTAGAATGGGTCGAGTTAGGAAGAAAGAGATTGTGGTCGTCTCTAAGAAGAAAGAAATACCACAATGTAATAAATGGGTACATTTGTATATCGTTTAACAAACGAATCGGTACTAAAATGTCTGAACAGTCATAGTATCTGATTTGAGCTGTCTTGAAAAGATTACAAGAAGAAACTATATGGCAAAAGTTGCTTTTTGAAAAATGGGAAACGTACTGACCAATAAAAAGATGTCAATTGAAGTGTTGAAGTACTATATAGAACCTGCACTTTTGTATGTGAATGTGAGACGTGGACAATGAGCAGACAAGCTGGGGGAAAAACATCTAATGATGGTGGTGTTTTGGTTTCTGATGAAAATCCAAAGAATAATGCACCTCCTGGTGGCCGATTACCTATGGACAAGGCAGAGGTGGTCGTTCGCCTGTGGAACCAGATGGAGAAGGTGGAGGAAAAGATTGAGAACCTGTATGTGGAAAGGATGAGATTGCGGAAGTGACTTTACTCACCCCAGAAACGGGCTTCATAGACTGACGGCATTGAAATTAATAGAAGACGTCAACAAAGTGTATGGAACATGTTTCTGGAATGAGTAAAGTCATTTTGTGATAGAACTGGAACAGCCATCCCAGATAGTGACGTAATAGCCAATATGCGTCTGCATATGAGAAGTGCAGAATATCTGTCTTGTGTTTCAGTATGGAGTTTTTTTGTTTTTTTTTAAAGCGATTTGGTAAATCTTTTATTTCAATGTGTCTTTAACGAGCTACTGATCAAGAGAATTCAAGGCTAAATTTCAATCAAGATGAAAACAGTGAGCACTTGAAGCCCTTAGCTACGAATGCATCCATTGTGGCACTTCTACCACTCTAAGACAGACGATAAACAGAAGAAGACACTGATGTTACTGGTTTGACGTCAGAGTAAAGTTCCTGAATTAACAGTGGGGGTAACTGAACTGAGGAACAGCCTTGGGCTGGTGTTTATGACGGGTTTTAAAAACACAAGCGAGCCCACTCCGACTTCTGAGGTTCTTGTAATTTACGTCCCGGGTCAATGGCGAGAAGTCAACATGTTATTTCGTGGGTATATGATTTTTGAGTGTTTTAATGCCTTGAGAAACGTAAAAGTAAAGTCACATGCCCCGATTTATTGGAAGCAATATGGAGAACTAGCTCGACAGCCATAAAAGTCAAGTAACGCGGTTGAGTTAAAGCGATATTGCGAACTATTGTCAGACCACAACGAATGTCAAGTGTTCAAGCTACCGGGTGTTTGTATAGTCTCACTACACTTTGTATGTAGAACAAATTTGAAAAATGAAGTACATGATGTCATTTAAAGAATGTGCTCCACAGTCCATCGTGAAGCAATATGCAGCGAATGACTGTCGTCTGCTGGAGTAATTCTTTGCACTCCAAACAGAATAGTGTTACCAACCGAAGAAAGATTTTTTTGGTTGAAAAAGTGTTTCGCAATGGCAGTCAATACACGCGGATGGTTGTTCAAAGATTTATAGCAAGATTTCCTGATAAACAACCTCCTCATCGCATTACAGTTAGAAATTTGTTGAATAATTTTCTTGATACGGGAAATGTGGAAAATGCTCCGCGATCTAGTAGGTTTACTGTGTCTGAAGAAAAATGTCTAGATATCCAAGGCCTGAGAAGTCAAAGCAAGTCCTTAAGGAAAATGTCGCAACAAGTGAACGTATCAGTGAGCACTGTGCACAAAATTTCTAAATAACTATTAAATTTTCATCCATACAGGATTTCTGTTGTGCCTGAACTAAAAGAGTGTGATAATCAATCCAGAGTCAACTACTCCACGTGGTTTCAAGCATGTTTAGCTAAAGAAGACGACTCAATTCTCGATGTAACATTCTTCTCCGATGAGGCATGGTTTCATCTACCTGGATACGTTAGTAACCAAAATAATCATATTTGGGGTACTTTTAATCCCAATGTATTTCATGAAGCGCCCGTACCCCAAAAACTGGGGTGTGGTATGCCATCAGTAGAAAACGTTTTACTGAACCGATTTTCTTCAACAACACTATAAATGCCGATTGGTACCGTACTAATATTCAGGAACCTTTTTTAGAACAGCTGAATGAACGCGAAATTGAAGATGCATGGGTCCAGCAAGATGGTGCAACTGCACATACAGCTAGACGGCTAGAGCATCGCTTTTTTTTTTTTTTTTGGAAGAAATTTTCGCAAATCGCAAAATTCATGTTGAATTTGGCCTGCTCGTTTTCCAGATCCATTAGCTTATTATCTATGGGGTTTCTTGAAAGGAAATGTTTACAAAAATAATGTACACACAATTGAGGACGTAAAAGAAGCAATCAGAGTTACCAGTCAAGAAATAACAACAGACACATTGCAGAAGGTATTTGACAATATGAAGAGATGGGTAGTCATGTCTTGAATCCAGTAGTGGACATTTCCAACACTTGTTATAATGAATGCTTCATTGGTACTTTACAGCTTCCCTAAAACAGCTTTACACCATAGCAGTGACTATTGTAACTAATTTAATGCATTTTCAGCACATTCCTATGACGTCATGTACATTATTTTTTCAAATTTGTTCTACATGCAAAGTGTACTGAGACTTTATAAACACCCGGTATATGAGGGATTAGTTTTAGACAAAGGTCAAGTAATTCGGTTGAATTAAATCATTATTGGTAACTAATGAGAGAACTGCTCCATGGGGAAGTGGTTACGGACGCCGTTGGTGATCCCGCATATCCGCTTTCCAATCATAGCTGCGCGCGATTTGGAAGCAGACCGCATTGCGTTGGTATTTTTACGACATGGTATGGTTACCGGTCGTTCAGAAAGCAATGGCAAACTACTGAACGTAAACTTGCCAAGACATCACAGCAGCAAAAATTCTGACGCTGATTGCAATGTCCTGTAAAGGAAATGCAACTAACTAATGAGAGACCGCCACAGAAGTGAAGTAACTCGGTTGAGTTTATACGACACGGGGAACAAGTTGCATACCCCCATCAGGGAGGTCTGGCAGAGAGGTTTAACGAGCTTGCATTTAAACTTTCTCTGGTAACCGCGGTAGTGGGTTTATTCCATAATCCGGTCGGTTGATCGTATAACCCATAACCATAGGCCAGCAGGCTAGCGTCTAGAAAATATGCTACAGCTGTTTCCTAAAACGGATAATTACTATGGAGCTTCAAATGAACACTTGAATATTTATTTTATTTTTTTTATTTTGGTGGGGAGTGGGGGGTTGTTATATTCTGAAAAAGTAAAGAACACATGTATCATTTGTCGATGTAGTCACCACTGCGTTCAATGCAAGTTCTCCAGCGCCGATAAATTGCTGGGATTTCCTGTAGAAAATTCGACTCTGGGGTCGCCTGACCTGGTGTTGAACAGTCTGTCACAGAAGTCACGTCATTTTGAAACTTCCTACTCCACTCATACACTTGCTGGACTGTCAGGCATGCATCATCATACCGGACCTTCATTCGCCGATGAATTTCTATATGTTTCACCTCTTCACTGATTTTTTAAAAACAAACGGATAACAAGACACTGCTTCTCTTTCGTGCATGTCAAAAGTGGCGCGGCCATCTTTAAACTGTCCTTATGACGTCATGCTCGTCTGCACAGTGATGTCACATGCTAAACTCTCTTGACATTCTCAACAACAACATTGACTGGTTACAAGACAATAGCTTGGTTATTATAATTTATATCACCATCTTGTAAAGTTTTCATATTAACCCCCTCGTACTTTGTCATATTTCCAGCAATGGCCGGCTGTTGGGCTGCACGGTTGCGCAATGAATGTATTTTGCCTGCACGTGTTACCGTTTGCCAACAGTAGGCTGCCGGCTTCAGCGGGGCCCATTGCTGACCTTTCAGCCGCCTAGTTTAATCAGCCTAGCTCAGGTCACACAATAAAGCCCTGACACTCTAGGCGCGTGAGGCTGATGCGAACATAACCACATGTGGCGAAGTACAAAAACAACATACATAATTCAATAGGAATTCGATAACAAACTTGAAAAATGATCATTGAGAATAAACAAGCCGCATAGTTATAACCATACACGCGGTATTCAACTATAGACGTGTCAAGTCCACAACAAAGAACCAAATGTGTAACTTTTATATAAATACATATTTCATGTAGAGGTGGAAGCAGTAACAGCGGCATTACGTTGGTTAGAGGAGACTAATGCAACACACATTGTATTCATTTCGGATTCAAAGAGTATGCTTAGTAAGATGGAGAAAGGCATGTTTCGTGTGGAATGGCTATCGTCGCTTTAGAGGTCACAGATTGTGAGAATTGTATGGATATTTTTCCCTGGCCATGCGGGGGTGCGGGGGAAAGAACAGGCTGAAAGGCTAGCAGGGAATGCACCTCTTGGTGGTAGATTACCTATGGACAAGGGGGGGGGGGTGTGGTCGTGGCTTGTGGGACCAGGTGGAGAAGGCGGAGGAACAGATTGAGAACCGTATGTAGAAAGAATGAGATTGCGGGGGATCGGCAGAGGTTCTCTGAGAATCTCAAAACTGAGAGGGAAGACCAGGATAACTTTAAATCAGATAGCGGTGGGAACGATTAGTAATATGACTCTTCGCTGGCTGTTGAACGAGGGGTGGAACACGTATGGGAATGTCCTGAGTGCAGTGATGTCGGTTCTTAACTCAACTCAATTCATGCATGGCTGTTCATGTAGTTGTATGATACAACTTGTATCGGTGTGTGTTTGTTGTTTGTGTGCTGACGAAGGCTTTAGCCGAAACGTCCATTTTGTTACTAGTGATCGTGTTCTAGTAAAGCTTACAATTTATACTCTCATTGTGGTGATTCGTTAATTGTAAAAAGACAGTAACAAGTCCTATTTTTAAAAGGGCCCATTTCAACAGGACCCCACCTGGTTCACTTGCTGCTGAGCAAGCTTAGATCCTGGCTAATTTGCCACTGCATGTCATCATCATCATGTGTCTCACCACAGATCTCTGTCATTGGCGGTCAACAGTACCGAATGGTTAATAGCGCTCGCTCTTAAACTACCAGTGTGCTGATGCTAAGGCAGCGGGTCAACCCCTCCACCGGTCAGCGTAACTAACATGTTGACTTGTCTTTGACTTAGGGACGTAAACTGCAACTGCTAGCGAGGGACACTGGTAATATGGAAAGTAAGCTAATCCACATGCAAACATCAGACCAGTGAACTCCCCAATTATGGCAACTACTAGCGCTAGTAGAAAATGGGTGGACTAAGCATGAATTCAAAGTTAGTGAATACAGCAACGAAATCTCTGGCATAGGTGTTCTAGATCAAAGCTACTGATGCTATTCCCCCATACATCTGTCTTAGGTCATCAAAAGTCATTTCATAAATACCTTCCTACGTCTTTATGGATCAAAACAGATCAGTGCCATGTCGTCACCAAAAACATCCCGTCTCGAGGGGGATTTTAACCCCAGAACTACCAGACCGGCAGACGAGTACACTAACAACTACACCACAGCGAATCCACGTTCTGTATCGTAAATGATAGGAAAACAAAACTATATCAAACCTCAAAGTGACAGAAAAAATCGGTAACAGAATTGCAACTGCGGAACCTGATGATTAAACAAGTGGTATAAAGGGATGTCATTCTTTTATGTGAATGCAGTGACGTGATGAAAAGTCCATTACCTCAAACTCCAACAAATCAGCACAGACGAACCTTGAATTACACAGAACTGGGTCAGTTGAATTATTTACTTAAACGCACATTTGAATAATAAATTCACTACTGTATATACTCCCTTGCAGACGTTGTAGATTTAACACAAGTAAGATTATCCACAGAATCTACATCGTTACTAGTTATAGAGCAGTTTATGCTCGGTACTGCATGAATATAACACATAAATAAGCCAGCAATGCAAACAGCAATGCATTCTTATATATAGATTCACATTTAAAGGCCGGACATAGTTGGGAAACGCGTTTCACTTTGAGTATAAGGTCTCCGCCAGCTAAAAATAGGTTGTCAACACGTTAGTAAAAAGGTTTCGCGGCGTTTGATTGGTTAATACCAGGGAAGACAATCCCCAAGCACGTCGTTATCTGTAATGTGGTTGGTTACGAAAATACTGGAGTATTTACACTTAGAAGTCATTATCTTAACTTACTTTGAATATCTTCGGCCATTAATTACCAACAATGGTGACACAATGAAAGAAGTTAAAAGACGAATAGCTATTGCTATTGCCCTTCAAAGACTAAAACAACTGAATAAATTGTGGAGAGGGACAGATAAACTACAAAAATCAGACTTAGTTTAAGAGCATGCATCTTTCCCATTGCAACATACGCCTGGACACTTATTAAACAAGCTGAACGGCGCATAAATGTCTTTGAATATAAACGTTATAGACAAGTTTTTAAGAATATATTGGATAAAGAAAAGAACAAATGCATCAATACTTAAAGAGCTGAATATTGAATAAGGTTGGCTATTAAAGACGATAAAACAAAGAAAATTGAAATAATAAAAATATATTGGTCACTTGAAACGTCACGAAAGTTTGGAGAGAACAATAATGGAGGGGTATATGCCTGGGAAGCCAGTCTCCCTGGCCTAGGTGTTAAACGACTTTCTCCGTAATTCCGTTTATCCACGTGGGGTAACGCAGCGCGCAAGAATTGGAAGAGGTTCTCGCCGCATTGGTGACTTACGGGATAAGTGAGCCGCCCGCTCAGAAAAAAATGGCAAACTACTGAGCGTAATCTTGCCAAGAAATCTACGACAGCGGTAAAATGCTGGTGTTGACAGCGATGTCTTGTAAAGGATATATGAAAACAATATGCTTGGGAAGAGAAGAAGAGGAAAGCCATAGAGAAGATGGGCGCAGGATGTGGCGGATGATCTCCAGATGGGTGTATCGGACGCGGGACATCTTATTTATGATCGGGAGGTTTTCCGGACGGTTGTTATGGGAGCGAGGTTCTGTAAAGGACGTTCTACTGAATGAATGAATTAATTAATGAATTGACTATGCAATTATTAATTCGGTGGAAATGTGTGTTTAGCTCCTACACTTTGATTTACAAGGTACACGATAAGGCAGATGTAGCCACGGCCATTTGGGGTCATGTGTAAAGTGTTGAAGAACAGATAAATCTTCATAGCCTGGAGTAATTGGTGCTTCGAGGAGTGAACAGGGGATCTAGCCGACACTCAGGATTCCAAGGAAAGGCAAGAACAGAAACATAATAAGACTGCTACTAGTATTATTAATATTGGGATTCTTCGTTCGTTGGCAGTTGAAGATAAGAAGGAGCGCGTATGGGATTGCCCAGAGTCAATGTAATATAATCTACTGTCAAACAAAAGAATTTAAAAAACTGCCATCTACTGCCTATAGTACCTTGCAGTATAGGGCGGGGTGGGGGGGGGGGGGGGGGGGGGGGAGGTTGTGTGTCTTGAGCCTGAGTTATTAAGGCTATCTGGCTGGTGCAGTCGCCGCGAACTGTGCTACTAAATTTGAAATGTAAAGTTGTTTTAAAGGCCTGTTTACAGACAAAATTTGTAAACAGTGTTTAAACTACATCTGTGTACAAATCATATTCTGTGAGCAGACTACATGAGAGTACAGATCATATACATTGTAGATACCACATCAGAGTATGACCACAGACCACATTAGTGTACAGATCATATACATTGTACAGACTACATTAGTGTACAGGCAGAACGCTCGTTCTTAAACATCCGGGGCGCTGATGCTGCGGTAGGGTGTCCATCTCCCTACCTCAGCATCAGCGCACCAGATGTTTAAGAACGCCCAAATGTAGCCCATATAGTATGACTGCTTCTTTCTGATGGTTGTGATACCATGTATACATTGCTTCTTCTTCTTTCGTTCGCTGTCCAGATTGCTCATTCTGGCTGTCCAATGACTTTTCAACATGTTTCTATAAAACCAGATCTCCAAGACTTCCATGGATTTCTTCGCCTGTTTACAACTTGACCAGGATTCTCAGCTGTATATTAAAATTGCTTCAATGTAACATGCAAGAACTTGTTTTCTAATATGTGTTCCATACAGCACTTCAACATTATGTTATCTCGCTACAGCTGAGATCTTACCTACTTCCACTTCTGCGTTTGTCCGAAATGTTGCTTTGGACGCAGATGCATTTTGATTGTTGAGCAGAGCTGCAATACTTGTACGTTTCGGCCGACACATCCGACTTCTTCAGGCGTTTGTTAACAGAGTTAACCTGCCCCGTGACAGCTTTTTTATTGGTGAATATGTTTTCCATCTTGCACGAGGCTACTTTGTCATGAGAATATTGTTCTAATCCTTATAAATCATCTCCCATCAGATGTTATAGCATTTGCCAGATAGTTGTACTCATTAACCTGGTTAAGAAAATTCCTATTTCCTTGGATGTTACATTTTGGAATGTTTATTTATTTTTTAAGATGCCGTAACTTCTGTTTTCTTACAATTTAAGTCTAACCCTAGTTACTCATTGCGTAAGTTAGAATTGGTACGGCCAGACGCGAGAGGCACATCGGGAGTATGAGGGGCCTCGTCAACCAATACAGAACTGGCACTATTAGCCGCCGGGAGGAACTATGCATTCATTAGTGCACTGATGATGCCCCAACAGATAACTATCTAATTAACCAGCTAACTAACTAACCTAACTTCTTCTTCTTCTTCTTCTTCTTCTTCTTCTTCTTCTTCTTCTTCTTCTTCTTCTTCTTCTTCTTCTCCTCCTTCTTCTGAGTTCATCAAATCTTTTTTTCGGATGTGATTGCGTTGTGCCTGTTTAGAGCGAGCTGCGATTCTGCGCCTTTAGGCCGACACATCCGACATCTGCGGGCGTTTGTTGACTGGGTTAACCTTCCCGGGGTAGCTAATTAACTACCTAACTCATTTTGGACAGTAGTAGTATCAATTACATGTACATTCTATTCATTGTCTGCATTCAATACTGTATCATATGCATATGTTATATTGTTGATATTATATTCTCCATTGACGACGCCTGTCGTGTCTTAAATTTCTCACAATATTTTCAATACACACAGAAAGAATGCCTGAGAACATTCTAGATGTCACCTACTTGATTATTGATATATGTGGCAATATGTTCCTTTTTCTTCTTCTTTCGTTCGCTTGAAATATGTCTATAACTGCAATGCTGTCTCTTTTATGAATTGAACTGTGAATATGTTCCTTTCAATAGAACTTTAAACAAACTGAAGTTTATAGAAAGGCAACATTTCGGATAGGAAATTGTTTCCTATATATAAGGGGCGTTCATTTGAAATCCGTTCGTGCCGTGCCGCACGTAATTGCGAACTTTGAACATGATCACGTCATAGTCATGTGATAAGTACTGACCAATGAATAAAAGAGCAAGTGTTTATCGTCCCATGATGCAGAGGTTCTGTTTCTGACCGTTGAGAAAATGGCCGGGTTGATCCAAAATCCGTCCAAAGAAGCTCAAAGAGCGGTGATTCAGTTTCTTTCATTTGAAGGATGTCGACCAGTGGACATTCATCGAAGACTGCAGGCAGCGTATGGTAACAAATGTGTGTCGAAGATAACAGTGACAGACTGGGCACGAATGTTTCGGGAAGGACGTCAATTCACGACAGATCTTCGACGACCGGGTCAAGCGCATATTGTTGCAACAGAAAAAAAAAAAAAAACCATCGTCAAAACTGATGCAGCAGTACAGATGAACCGTAGTCGAAACATACGTTCGCTAGTGAAAGAATTTGATGTGACAATTGGGACTATTCAAAAGGGCGTTCGTAAGAAACTGCAATATCGGATGGTGTGTTCACAGTGGGTACCACGGATGTTGACCGATCACCAAAAAGAGGAACGCATGGGACAGTGTTTGAACCATTTGCTGCGTTACAGAGTGGAGGGTGATGAATTTCTCTTCCGCATAATGACCGGCGATGAATCATGGTGTCACCACTTTGAGCCGAGCAGCAAAAGAGAGAGCATGCAATGGAAGCATGCTGGATCACCAAAAGCCATAAAATGCAAGTTACAGGTTTCCGCTGGTAAGGTTATGCTGAACGCATTTTTAACCAGAAGGGCTATTGTTGGCCGACTTGAAAGAACCTGGTGTCAACATCAACTCTACCCACTACTTGCACACACTAGACAAGCTGTAAAAAGCCATTAAGAATAAACGACCCGGCATGCTTTCTCGCTGTGTGATTTGGTTGCACGATAATGCTCGTCTGCATGTTGCAGAGATTGTGCAGGAAGCATTAGCAAGGAAGAAGTGGGACATTCTGCAACATCCAGCCTATAGTCCTGATTTGTCACCATGTGATTTTCATTTTTTTCGGACCTCTAAAAAAGTTCTCAAGGGGCAACGATTTCACACAGTTGCAGACGTAATGAACGCGGTAAACACTTGGTTAAGTGAACAACCACAATCCTTTTTTGCGCACTGCATTCGCCGCCTACCTAAGCAATGGGATGCTTGCCTGAATGCCTACGGCGACTTCTTCTGACCAACCCATGGTGCATAATTCATTCAAAATGAATGCTTTGTTTAATTCTACCACACCTGTTAATGTTTCTTTCATGATTTTGTAATAAAGCCATTTGGACGGGTTTCAAATGAACGCCCCTAATATATTCTATTATTATTATTATTATTATTATTATTATTGCGTTCGCTCGCTTTGAATTCAAGCATAGTCCTATCAAGTGCTACTAACTTCTGATGCACTGGACTGATTTGTGCGTGCGGATTAAGCTTTCCCTATCACCAGTGTCCCTCGCCATCAGGCGAACCAACCCACTCCTACTTCTGAGGTACTTGTAACTGACGTCCCTAAGTCAAGGGCTAGAAGTCAACATTTTAGTCCAACTGACCGGTGTATGGGTTGAACCCGCTATCAGCACACAGAATGTTTTTGAGCTTGCGCTCTTATCTATTCGGCCATGCTGACCCTTATATACTCTTTACAAGTCTAAGGACTGTTCCGTCAATTTGAAGATCTGTAAGAATGTATATTCCTGCCGACATGTCTTACTCTATCGAAAGCCTTTGTGTAGTCAATAAAGCAAAGATGTAAGTCTTTGTTACTTCTATCGAACGCTCTATTAATGTCCTCAGCAAATACACAACATTTGTTGTACGCTTGCCTTCTGCAAACCCACATTTCCCTTCTCCTTTTCGCGTGTAGTAGCGAGCAGCTAGTGTGTCGACGAGTGTGCTGGAAACAACTAGCTTACCGAAGTGACCTACTTCACGCCCGTACTTTAAGGGTGCATCTTGAACGTGCAATGTTTACAGCGGGATGTGCATGTTTGTGAATAAACATCTCTAGAAGTGTTCGGGAATAATTCAGCGTTGTTTCTATGCAATAGTGCAAACACTTTTGGTCTTCTTCTTCTTCTTCTTCTTCTTCT